>OX375872.1:146220901-146613124 GCA_947359465.1 Metellina segmentata | reverse complement strand
ATAATATATATATATAATTATAATATATATATATATATATATATAATATATATATATATATATATATATATATATATATATATATACACTACCCTACAATAATGGACCGGACAGCAAGATGTTATAGTATAAGGGAAAATAATGCTTTAAAATGGGAATGGTCCCCCACGGGCTGCAATTAAACTAGCAACCCTTATGTGCATACTTTCCACAAGGTTTTGATACACAGCTATGGGTATCAAGAATATCTCCAGCTCGGCTGTAGATTCGGACGTGATTCCCTGGAACGTAAACGTCGCTCTCACTCGTCCCACAAATGTTCGGTGGGGATCGGGACTCTGAGCAGGCCAGAGAAGACGTTTTACATCCATATCTCGATTACCACTGCTTAACAGCCTTACAACGTGGCATGGAGCGTTGTCGTCTTGGAAGTAACATTCATCCATTCCGTAAAATTACCAGAGCATAGGAAGAACCTGACTGTCCAAAATGTTCATGTAGGCTTCGGCGTTCATTTGACCAGGAACAACATGCAAAGGTCCCAGGCCACACCACGAAAAACACCCCCTAACAAGTAGTCGGATTTTATACAAATTCGCTGGCGTTATTGTAGGGTAGTGCATATATATATATATATTATATATATATATATATATATATATATATATATATATATACATATACATATATATATATGTTGTAATCTCAACTCCTATCAAAATTTGAACCATAATCAGATTACGAGGGCAACACCTTAGATGGCACCCGCTCTAAAAAATTCTACTCCACACTAACGTGAGGACATTTGGGGTCACGGCAGATTTAACGCGCACCAGTCCCCATGTGTACGACAGTCTTTGGCTAATCCGCTACTCTACCAATCGGGCTAATATTTAAAAATATTTTTCGTACCTTGTTTCTCAAACATATAGTTAGATAATGTGTGAGAGTAGTTTAGTAGATTGGTCGCGTTCATGTAAAGGAAAACATTTTTCAACCTGTCAAAAGGTTGTTGATCAGCGATTCGATAAAATAATGAAATTGAGAGTGAAAATTAAAACCAAATTATTCAGTAGACTTAGAATAGTAATTTTGTTAGTAAATTCATGACTAAAACTAATGATTGAATGATTAATAAAGATCAAAACGGGGTTGTTGTAATCATGGTATTAGAAGGGTAAAAATACCATTGGAGTTCCTTCTACTGCCATGACTACTACTCACTGTATCACTTGTTCAACATTCAATATCACGAGGAAAATCCTTGTTTACAATTACATCGACTTCAGGGGTAATTGTAAACAGCCGTTTACGGTGTTAAATTTCTTTTCTTGAATCTTCGTACTAATTAAATATCAAAGTAGAATAGTGACAAGTTAGTTTAGTAAGGTGAACAATTTTTAATTGCTTTATCAAGAGTTTGAAAATAGGGATTGAAAGTGAACATACAAATTTTGCCTACAATTACTCTGCCTTACCCTAACAATTTAACCATGAAGGAAATTTTAGTTGACTAATCAATCGATTGATAAAATTAGTTGATTTCTCCAACGCTATATGTAGATATACGCAAGATATATCAAAAGTAATTTTAGAAACCACCACTGTACAGAATAAAAAAGCAAACAATGCAGTTCACTAAACAATGCTATCCATACTATAATGATGAGCGCTAATAATTAACTTGAAGTAATTTGAGGACATGACTTAAAATCAGCGAACTTGGCCATCCTCATCCCTTTTTCTACCAAGGTACCAATTTAGTCATAATCGAAATATTATTCAACTCATCAAACGATTAAAAAAGTTCCCAACAAGTAATTTTAGAAAAACTGTTTAATAAAACAGAAGTACATTAAAAAAGCCCAATACTATTTATCCACAAAGAAATAAGCATACTTATGATCAAACTAACCTTAATTCTAGCGTAATTTAATAAATGCGCCTCCTCCTTAAAACTAATGCAACGCAAAATTACTAAAAATCAATGTGTCCCATAATCTTAAGTAAAACCTAAAATGGCCTTTAATCTATTTTGGTTCCTAATCTACGAAAGCACTTTTACTTCCATTAAAACGTGCCTTTAGTTTCGTGACCAGTCGGGTGACAGAGCCATGCGCGACTCTACAGGTAGACTTAAGTGGCTTGAGGCATCTTGTTTGATGTTTAATGCATTAGTCTTGTAGCTTCATAAGATCATGTAAATAAGGGACTCTGGGGTCTTATCATTAAAGAAAACTTAATGATATTAGACCTTTTGGAGTCTTTCAATCAATTACTGACGGTGCAAACTCGTATCTCCAAGATCACGTTCGGAAGGTATACTTAGGGAATAGGGAAATTGTTCGGATTTTTACTAACTTTGACTCTGGAAACTTTTCCCGGTGAAAAGAGCCTAATTAAAATTGAAGAGGATCCGTATCCTTTGTCTAATGTTCACTTGCTAGAGAAAATGTCATTCTTCGAGGCAATTTTTTAACTTGGATGTAATGAGTAAAGTGAACAAATGGTTCCCACTCTGGGGTTTTACAGAAAGCACGGGCTGAATAGAATATTTACATAGGATTTGTGCAACCGCTAGTTGAACAATATAGAATGCTTCCAAATGATTCTGCTCCAAAAAATAACAGAGTTGTACCCAAAGATTTTATTCTTAGAAGGTAGGTATTAGATTAACGCCGCACTGGAGCAATTGGCGACCTTCTGGGACCAAAACCGAGGGAAAGGATCCAATGACAATATCACGTAATTTTGTACCACGGTCAGTTGACGAGGTCACAAGGGAACTGGCACACCACTGTACAAATTACACACTCCTCAACACGAGGAGATTTGAGGCTAGACAGATTTAACATGCACCAGCTCCCATGTTCGCTCCCAACTCTCCTGTCGCTAAACCGATACACTTTCAACTGGGCTGCCACTGCCCTTTTTTTAAGACCAAAAGAATCTTAAAGGAGTATGCATTTCTTAGAAAGATGTGGTTGTTTAGTCATTAAGTGGGTTGTTGGGTAAAAGAAATACTACGCTACTCTGAAATCTAGGAGGGCTATGAGATTCTTTTAAGCAATAGGTGAGGTTATTTAGTCATTGTTGTGTGGGGTAAAACAACACTACTCTACTCTGAAATCTAGGAGGACTATGGATAATTCTAAGCAATAGGTGGTGTTGTGTAGTCATTAAGTGTGTTGTGAGGTACAAACAATACCACATTACTAGGAAATGTAGGAGGACTAAATTATTTTAAGTAATAGGTGTGGTTATTTAGTAAGGAAAAAAAGTATGTTGAGGGGTAAAAACAACTTACAAATCTAGAAAGGCCATTGATTCTTTCAAGCAATAAGTGGAGTTGTTTAGTCATTAAGTGTGTTGTGGGATAGAAGCAACACTACACTACCGGGAAACCTTGGGACGTTAAGAAGGTTAGATATGAGGAGATTAAGTTACAAAAATTTCTTCCATATACCTTCATGTCTGCACTTTAGTCCTCGCATATTGGTTAAGAAACGATTCAGTCCAAGGACATCTGAACGGCAACGTTAACCGGATCGGAAGAGAAACCAGAGGGTTACGAATACGAGTTTCGATCCAGTCAAAGTACTACACAGATTCGTGGATATCAATCATTTAATTTAGCTGACAAGTTCCAACAACCCAATATCTGAAAAAATATTTAACGCTAGTTTAAAAGTAGTTTTTCAATTAAAACCCTCTTCTAAATGTTTCGAAATTTTCCCGATAGTTTAGTATTGCTTGGGCCCCACAACACAAATAATGACAAAATAGCCTTTCCTATTGCTTGAAAGAATCCATTGCCACCAAAATTGCTGAGTAATGTAGTGTTGTTTCTGCCCCACAACACACTTAATGACTAAATAACTACACTCCTATTGCTTGAAGGAATACGTAGCCCTCCTAGATTTCCAAGTAGTGTGGTGTTGAGTTTACCCCACAACACACCTAATGAAAAAATAACCACATCTATTGCTTAAAAGCATTCATAGTCCTACTAAATTTCAGAGTAGTATACTGTTAGTTTTACCCCACAACACAAAATAAATCCATGATTGAAAGTCCATAGTTTCCATCAAGCAATATTCAATTCAATCAAGGGGGTCGAGGGTTTGAATCAAGCCTTTAGAAATATTCTATTGGCACTTTGTAAGAATCGAATCCTCTTAAAGTTTTCTATTATTAAGAGAGATTCTATTGGTCCGTTCTCTATAAAATAGAACCATTTGAAAAGATTCCATCGGTTATTTTCTTAAAATAGAATCCTTTCGGAAGATTCTCTTGGTCTTTGCTTCAGAATACAATTCTTTGGAAAGATTCCACTGGGCAAGAATGACAAAGTTGTTTAGAAGTTATGTAGGGAAGATTGTATCATAGGTTGCAAAGTGGAGTTATGCGTGTAAACTCTAGAGAGGGTTTAAATAAATTGGTCGATAGGTATTTTAATTACCGTTGCAATGGAGAGAAAAGCAACGGATTATAGGCGATTAAACCCAAAGTTAAATGAATTGGAATTTGAAAATATTCTAATCTTCTACTGATGTTTTACATTCTGAAATTTAGATTTTAGATCAATCAATAGGAATGTCACAAATCTTTCTAATCCTAAGTCATCAGTTAAGGGACAGAGAGTACCTTTAGAATTTTTTTTTATTTTCATACTAGCAACAAAACATTTTAGTGTGCCTTATACCAATTCACATCAAATATATATTACAAAAAAAAATGATTTTTTCATTCACAATAATTAAAAAATTCAATTTCTGAAAAATATTTAAATATTTTCAAAATTCCTACTCCATCTGCAAACTAAGTTTTTTCAAGTATTTTTTTTTATTTACCATCCACACACACACACACACATATATTAATTGTTGTTCCTCATTATGGTGTAGATCGTGTAGGAAAAGTGGTTATTTGAATGAATAAACAGGTTCGTGATCTAATTCCTAGATAGGTTATCTGGACATACAATGTTGGCCGTAAATGGTTTTTAAAAAATGGCTCGTGAAAGGCTAATGCAAAGTAGGCAAGACGTCGGTCGTTTAAAATAAAAGAGTTTGTGAAAATGGACTCACCAGATGATGTTCTTTCACTTCCTCGAAGTTGATGCTGTGGGAAAACCTGGGCATGGTGAAATCAACCACGAAGAAAAGTCGCGACGCAAATACTGGAGAGTCAACAAATTCTTTATTCAGCTTCTAAGGGATCGCTGGTCACTGTGGTCGAGTTCGATACCGGTGTTATGGAAGAGATATCCTTATTTCCCTCAGAGAGTGTCCATGGCTACTCATCAGGGGATCGGATCGGCCACGAGAACGACTTTGAGGAATTGGTCGAGGAATTGATTAGTCCAAATCTAGAGATTTCAATGAAATCTAACAGGGGAGGATCTGGAGTTGTCCGTGGCTCGGAAGAACAGCCATACAGATGAAGACGCGTTCATTTAACATTGAACGATTAGAAGTCGCAGTTTTGGGGCGAAAGCCGCAGCATACGATGAGTCCGATCATTCTATCTCCAAACAAAACGAAGACGAGAGGTTATCAGTTTTGGAGTGGAAACGCCGCCGCAAAGCAAAGGAGTCGCATCCCTGTCTCAATCTCAAAAAAGGAGACGAGAAGATCGTCAGTTTTTGGTGTGAAAAAAACTGCTGCAATCCGAGGAGTAGGATCGCTCAATCTCAAAAAAAAAGACGAGAAGGTCATCAGTTTTTGGGTGAGAACCCAGCCGCAGAGCAAAGGAGTCTCATCTCTCTAACTGAAAAAAAGGGGGGTTCCTTAGCAGAGAAAACAGTCCCTACGTCTTCTTTCCGGGATCGCCAAAAACGAAGGTCACCCCAATGCGAGGGGGAAATTAACGCCAATAATTTTACATACAGTACGCGGGAGAAAGACAGCCGGGGTTATTCCTTTATCCCAACGGAATGTTAAAAAACCTCAGGAAGAAGAGAGCCAAATCACGCCAACATCTTCCGGTCATTAAGAAGTGTCACGTTGAAGGTTAAGTGGGGTGGATTTGACCTTGAAAGGTCACCAATTGTCCAATCAGGGTGGACAAGGTATAGATGAGACCGTGAGAATGATGAGGGGACGCTGTGCCCTAATCAAGGAAGCACTCAAAGCAGAATTCCAAGAAGGGAAAAAGCCTGGGAAAACCAATGTATGCTTTCAAGATTTTCGTTGTTAGGAAGCCGGGAAAGAGATTGAAAAAACAACTTTACAGAGAATATAATTATTGCTCTCATTTCTTTTCCAAAAAATCTGGGGTGGCAGGAAAATAATTATAACATGTGGGGAAGGGTAAGCCTTCACCACATTCTCCCCAGAGATAGGGTTTTTTTTTAAATTTATTATGTCAATCTGACGACATATGGGACATAAGCTTGAATACCGGTGCAGATAAGAAAAATTTGAAATTAGTTGTATCACCGTACTCGACCACGTTGACACTTGCGAAGATACACGGGGTATGATGATTACGCAAGCATACTCAATAGTTGGCTGCATAGTGCCATGAGTAACAAAACAACAATCAACAGACGCTCCAGGACATTTTCTTCTTCATAACAATAAAGGCAACTATGGGAGAAAAAGTGGTAATAACATTGACAAGACAAGATATCCACCAAAAATAAAAACAAGCATCTGATATGACATTTTAACTTGTTAATAGGTGGGTGGTAGAAATAACATTCCAACGTGTAATGGTGGGTGCAGTGTCACAAAACACAAAAATCAAAATTAGCATTATTTATGGGAGAGAAGACCAATTTATGTCAACACCAAAAAATTTTAAGAAATATATTTCTAGTTAGGTTATTTCACTGCAGTGAAAATGAGTCACCTTTATTCAAACACACAAATTAAGAACATCAGGTAGGATGAACTAAGACCAGCTTAAAGTATCATACCACAAATCCATGCGCATATTTGGATCTGACGTACCAAAAAAATGTACCTAAAAGGGATGACACAAAAATTTTGACTTTTGAAAGTGTCAACTTTGTTACACAGACATTAGTGAGGTTGAAATTGTGAGTGGCCACTTGGTGTATGATGAAAAAGGAATGGTCTCCCATGATAACTAAAAGCAAAAATGTCGACATTACAGATTACAAGATAATTAATTGTGAAAACATAAATACCACGAAACTTATCCATCAAACGGATTTTCATTGCATTGCTTCTTGGCAATGGAACAACTTCACAATTGGGTCCTGAAATTCTCAACAAACAACATAATAGATATCATAACTCAAATATCATTAAAAAAATATATGGTAATTTCCACAACATGTAGTGTTTCATTACTATTCACTACAAGTAGTAATTTGTCATGACCCAAAATAAACACAAATATTTCTGAACACTAAGAAATATTTTTCTTTTGAAACACAAATGGGAATTCAGCTAAAATTGAACAGAAAGATTTTCCCTTTTTAGTACTCAACTTTACTTATGATAAGGTTTGTTTACCCTTTTTCTTCACATAACTACAGGTGTAAACATAATGTGAGCTCAAAGCACAATTTTACCAAAAAGTTCAAAACAACCGAAAACGTTGTTAATCAATCAAATTGAACACAATAGTTCATAAACTACAAAATTCACATTAAGTAAATTTAATTTACAAATGGAACGAGCAACGCAAGACTATATATTGTTCCAAATGCTGAATCCACAGATGATTAATTAAATGGGTTCTGGGTGTGAGATAGCCATGGATGATTTTCCATGATTTAAAAAATTCTCACAAAATAATAAAACAATATTACAAATATACATATCATCGAAATTTATACTGCTTTACATTATAGCATGACTTTTGATGATGACACAAATACATACACATGAAAATTATTAAATCAAACGTTTAGCATATATTCAAGCTTTCGTATTGCTAGGAGCAATTATATATTGTCCACTGTCCTATTTAGCAAAACAGCAAGAATGATTGACAGTACATACTGGCCAATGACAAAGAGAACAGAAGTTCTATTTATTCGACCAACACTAAAATTTCTGGAATATATATAAGTACAGTATAACAGATCGAATCATAAGCACTCTGTTGATACAAAAATGAGGAAAAATACGGTTTGTGAATATACAAAATTATTTGTCACTCTGTTGTGACTATCGTGTTGACTCCGTGGTTTGTCACACACGATGCAGTAGTAAATTGTCTATTGTTCACTCAATATTTTAAGTTAAAGTAAAGATGCATCAAATCAGTATGTCTCATCCTGCAAACTATACATGCAAGAGTGCGAGAAAAAATCTGTGAAAGCTATACCAATTCACACTTGTGTTCGTATCCTATGGTTTTCCCATTGGAGTGAAGTATATTTGACCAATAACTGTACTCCAAATAATTAAAACGAGAACTACTAGAAGACAGCAAAAGTGAAGAATGTAACTGGTTGAATTAGTGTCGTCTAGGTCGTAAGTTATATGAGTTTGTTGTATTAGTAGGTACAACATAACGATTTTTTGTTGTAGTTTGATTGTTTGCACCAGGGAGATCAAGATAGTTACGACGTGTAGGAGCCTTGATAAGACGATCAATATGCACCTTGAAAGTTTTGTTAGGTATTTGAGGAGTTCTAGTTATAGATACCAATACAGGTGAATGAATTTCCATTACTTCAAAAGGACCATCATAGTGAGGTCTGTACTTTTCTTTCGATTTGAGATAAACATGTTCTCCCTTTTTGAACGGACGAATTTTTGTTCTCATATGTTGTTGATCATAATATTGACTTTTTGTCTGTACAGACGTGTTATAAACTTGCGTGTAAACTTTATCAACCGTGCGTAATATTTCCAATAAGTTGTGAGCTTGATTAAGGTTGTTAACATGAAAGTTCCTAACGAAAGTATCAGTGATTAGAGAAAGTTCCCTACCGAAATGAACTAAATTAGGCGTGCAACTCGTAGAGCTGTGAATAGACCCATTGTAGAGGTTTTGGTGAATTTTGACGGCATCATGAAAAGAATAACCCTGTTCAATTAAAGAACCAATTGTGGATTTTATGGCAGTGTTTACACGTTCACTGATGGCGTTGGCCTGTGGCCTGCCAGACGAAGTATGAAGTAATTTTATGCCAAGAGTAGAATTAAATACTTCAAAAATTTCGGATGTGAACTGTGTTCCAAGGTCTGTTAGAATCAATGACGGACGACCATGTATAGAAATATATGTAAAAACAGCATTCATGACTGCATTAGATGTTATAGACATCAAAGGAAATAGCTGTAAATGTCGAGAAAAATTATTGATAATGGTTTGCTCGTTAAAAAATTGAAAATTGTTGGACCACCGTCAAACGGGACAATATCAAGTAAAAAATTCGAATTTACAGTCTTAACCATTTTAAATATTTTGCAAAGCACTAAAATTAAAAATTAATCAATAATATCACACAATGATGTATAAATTGTTTGTGTTCTTCACACACGTTACGGGGTGGTGCTGTATCTGACAATCAGGAACAATTAAGATTTTAAAATTTTACAAAGATAATTTCATACTGTAACTTCTAGTCCTAACTATCACATAACAGTCCACGCATTAACGTTTACAAATCGAGGTATCAACACGTGTAGATATTGTGGCAAATGTTACAACAAAGTGCGATTTTGAAGCACATAAACATAATAAAACATCAAGCAGATAAAAAATTTACAACCCGAAAAATGGTCAAATGAAAAAATTTACTTGCACTATCAGAAAACACTAGTTTTTCAATATTACAAATTATCCAGAACCTATAGTAGGACTGGTCATAGGCACCATAATATGGTGTAGATCGTGTAGGAAAAGTGGTTATTTGAATGAATAAACAGGTTCGTGATCTAATTCCTAGATAGGTTATCTGGACATACAATGTTGGCCGTAAATGGTTTTTAAAAAATGGCTCGTGAAAGGCTAATGCAAAGTAGGCAAGACGTCGGTCGTTTAAAATAAAAGAGTTTGTGAAAATGGACTCACCAGATGATGTTCTTTCACTTCCTCGAAGTTGATGCTGTGGGAAAACCTGGGCATGGTGAAATCAACCACGAAGAAAAGTCGCGACGCAAATACTGGAGAGTCAACAAATTCTTTATTCAGCTTCTAAGGGATCGCTGGTCACTGTGGTCGAGTTCGATACCGGTGTTATGGAAGAGATATCCTTATTTCCCTCAGAGAGTGTCCATGGCTACTCATCAGGGGATCGGATCGGCCACGAGAACGACTTTGAGGAATTGGTCGAGGAATTGATTAGTCCAAATCTAGAGATTTCAATGAAATCTAACAGGGGAGGATCTGGAGTTGTCCGTGGCTCGGAAGAACAGCCATACAGATGAAGACGCGTTCATTTAACATTGAACGATTAGAAGTCGCAGTTTTGGGGCGAAAGCCGCAGCATACGATGAGTCCGATCATTCTATCTCCAAACAAAACGAAGACGAGAGGTTATCAGTTTTGGAGTGGAAACGCCGCCGCAAAGCAAAGGAGTCGCATCCCTGTCTCAATCTCAAAAAAGGAGACGAGAAGATCGTCAGTTTTTGGTGTGAAAAAAACTGCTGCAATCCGAGGAGTAGGATCGCTCAATCTCAAAAAAAAAGACGAGAAGGTCATCAGTTTTTGGGTGAGAACCCAGCCGCAGAGCAAAGGAGTCTCATCTCTCTAACTGAAAAAAAGGGGGGTTCCTTAGCAGAGAAAACAGTCCCTACGTCTTCTTTCCGGGATCGCCAAAAACGAAGGTCACCCCAATGCGAGGGGGAAATTAACGCCAATAATTTTACATACAGTACGCGGGAGAAAGACAGCCGGGGTTATTCCTTTATCCCAACGGAATGTTAAAAAACCTCAGGAAGAAGAGAGCCAAATCACGCCAACATCTTCCGGTCATTAAGAAGTGTCACGTTGAAGGTTAAGTGGGGTGGATTTGACCTTGAAAGGTCACCAATTGTCCAATCAGGGTGGACAAGGTATAGATGAGACCGTGAGAATGATGAGGGGACGCTGTGCCCTAATCAAGGAAGCACTCAAAGCAGAATTCCAAGAAGGGAAAAAGCCTGGGAAAACCAATGTATGCTTTCAAGATTTTCGTTGTTAGGAAGCCGGGAAAGAGATTGAAAAAACAACTTTACAGAGAATATAATTATTGCTCTCATTTCTTTTCCAAAAAATCTGGGGTGGCAGGAAAATAATTATAACATGTGGGGAAGGGTAAGCCTTCACCACACTCATAATTTTGTGCATGGGATTACATGTACCACATTTCTTTTTACAAATATTTGTGTAACAAACACTGAAAGACAGCGAAGAAACAGTCATAGTTGATATCAACGATTTTTGAAATGATAAAACTATTTTTCCAAATCTTTATGCCATGCACAAATTTATCAAATCTAACATAATAAACAACGAAAAAAGGTTTCATATCTCTATATCAATTTCAATAAAAGCCTTAGCATTTTAAATACACTGTAGTCATGAAAAATACCTCGGTAAATAATGTAACTACAGCTACAAAAGTTTGAGGAAATTTTTTTTAAAGTATAATTAATGAATGATAATAAAATAAAATAAACATTTTGATCAATTTTAGGGTATTGTGTCCCCTTAAGCACTGCTTTGTAGACTCGCTATTGAAATTTTATTTCGAATTCGTTTCAATAGACACGGAAAAGAGCTAATTTAACACACGAGTAGTGATTTATGAATAACCATTCTGAAAAGGCTAAGATGGAATCTCGGATAATACATCAGAATCTCTCCTCGCCTTTCAGAACTTCATCCACGTTACTCTCCTCACAATACTCTCCTTCAAACTGAATTATTTCACCTTCGGAGGGAAGCCAGAGAAATCAATTTCATACACCTCTATTCAAAATTCCTGTTGTATAAGAAGCCTTTCAACACTTCTATTAGTGTATATATTGTTCAGGTGTGCTGCTTGGATTAGGAAGTCGTATTATAAATGCTTTCGATCCATATTCCCTGTTTTCTATCGTAATGCTTGATTGTTTACATTGATAAAAACACCTTTTCACCGTATGCGTCATTGTCTTTTGAATAGAAGGCTCGGGAGCTAATTTTGCACTGGTGGTTTAATTTTCCCCTACTTATAAACCAGAAATGGGTTTTTCTGTGTATATTTTTACGCTGTTGACAACACAAGTGAATGTCGCTGGTGTTTCCATACCTTTACACGGTGGCTTTAGAAACTGGCGACTAGGCCTTATGTGAGTAAATAGGCTTATGGGATGGGTTCTACAACCATCCTATAGTTAAGAATACCTCAGGTCAAGCTAGCTGCGGGTCTCCGTGTGACTGTGGCTGGTAACTGGTTGGGGTCGCATGACCGAGGATCCTACCAGACTAAATCCAGTTAGTTGGCGAAAATTTCAGTCCGGTCGCCTTTATACGGTGGCGTTGGAAAGCCTAGTTAACCCTTCTCATGGTTTACCTTCGCGTAGAAAACTGGGCGACAAAGCCTAATGTGAGTAAATAGGCTTATAATGGGTCTTCAACCATCCTTTAGAGCCTATTCTGAATATGATACTATGCATTCGCAATGACAGAGAAATACATTCGTGACAAAAATATTTATAAAACTTATTTATTAATGTATAAACTTTTCAACTAACGTAACATCTTACCTAATACGTCTAAAAAAACCAGTCAAAAAGAAGTCTTCCAAACTTTTAAAAGAGATGTGCCACTATAGGTTGACTCTGAAGAATGGATCGGCTTGCAATGGGAAAGGTTATGTCTACAATGACTCTACAGTCTCCCTAGCTAATTGTTCATCATACTTCCAGTAGATGGCAACACAGTACGGTAAAGATACGGGAGTATCTCATATTTGAAAGTATCTCATATTAGGTCGCTTTCTCCAAGTCAAATTTGGCATTCCAAATTGGATAGACAAGCATATTTGTGATCACATCCCGTTGCAAAACGCCGAGTTATCACACTAAGTATCGTATTCTTCCAACTTGAAAGATGAGACAGGTTATTGTGAGTAACACCTATCCATATATACATTAATGGTAATTTTGGTAATTTTTTAGTTAACGTCGTACTAGAGCAACACAACGGGCTATTGACGACGGTCCGGGATCAGTCCCTTAAGGGAAAGATCCGAGGACAACACCTCTTAATTTTGAACCACGGTCAGATGACGAAGTAATACCTGAGCTGGCACCCCACTCTCCAAACTTCCACGCCAACCCAACGTGAGGACTTTCGACCACGACAGATTTAAGGTGCACCAGCCGCCTCTACACCATACGCTTACAAACATCCATGCCCGGACCCGGATTCGAACCAGGAACCTTCCGATCTAGAGACTAACACCTTAACCACTATACCGGTTGGTCGGCTATATACATTAATGACAGCTTTGCATCGATCCATATGTTGACGCCCTCAAGATCTAAGCATCTTCCATGGAACGCCGTGTAAGCGAGTTTCTTCTCTTGCTATGAGAGACCCATGACGTGATTTTAGATCAGATTTAGATGCGAGGCCCCATGACCAAGACAGGTCATAGGCGCTGCGCCCCCAAACAACAACAAGAAGAAACGTAGAAAACTGTCTTGTAGTGGCTGAAGAACTGCTTCAAACTGTCACTAGTTCTGGATAAGGAACACTTTTTTTTCTACTTAGATCTTCATTATTTTTGGTTTAATAGCGCAGATTTATCTCGACGAGGTATGTCGTCATTGCACAGTTGATTAGATATTGGATGAGATATCTCGTCGAAGAGGAGAAACCCTCCTGGTGGCTGTCTGGACATGGTATCTCGTCATACAAAAATTCATCAGATTTTGATGGACGAGATGTCTCCTCGGTGTTACGAAAAATGACCTGATCTTAATCTCGTTATCATCAAAAAGGGCAGTATCTCCATTCGGCATTCTTGATAACGAGATATATCGTAATTAACAAGGTCAATCAGATATTGATGGACGAGATACTTCGTTGAATCCACTAGGAAGGTTAAAGTAATTCGTGACAACGCTATTGGGGAATAACGTATTTGAACTCGTGTTTTCTTCAAGTGACTTCCGTCCCAACGATGGTTAACATCTTGTTACACTGAAATAGCCATTTCGGTATTTTTTTTCTCTGTTTAAACTCTGTAAAGGGACCATTCATAATTTCCACTTTAGAACCCGCAGTCTTCTCTGTATGGCTTCTAAACAGTCGTTTACCTTCTTGGCTAATATAATTCTTCTAGGAGATTCGTTACTAAATAAATGACCTACAGAATATTTCCAAAGAATTCTATTCTTAGGAAAAGAGCAATGAAATCTTTCCAAAGGATTCTAAAGACTTTATTTAAGGGGGATAGGACCAAAATAATATATTCACAAAGGAATCTTTCCACCTTAAAGGACCAAATAGGCCTTTTTTTCTCTAGTACGAAGCTAATCAAAAATACCACATACCATACCATACCTTAAAAGATCAATTTAATCTTTCAAAGGCATCTTTTTTAAGGAAAAGACCAACAGAATCGTTCCAAAGTAAGATTCCATTCCAAGAAAACGACCACTGTGGAGAATCTTTATAAGGGTTAATAGAATCCATGTATATTTAGAAAGATAAGGTTATTTATACTCGTTACCCCTTCTGAACGTCGCAAGATTTCCAAGTGGCATAGCATTGCTTTTGTCCCACAACAACACTGAAAGACTTACCACATCTATTGTTTAAAAGAATACATGGATTCTTTCAATCTTTACAAAGATTTTATTGATGTATTCCTTAAAATAAAAATCCTTTGGAATGTCTCCTTATAATAGAATCCAAAGGATTCTACAAAAGTATAGAATTACAAATGAATACTATGAATTGCAAAGGATTCTATGAATAGAATCGAAAAGATTTTATGATGGAATCCTAAAGATTCTATGATGGAATCTTAAATATTCTATGATGGAATCCAAAAGATTCTATTCTAAGATGTTTCAAAGAATTTCATTCTAATAGGTTCCAAAGGATTCATTCTACGTAGAGGTTCCAAAGGATTTTATTCTACGTATAGGTTACAAAAGATTCCTAGGGAACGATTGTATCCCCGATGGACGCTGGCGGGTGAAGGTTGAAATACGCTCATGTCCATAAATGAAGGATAATGACAATATCTGACGAGAAAGGTCGGATGCTGTGCTCCGTCTACTTCATTTTGCAGTTACTGCCAAATACCGGTCGTTATTCGGCGTTGTAACTCGGGGAAGACCTGTACTGTAACATCTACCAACATTTCCATCATTTTGGAATCGTTGCCAAAGCCTAGAGATGATACTTTGGGCGATTCCAAGTTCCACTGAAACTTCCGTCTCAGTACGCCCACATTCCAAGCGGCCGATGATTCTACCTCGTAAAAAAATCATCGACATGCGTCCTCTGTTCCATAACTACACTGCTGGCCACCCAAATTGCAACGCGAAGAAAGACAAGAGATATCAGAACAAAATTTATTTTGTAGATAACATGTTAACCAAGTATCAAATGATTAAATTTATAGACTTCTGTGAAGTGTGGTTCTAGCCAAAATCAGTAGTCAGAGTAGCCGTCATTGTTGGAGATCACCGCTGCCACACGCCTCGGCATTGATTCAAAGAGACTTTGTAAGTGTTCTTGGGGTACAGCAGACCAAGCAGCTTCCCCAGATTGCCAAAGTTGATCTGGTGTGGCAGCTGGGGATGTAATCTGGGTCAATCGTTGAGCAACCATGGACCACATGTTTTCTAAAGGCGAAAGATCCGGAGAGCGAGCTGGCCAGGGAAGCAATTCAATCTGGCGATTGACGAAGAACCCTTGGACAATGCGTGCCACGTGTGGTCGCGCATTATCCTGTTGAAATATAACTGTGGGCAAGCCATGAAGGTGAGGAAGGACAACTGGCTCCAACACCTCGGAGATGTAGCGCTGGCTGTTTAAGGGGTCTCAGGACCCTTAAATCTCAAAATTTTCGATTTCTTGAAAAAAATATATGTGGAAGCCCCATCTTTTCTGAACATTTTGGTACTAAAAGTTTAACGATACTCCCAAAACTTCCGGAGTTATCGAGAAAAGAATAAAACAACTCTGTTGAAAAGTAAACAAAAACTTGCCACTGCCGCTCCCAACTTTTGACAGCTGGGAGAGCATTTCTAAAACATTCTTCTCTAGATGAATTCTTTTAGCAGAACAGCCACACTTAATATCAAAATAATCTTGTGAATGAGTAGTATAATAACAACTCAACTTCTATTTTTTCTTCCCTTGTTTGTTTATTTTTTTGCGATTTTGAATTTCCACGTTTTTTCATCTGTTATGAAAAGTGTTCAAATATGGAAAATCGGCCAAAACGATCATCCGGAAAGAGACCGAAGAAGAAAAAAAAGATTTCAAGGAAATAAATTCTTGAAGAAATCTAAGTCTCAAAGTGGCCAAGTTATTTTTAAAAATCTTTCGCCAAACAAAAGTGCAGCTGCTAGAAAGTTGCCGACTGCACACAATGTTTTGCAGTCATTGGAAAACGATGTTTGCGTTGAATTTCATGGCTACAGATTAGTGGATATTTATTTATTGTTCTCACAACTAGAAAAACATATCTGTTGCTCTGTGTGCCATGGGAATGTTAAGATTATTGAGAAATCCACTATTGGATTGTGTTCAAAATTTATTTTAGTTTGTAGACAGTGCACGGTTCAACAGAATTTCAATTCCTGTGAATTGATTGGACACAAAAAAAATGTACCAGAAGTGAACAGGCGGTCAGTGTTGGCCATGAGATTTATAGGCCAAGTGTTATCTTCACTCGAGACATTTTGTTCAAGTTGTGTGTTTGTGTTCTGAGACATGGGCTTCGGCATGTGTTTGCAAAGCCCATGTCTCAGAAGGCGTACGACAAGATTAATTCAAAAATTGCAGACGTGAGTGAGGTGCTCGCAAATGCATCGACGAGGAAAGCTGCTGTGGAAGAAAAAATCATTGACGGAACATTAAATTCTATTGCAGTTAGTGGTGATGGGACATGGAAAACACGCGGTTATACATCTGTTGTCGGTGTATGTACTTTGATCAGGGCTGACTGCGTAAAAGTCGTCAAAGTCATGTCGTCGTATTGCAAGGGGTGCGACACCTACAAGGGCCCAAAGTTCGGCCTTAAATACAGTGCCTTTCTGGCTAAACACCAGCATAACTGCAAAAAAACCACAGTGGGTCTGCTGGACAAATGGAAGTGAGCGGCATGCAAAGGATTTTCTGTCGATCAGAAAACAAGCATGGTTTAAAATACCAGCAGTACATAGGGGATGGAGTTTCCAAGACGTTTTCGGCAATCGTCCAAAAAAAGCCATATGGTGACAATGTTACAGTTGCAAAAATAGAGTGCGTGGGACATGTCCAAAAGCGAATGGGCAGCCACTTGCGTAAATTAAAGGCATCACTTGGTAAAAAGAAGTTGAAGTTGTCGGATGCAAAAACGATTGGTGGAAAGGGTTCCTTATGATGCTGTCATAAATAGGCTGACGGCTGCATGTATGGCTGTATATGGCAAAATAGCTGCATATATGGCTGTATGTGACTTCAATGACGGATGCAAAAGCCGAGTTGAAATTATACGCGCTTTAGGTTTGAAAATCTGCCAGACAAATGTTGTGAAATGTATTACTATGGACAAAGTGCGCATTGCGACTGCAAAGAGGCGAGCAACCGAAGCATCCTTTGAAGCTCGTAAGGCCAAAAAAATTAAAGCAGCAGTAGAAATAGAACAATTTAAGGTTACTGAGGGCTGAACTTATGATCCTGGAGCTTTTTAATTAACCATAGTTTATTTAATTTCATTTTATGTTATTTTTCAACTTTAACTTTATTTTTCTCAAAACGCAACATTTTAGTTTGCGCGTTGGATTTCTCAGAAACTATTTATCATGTTAATCTGAAATTTCACACATATACTCAAAATGAGTTCCTTTATGACCTATACATCAATTTTCAGACCAATTATTAAGATAATTTTGTTTTAATAAATTTTTCAACTTTAATTTCATTTTTCTCAAAACGCAACATTTTAGTGTGCGCGTTGGATTTCTCAGGAACTATTTATCATATTAATCTGAAATTTCATACCTGTACACAAAATAAGTTTCTTTATGACCTATACATAAATTTTCAGACCAATAATTAACAGAATTTTTTTTATCAAAATTTTCAACTTTAACTTCATTTTACTCAAAACACAAAATTTTAGTTTGCGCGCAGGATTTCTCAGAAACTATTTACCATATTGATCTGAAATTTCATACATATGCTCACAATTAGTTCCTTTATGACTTATACACCAATTTTCAGACTAATTATTAACAGAATTTTTTTTAGGAGTTTTAGTTAAAAAATTTCTTAAAATTAAAAAAAAAAATTTTTAATTTATTTAAAACATATTTTTTGTTTTTAAATTTCTTAAAAAGTGTGTATAACATCGAAACTGAACAATTTTCTATTAGATAAAATTAATTTTGTACGTTTTGATCAATTTTGTACTTCAGAATCTTGCGCGCAGTAAAATATTGATATTAAAAAGTGTCCAATTTAAATTTCTTAATAACTTTTTTAAAACATTTTTTAATTAAATAAAAATTTGAGAAACAATGTAAATATATGTGAATATTATATGGTAAAAGTTTAAAAATTCTGCTTTGTTTCATTAATAAGTTATATTGGTTTGAAAAAGGATGTTTTTTTGCATACATGGATAATTTTTAAGAGTCCTGAGACCCCTAAAAGTACCGTCATTGCGTAGTAGAGGAGTGCTAGAGTGATATCCAATACCGCCCCATACCATAATACCCGGTGCAGGACCAGTGTGGTGGTGCATAACACAGCTGTTCAGCATCCTATCTCCACGGTGTCTCTAGACTGGAATACGACCATCGTGGTGTTGCAGACAGAAGCGTGACTCGTCAATAAAGACAATTTCATTCCATTCTGCCGTCCACATCCTTCTTTCATCGCACAATTGGCGGCGGAGACATCTGTGGTTCTACGTCAAGGGTAGACGAAGCAATGGACGTCTTGCGGACAGACCACTCTGCTGTAAACGGCGTCGAATGGTACGCGCATACACTGGATGATGCGTTACAGACTGAATGTGCTGTGCTATGGTTCGTGATGTGGCTGAGCGATCCGTCACTGCCATACGCACAATATGCCTGTCATCACGTGAAGTGGTGCACTGAGGTGGATGCGATCGAACACGTCGGTCCGTCGTACCTCCTGCATCCAACGATCACATATCCGCATTACAGTTGTTTGGTTTCGTCCAACACGACTACCGATTTCCCGGAAAGATAATCCACAATCTCGGTAGGCCACTATCCTTCCTCTGTCGAACTCGGATACTTGATCAAAAGATGATCGCTGTTTTCTACGAGGCATAATTGATCGTTTTTTGAAAAAACCACAAGAAAAACACAATTGCCGTACTTGAAATCGTCGAAATCTCCAAGCCTTAAATAACGCTTTGAAGTGGCGCCACAGGCGCGCGTGATATGCGTCCGCGCTGAAATTCTAATAATTTGCAAATCTCACCTCCGCTAATGCATGTTGTAAATTTCATATTATTTGCATGCTTCCTTCAGGGTGTTGCATTTACTGTGGCCAGCAGTGTATTTGGTAGTGGCACAGAGCTACTTACAGAACGCTTGTGAGCAATTTTACTTCTTTGCTACCATTCCTTATATACACATCTCTTACAATCTCGTCATTGTGACGTACTATCGGCGTAATCTGATGGCTACCTGTAATTTGAATATTATTCTTGAAGATGTTTGCGTTAATTGAACAGGTGAAATATTTACTTTAGAGTTCGATTTCCGTGTGATTCTGAATTATACTTAATTTATGTACATGAGTGTAATTCATCCATTCTTTCAATCAACAGATGTGATTATTTATTCATTAACCTTCTGAGCATCGCGGGATTTCCGTGTAGTCTAGTATTGCTACTACCTACCCCACAACGCACTGAATGACTAAATAGCCACATCTACTAGTTAAAAGAATCCATGGATTCTTTCAACCTTTTACAAATATTCTTTTAGTCCATTCTTAAAATAAAATCCTTTGGAACGATTATATTAGGCCATCACATGAAATTGAATCCGTCGAAAGATTCTATTTTTCGTCTAAGGATCCACACTTTGAGGAACACTATACGAATCACACATTCTGGGAACCATTGTCTCTAGCATAAAAAGGTGGTTTTACGCCTCCACAAAAAATTGTCTGTTCGCCTTTTTCCCGTCGCGTGTAAATCTCCTCTTTTAACTTTTGATAAGTCTGTGACGCACATTTTCAGCGTTATTTTCGTTTCGAAAACAAGATCTCGTTTACTAAGGGAGTATATCTCGCAGAACTCCTTTGTTTCGATGGGCATATTTTTCACTCGTGTTCCCGATTTCCCGGAACGCCGGGAGAGAGGTAGTTCTCTTAAAAAATTCCGGACAGTTATTGCGAGGGCTATATTATTTATGGGTCTGTCCCACCAGTTTGACACCTATGCTACTTCCCCCGCTCTTGTGAAAGGAGAAGGGAGACTCATGTTTACCTGTTTTCGTTGATATTTCATCCCGAAATGCGAGGATTTCTGAGAATCCGAGAAACGCGTTTTGAACTGAGCTCCAGATATACAAATGCTTTTAGGTGTGGAAAGGTAAAACAAAAGCAACTAAATGTTGGATAAAGAAATTACGTTTCCTCACGAAAGCTCATATAGACATGTGAAAACGGGATAAAGGTGTTTGGGAGCTGTCAGAATCGGGGAAAACAAAGCACTGATAAATTTGAAACTGGGGAAGCTGTTGTTCTGCAAAATATGGAAACGGATGTTTTTACGTTATTGCGTTATCTGTCATGTTTTGTTTCTCAGTATTACAATCACCTATTGAGCAGTCTAAGAGCGATATATGCGATTAAATACTATATTTGTACGGACAACGTCAAATTTATCTAAATTCTGTACCTCATGTTACCTAATTTTCATACCTGATACTACCTAATTTCTGTTTATAATGTTACCTAATTTGTGTATACTTTTTCCTAGAATGTGCTGGATATACCGATTTAAGGTACCTAAAAAGCATCTAAAGGTATCGTTAAATAATTAAGGTACCGCTAAAGGTACCTAACTTCTTATTTTCTCAGACATACTGTAGATCCTGGTTTTAAAGTTTTCTGCATACTCAATAGACATTTTATTGCATATTTCAGTCAGGAGTTATTGAGTATCGTACTTGTAATTTCTTTAATATAGAATCTTTTGAAAAGATTATATTTCTTCTTTCCTTCAAAAAGAATCCTTTCAGATTATTCTATTGGTCAAGAATGTATGAACTGTTTACCAGTCATGCAAGGATATATACTTGCAAACCCCTTGGAGGGTTAATTAAATGCAAAAGTAACTGGTAATTTTTAATTAACGTCGTACTATAGCAACACAACGGGTTATTAACGACGGTCCGGGATCAATCCCCTAAGGGAAAGATCCGAGGACAACACCAGGTACTTTTGAACCACGGTCAGATGACCAGGCAACACCTGAGATGCAAAACGATTTCATATGCGAACATGTTTATTTTAGTTTCATAAAAAAAAGTTTGGGGTGTTAATACATACCCTTTTTCCGTCTGTATTTACGAATAGTTTTCAGCATTTGTAATAGAGTTGAATAAACGAATTGGGTAAGACCCTTTTGATCCTAAATGTTCTCATTTCGATCCAGAACGTCCTTCATAGAAAGTCTTCCAAAAAGCCATGACGAACAATCAAATGACTTTAGTTAAATATGAAACTAAGGATATAGTAGTCTCTCCTCGAAATGTGCTAGATTTTTTAATGAACAAAAAAAGAGTACCTCGTGCACCACAAATGTACAACACAGGGTTTACACACGTAAGTTGGGACAGATACGTTACATCTCCGGGTGTTTGTCTTCATGAGGTAACTCTTCTCTAGCAAAACTGACCGTATCTTGATGGACGATATATCTCGTCACTCGATAAAACTGACCAGGCCTTGACCTCCTTATCATCATAAAAAAAAATCTTCAAAATATTGATGACGCGGTACTTCGTCATTAGCAAAATTGGTCAGATCTTGATGGACGAGATATCTCGTCATCAACGAAATTGGTCATGTCTCGATAGACGAGATATCTCGTCGAAACCAATTAGAGAGTTGAGAAATCTCGAATTAATTGGTATTTTTTTTAATAACGCCGTACTAGAGCAACACAGCGGGCAATTGAAGATGGTCCAGGATCAATCCCCTAAGGGAAAGATCCAAGGACAACACCACGAAATTTTGAACTACGGTCAGATGACGAGGCAAAGTCTGAGTTAGCACCCCAGTCTACAAACTTCCACACCAACCCAATCTGAGGACTTTTGGCCACGACAGATTTAAGGTGCACCAGCCATCCCTACACCATACGCTTACAAATATCCATGCACTGACCCGGATTTGAACCAGGAACAGGAGAAATCTCGACTTGAAAATGTTTGTGTTTCAACAAATGTTAAATTTTGGTTATCGGACTGAGATATGTCAGTAAAAATCAGCACACATTAATTCAATAATGGTGGCTTGGGGAAAGTACAATACTCCACAATATTTCACAAGTCCAGCGATTGATAATTTATTTTAAAAAAATTTTATATTTATCTTTTGGAGTCACACCAGTATATATAATTGGTAGGAATTTAACGTCGCACTGGAGCAAAAAAACGAGCTATTAGCGACGGTCCGGGATCAACCCCCGAAGGTAAAATCCGAGGACACCACCACGTAATTTTGAACCACGGTCAGATGACGAGGTTACACCTGAGCCATTAAATATGGTTATGCGTACTTATGTTTATTTAATGTTTAAACTTTAAATAATTGGAGCCGACCAATCGGTCTGGTGGTTAAGGTGTTAGCCTCGAGAACAAAAGGTTCCTGGTTTGAATCCGGGTCAGTACATGGATGTTTGTAAGCTTGTGGTGTAGAGGCAACTGGTATACCTGAAATATGTAGTGGCCTAAAGTCCACACGTTGGGTCGGTGTGGAAATTTGGAGAGTGAGTTGCCAGTTCACAGATGTTGCCTCGTCATCTGACCGTGGTTCAAAATTACGTGGTGTTGTCTCTTTCCTTTACGAGATTGATTCCGGATCGTCGTTAGCCGACCAACCGGTATAGTGGTTAAGGTGTTAGCCTCTAGATCGGAAGGTTCCTGGTTCGAATCCGGGTCCGGGCATGGATGTTTGTAAACGTATGGTGTAGAGGCGGCTGGTGCACCTGAAATCTGTCGTGGCCGAAAGTCCTCACGTTGGGTTGGCGTGGAAGTTT
Organism: Metellina segmentata; assembly: GCA_947359465.1. Taxonomy (NCBI): domain Eukaryota; kingdom Metazoa; phylum Arthropoda; class Arachnida; order Araneae; family Tetragnathidae; genus Metellina; species Metellina segmentata. Next base: position 146,589,729 of record OX375872.1, on the reverse strand, counting down.
GGAGAGTGGGGTGCCAGCTCAGGTGTTGCTTCGTCATCTGACCGTGGTTCAAAATTACGAGGTGTTGTCCTCGAATCTTTCCCTTAAGGGACTGATTCCGGACCGTCGTCAATAGCCCGTTGTGTTGCTCTAGTACGACGTTAACTACAATTACCATTACCATTACCATTACCGGATCGTCGTTAATAGCCCGTTGTGTTGCTCTAATAAGACGTTAATTAAAAGTTACCATTCCTCTTAAATAATTGGAAAGGTATTAAATAATAAATTTGTTGAGTAGGTAGGCAGTTAATTAACGTCACACTGGTTAACAGACAAACCAGGCAAAACACAAAGATTCTATGTCTGCGTGATCGTGATGATAAACCAGCTACCATATATCAATTCGGTAGGTAGGTATTTTAAGTAACGTCGCTCTGGAGCAACATAACGAGCTATTGGCGAATGTCCGGGATCAATCCCGAATTTAATGATCCAAGGTAATGGTAATGGTAATTTTAGTTAACGTCGTACTAGAGCAACACAACGGGCTATTGACGACGGTCCGGGATCAGTACCTTAAGGGAAAGATCCGAGGACAACACCTCGTAATTTTGAACCACGGTCAGATGAAGAGAACAGCACCTGATCTGGCACCCCTCTCTCCATACGTAGCCCGTTTGGAAGAGTAACGGACTAGTAACCCGAGGGTTGCAAGTTCGAATCCAAACAAAGACCGACATGTACAAAGGGGACTGGGGAACGTTAACTCTGTCATGGCCTCAAATGTCCTCACATTGGCGTGGTGTGGACATTTAGAGATTGGGGTACCAATTCAGATGTGACTTCGTCATCTAACCGAGGTGGAAGATTACGTGTTGTTGTACTCGAATCTTTCCATTCGGGATTGATCCCGGACCGTTGCCAAGAAACCGTCGTGTTGCTCCAGTGCAACATTGATTAAATACCTGACAATACCTAACCACTCTCCAATCGTCCCACACTACGCCAACGTGAGGACATTTGATACCACGACAGTTCAACGTGCCCCCGCCCCCATGTACACGATGCTTTTTGGTCGCTTTACGACGCTTCGAACTCGTTTCCCTCCGGTTGCTCTTCCGCCGACCAACCGGTATAATGGTTAAGGTGTTAGCCTCTAGATCGGAAGGTTCCTGGTTCGAATCCGGGTCCGGGCATGGATGTTTGTAAACGTATGGTGTAGAGGCGGCTGGTGCACCTTAAATCTGTCGTGGCCGAAAGTCCTCACGTTGGGTTGGCGTGGAAGTTTGGAGAGTGGGGTGCCAGCTCAGGTGTTGCTTCGTCATCTGACCGTGGTTCAAAATTACGAGGTGTTGTCCTCGAATCTTTCCCTTAAGGGACTGATTCCGGACCGTCGTCAATAGCCCGTTGTGTTGCTCTAGTACGACGTTAAAAAAAAATTACCAATTACCAACTGTGCTATCGAAGCTCTAAATTTGTTGGTACTGAAAGCACGTCTAGTAAAAAATATCTTAGTGACAGGAATTTTAATTAATAAAATATATAATCTTAGGTGGGGGGGGGGGGCGTGCCATTACACACCCTAAAGTTTAATACCATTTGTTCATATAAAACCAAAAAATTATCCTAATCATTTTACAGTGCTCACCATTAGTTATGTGAGCGTCGTCCTACCAAATCCTAGATCCGGAGGGCTGTTAGGTTTACGTTAATTTGGAAAAGATATAAAAGATAAAAACCGGTATTAAAAATATTCGTCGGTAATATTTTATTCGTATATCCGGAGCGCTGTCAAGTTTGCTTTATTTTGAAAAAGGGTTAACCGGTATCGAGAATTCACTTCGGTAACTCAGCAGTACTGAGACAGTAGGCATATTTCGGACCCCTAATTGCATTAACAGTCCTGCATTGAACAGTCCAGAAATTCCCCCTCTAAACGATACAGGTGGGCATTGAATTTATGATACGAGATCAAATCACGGAACAATTTTTCGTTCGAATCTTTTTGAGAAATTGGTCTCCAGACCTCGTCAGAAATTTGATGAAATCAAAGTTCTGCTGTTTCACAAAAGAAAAGTTCCTACCTCAGTTATATCGACAGTTTCTTGTGGAGAGGAGGAGTTATTTCGCAAGTGAAAAGCACCAATCAGAGAGGATCTACGTCGATAGGGAGTGTTTCAGCGCATGCGCGGTTTCTGAGGCATCTCTTACAAAAGGTAAACACCTCGAGCTGGAACTGTCAGACGTTTTAGGAACTCCGGCTGGCACTGTTAACTTTGAATGTTCTCCAGTTCTCTTACGAAGTACAGATTTCTCATGTACAGCCCCAATTTTTTCTACACACAAGACGATAAAATTGTGAGTGCTTTATCCTTTTCTTTTAGTTGATAATTTAATTTCATAAGCAATTTGACACACAGTTAATTTGCCACTATGAGCAATTTGTCACTTTTCTTTGCATTGGATAAAGAATTATACTTAAGCACCGTTTTTATAAGTGCCTTTTTTCTAAAGATGCAACTAATAATGTTTGTTTCATAAGCAATTTGATGGTGTTTATTTGCCATTATGAGAAAATTTGTTTTCACTTTTCTTTGCATTGGATAAAGAATTTAAAATCTTTAAGCACCGTTTATGTAAGTGTCACTTTTCTAAAACTGCAATTAATAATGTTTGTTTCATAAGGAATTTGATGGTGTTTATTTGCCATTAAGAGAAAATTTGTTGTCACTTTTCTTTGCATCGTATTAAGAATTTAAAACCTTTAAGCACCGTTTATATAAGTGTGTGTGTCACATTCTAAAACTATAACTCTAATAATTGTATCTCATAAGCAATTTAGGTACAGTTAATTTGCCATTATAGCAATTTGTTGTCCATTTTTGTAAGCAAAAGATGAATGATTTAAAATCGTTAATGGTCAAAGGACAATTTTTTAAAGTATCGCATTCCTAAAATTTATTTCTTATATTTTTATTTCATAAGCTATTTGAGCACAGTTATTTTGTCATGATATGTGGCATATCTTTTGAGCATTGGATGTAGAATTTAAATTGCTAATGTGGTTAAAAATCACCATTTATATAAGTATCACATTTCTAAAACTATAACTCTAATGTTTACTTCATAAGCACAATTTGGGTACTTTTAATTTACTATTATTAGTAATTCTCTGTTACTATATGGTGCATTGGATAAAGAATACAAAACCTCTGAGCATCGTTTACATAAGTATCACATATTTCTAATACTGTAACCCACGTACTCCAAATTTTTTTTATTTCATACGTAATTTGAGTACTGTTAATTTGCCATTACGAGCAATATGTAGTCACTTCTTTTGTGCATTGTATACAGAATTTAAAATAATTAATTGTTAACGCAACCCTTTTGTATAAGACAGAGAATATCACTTTTCTAAAATTATAACTCTCATCATTTTCTTTCATAAACAATTTGAGTGCAGTTAATTTTCCCTTATGAGCAATTTCTAGTCAATTGCTTTGTACATTGGATAAACAATTTAAAATCATTGATGGTTAAAGCACCGTCCATATAAGTATCACATTTCCAAAACTACAACTAATAATTTTATATCACAAACAATTTGGGTACCCTTAATTTGCCATTATTAACAATACAGTGTCCCTTTTTTGTGCTTTAGAGTTTTTTAACTCTAATACTTTTATTACAGACAAAATGTGCATTGTTTTGTAGGTATGGTTTATTATATTCTTATACATTGTGGATAGTTTGAAAAATTTGAAAGTATTGATTTTAAAAAAATGCACAGTTTTATATAACTACACAATTCTACTTTTATACAGTATTTCTCTGTTTAAAAGTGACTACCTCAAGAACTTATTTAATTCGATTGAGTCAAATCATTAATTTTGTAAGCACTTGAATTTTTAATTGGTCCTTAAATATATTTCTGAACAGTCTCGATTTTTTTGATACTCAAGGTGATAAAATTCTGAGTGCATTGCTTTTGTATGAATTCGATAATAATTTTATTTCATAAGCAATATGGATACCGTTAATTTGCCATTATGCGAAAGTTGTATCTTTTTGTGTATTGGATGCACTATTTAAAAGCCTACACCCCGTTTCTATTCTAAAACTAAACTAATAATTATTTACCGAAAATATTTGGATTAATATTTTGTTGGCATGATTAACATTTTTGTGCATTGGATAGATTTTGACAATTTGAAATTTTTGATAGTTTGGGGCCGCGATAGCCCAATTGGTAGAGAATCAGATTTGCAACCGGAAGATTGCCTCACCTACCTACCTCACCCCAAGAACTCGATTGAATCAAACAATTTGTTTTCCAATCAGTTGGCTGGATCAGTGGGTTAACCCATTGGTCCTGCCTGCCCAGCAGCCTGCGAGTTGCAATTAGTGGAGTTCGACTTCTGTAGCTTACCTTCGGTGTATCTCTATCTTTTGCAGCAGCAAAACTTTCCTTGTGTATGTCCATTTCTATGATTTTCTTTTCACAATTACTCGACTGTATTACGTTTTTGAAATATGGTTAAAACTGTATAATTGTGTACTCTTAATAGAGTCCAGGTGGGGAGTGTTGTGAAACATGAGCAACCAATTAAAACGCGCAGATGGCGCTGCTTGTTGTCTCCTTTTATCTGAAATCTGCAGAACGATTTGAGTTTCAGAAATTGTATGATTGATTGGATAACGATCAGTTTCGTGCTGAATTTAGGGGATGTCCCCTTACCTTTACCAAATTGTTCGTTTGTAAATATGTAATTATAGTACTCATTAAATACTAGAATATTAAACCTGTTCCTGCTCAAATTATTTATTGCCCATGCATCTTAAAATCACTGAACCACCTCGATGAAGAATAATCCAAAATACGTTTGAAACAGTTTGTCATACCTGGCTCTTGCACCATAAAACCACAAGCCAACCAATCATTACTTTGACGTTGTCTGTCTCGTGTGTGCCACAATTTGGCCAAAAATGACCCTTGCATCATAAAACCACAGGTCAACCAATCATTACTTTGACGTTGTCTGTCTCGTGTATGTCACAGTTTGGCCAAAATGGCCCCTGCATCATAAAACCACAAGCCAACCAATAATTACTTTGACGTTGTCTGTCTCGTGTATGTCAGTTTGGCCAAATATGGCCCTTGCACCATAAAACCACAAGCCAACCAATCATTACTTTAAGTTTGTCTTGTGTATATCGCATCTCGACCTCATATAGCCCTTGCACTATAAATCCCCAATTCAACAATTGCCATAACGTTGTCTGTCTTGTGTATGTCGTATATTAAGCATATATGGCCCTTGAGCCATAAAACTCTCAAACCAAACAAACATTACTTTAACGTTGTCTGTCTTGTGTGTGTCACAGTTTGGCCAAATAAAGAACTTGCAACACAAAATTCCAAACCAAATTATTCATCATTATTTTGACGTTTCCTGTCTTGTGTATGTCACACTTTGGCCAAATATGGCAACTGCAACATATAACCTAAAACCATCAAACTAACCATTATTTTAACATTTTTTCGTGTATGTCGCCACTCGGCCAAATATGCCACCAGAAAAAACTAAAACTACCATCCAATCGGTTAAATCTTTTATCGGTACTGGAAAACAGATTTTTCACGCACTTCCCCGATATTTTCGACTCTCAATCCGATACAATTATTGTGGGTCAGTGCATGGATGTTTGTAAGCGTATGGTGTAGAGGCGGCTGGTGCACCTTAAATCTGTCGTGGCCGAAAGTCCTCATGTTGGATTGGTGTGGAAGTTTGGAGAGTGGAATGCCAGCTCAGGTGTTGCATCGTCATCTGACCGTGGTTCAAAATTACGAGGTGTTGTCCTCGGATATTTCCCCTTAAGGGATTGATTCCAGACCGTCGTCAATAGCCCGTTGTGTTGAAGTTTTTGAAGTTAATTAATGCAATAATGAAGTGATTTGTTAGGAAATTTTTTCTAAAATATCTATATCAATTTTTCCCAACGTCAAATTTTGACATTTTTTAAATTTTAATAAAACAATTTTAAAGTTTTGAAAACATAAAATAGTTGCAAAATAGTACAATGTGTACCTACATAAAAAATTTCATAATAAAAACTTTCAAATTGAAGATTTTAGAATGTTGAGTCCCGGACCCCCTTAATGTGTTATACTCTAAATTGGGAGGTTCCTGGTTCAAATCCAGGTTTGTACATGGATATTTGTAAGCGGATTGTGTAGAGGTGGCTTATACGCGTTAAATCTGTCGTAGTCACAAATGTCCTCACGGTGGCGTGGTGTTGAAATTTGGAAAGTGCGGTGCCAGCTCAGGTGTGGTGTCATTTGACCGTGGTTCAAAATTACATGTTGTCTCAGATCTTTCCCATCGGTGGTTGATCCACACAAATCACACTATAGCCCATTGTGTTACTATAGTGTGACGCTGATTTAAATACCAACCTACCTATCTATTCAGCTAACTTTTTTGGAAAGCTGAAACAATACAGGCAATTTCTACATGGATGTCTTTCTCTCTTCTGTGTCTGTAATACTTCTTTTAGATTTGTTTGTCCATTTAAATGACAGTCTTGTGTTTGGCACAGCTTGGCGAAATACGTCCCTTGCTCCATAAAAATTCAAACGAACCGTTAAAAATTCGTTAAAGCAATGAACGCACTTAAAACACCATTACTAACCCCAAGTGAGAATCTATTCTAACTGAATCTATTCATGTCATCAATCTAGTCTACACCACTGTTCTTCACGACCGTCCCTTTCAAAATGCAGATCTAGGACAGTAAAATGCAATCGATCGATATATCATTTCTTTTAATTTCATTCCAAACTCGACTAACTTCGTTCAAAAGTCAACTAGGCAATGCACTTCAAACCCATCGCAAACGCTGGAGAATTTCTCCAGATACGACACACTTTTTTCAGATCTGCCAGATAAAACATGTAAAACTCTTTAATTAACCCCTCTCAAGTCCTCAATCTAGTTAATACACCACTATTCTATGTGACCCGTCACTTTTAAAATGCACATCTCGGTGAGTAAAATGCAATCGATGAATATAATATCAATCGTTTTAACTTCATTAGAATTTGACTAACTTCGTCCAAACGTCAACTAGGCGATGCTCTTCAAACACATCACAAACTCTGGAGAATTTCCCAAAATGAGACACTTCTTTCAGATCTGTCGGATAAAACGTGTAAAACTCTTTAATTGACTCCTCTCAAGAAGTCTGTAATCTAGTTAATACACCACTATTTTATGTGACCCGTCACTTTTAAAATGTACATCTCGGCGAGTAAAATGCAATCGATCAATATAATATCAATCGTTTTAACTTCATTAGAATTTGACTAACTTCGTCCAAACGTCAACTAGGTGATGCTCTTCCAACACATCACAAACTCTGCAGAATTTCCCAAAATGAGACACTTCTTTCAGATCTGTCAGATAAAACATGTAAAACTCTTTAATTGACTGCTCTCAAGAAGTCTGTAATCTAGCTAATACACCACTATTCTACGTGACCCGTCACTTTTGCAATGCACCACTCGGCCAGTAAAATGCAATTGATCAATAAAGTAATTCTTTAAACTTCAACTTCTTTAAATTAACTTCATGGAAAATTCAGCTAACTTCGTTGAAAAATGAATCGGTCGATGTCCATTTAAAAAGCACATCACAAACGCCCCAAATTTTCACCAGATGAGCAGTGTAAGATCTTTACAGATCTCACAGCTAAAATTTTTAATTTATCCTATTCCAATCGGTAATCCAGTTTATACACCACTATCATACGCGACCCGTCACTTTCCAAATTCATATCTTAGCCTGTAAAATGCAATCGATCAATAACATCAATCAGGTCTTCTTTCGGTAAACATAGGGAACATGCGAGGATGCATCAATTGCGGGAGTGAGTTTGGATGACAGATACCGTTCCACAAGGCTGATCATTTTCTGCAGAAAACGCAGCAACGACCCCTCAAGCGCGACATACATACTACCACTCTGGCCCGGAGAAAGGGCATTAAAAACTTTTCCGTTGACTTTAATGATGACTTTTCCCAGATTTTGGTGCATGATGGATGACAAAATAATAAAAGAATCAATAGCGATTCAGATAAGTGGAAATTATAGCTACTTTGCTCTGGTTGTGTTCGGGAACGTTGATGTCCTGAGCGGGTGAGTTTAACAACACTAAAAATAGCAATTTAAAAAATGTCATTAAAAAGAAGTAGAAATACTGATTTGAAGATAAGTGTATTTAGGAACGGGGCCGATGGCACTTGAAAGGTTTGTGTTGGGCGCTTTGTTTTATACTCTTAAATTGATATTTCTATCACAGTGATTAAGTGTTTGAGTTCCTCTTAAAATAAGTTTTAGGAAAATAGACGCTTCAGTCTGAATTTTAATTATAGGAAAACCTTGCGTTGAAGGTTTCTTTTACGTTTTTAGGTGTGTACGTTAGGTGTGACTTACAATTATTTCTCAAATATCTGGTTCATCAGAATCTGACCAATTTTCCTAACGACGAGATATTTTGTCATTAAGAATGCCGATTGAAAAGATTCATCGAATCCAAGAATCATCGAGTCCGAGAATGTCTTTTTGTGATTTATTTTCGGACATCAAACAAACAGTACAAACGGTACAACAACACAACAAATAATAATATTACGCTGAGATACATAAATTCAAGTTTCAAGAAAAAGGAGGGAGCTCATCAAGAAAGCTCACACCCGAAGCCGTGCCATTCAGGAAGTCTTTGAAATTGTTTTGAATCACATTACTTTACGAACGATCACGTGGTCTCGCCGAAAGTGTCAGCAAGAAGCTCCACTCTCAACAACACCCACGTGGTACATTCCTATTCTCAACACCGATTGAATCACTAAAGAACATACTGCCGTTTCTTGATGATGACGAGATACAGCTAGTTTTTTCAAATGACGAGATATCTTGTCCATCAGGATCTGACCAATTTTGCTAACGACGAGATATCTCGTCATCAAGAATGCCGTATGAATTCCGAATAAAGATATTGCCGTTTCTTTGTGATGAAGAGAACGAGATAAATTATTCTCATATGTCCAACGTTTTTCGATTTACCTTTAAACCTCCAAGCGAGTTCCAGAAATCTCGTTCTTCATGATCTGACCAATTTTGCTGATGACGAGATATTTCGTCATCAAGAGGGCCAACTGAATTACTAAGGAACATACTGCCGTTTCTTGATGATGACGAGATACAGCTAGTTTTTTCAAATGACGAGATATCTTGTCCATCAGGATCTGATCAATTTTGCTAACGACGAGATATCTCGTCATCAAGAATGCCGTATGAATTCCGAATAAAGATATTGCCGTTTCTTTGTGATGAAGAGAACGAGATCAATTATTCTCATATGTCCAACGTTTTTCGATTTACCTTTAAACCTCCAAGCGAGTTCCAGAAATCTCGTTCTTCATGATCTGACCAATTTTGCTGATGACGAGATATTTCGTCATCAAGAGGGCCAACTGAATTACTAAGGAACATACTGCCGTTTCTTGATGATGACGAGATAGAGTCAGTGTTTTCTAATGGCGAGATATCTCGCACATCAGAATCTGGTCAGTTTTGCTAATGAAGGTGTCTCGTCATTAGCAAAACTGATCAGAACTCGATGAACAAGGTGTCTCATCATTAGAAAAAGTTGAACAGACCTTGAACTCGTCATAAAAAAAAACCCGGCAATATCTTGTTGAGTTATCTCAGGTGGTGACTTCGTCATTCGTTGGTGTTTAAAAATGACGAGGTGTTGACCTTGAATGCTTTCCTTGATCCCAGACCGTCGTTAATAGCCTTTTGTGCTGTTCCAGTGTAACGTTAATTACCTACCCTAATGCTGTGTATGCAGTGTGCTCCGATGGTGTGGTGTGCGATCCTTGCAATCCTGGAGCATAGGTAGATAAAGATCATCCAATGCTCCAGACTTCCCGGAGAAACAACTGTTCAAATACGATGAGCACGAGGATGACATAGATCATCTCATCGGGACTCCTCACCATATCGATGTAAAAAAACAACATATCGATGTAAATAACAACATATCGATATAAATAACAATATATGGATATAAATAACAAAATATCGATATAAATAACAACCTATCGATATAAATAACAAAATATCGATTTAAATAATACAGTTTAACATTAATAAAAATAAATAAATATCAATAAGAGTTACAAATACCAAGAAATGACTATAAAATAATACATAAAGAAATAATAAGTACCAATACAAGTAATAAATATCAATATAAATAAAATAGATAATAAATATTGATATAGATAATAAATGTCAGTAAAAATAAAATAAATTTCAATATCAATATAAGTAATAAATTCTTCAATATAAATAAATAATAAATATGATATAAATAAATAATAAATATGATATAAATAAATAATAAATATGATATAAATAAATAATAAATATGATATAAATAAATAATAAATATGATATAAATAAAAAATAATATCTGATAGATAGCTTTTATGGGTGTTTGGGCGGCCACCCCATAAGTCACAGTGAATCTATATGGTCCTTGGTCTTAATAAGTCTGCATCCCTGAACTACATAGACTTCCCGCTTGCACTGACAGAAGCCATGCCATGTGAGTGGGTGCCCAGGAATATTACTTCTCCTTTCTGTCCTAATCTTCTGTAGGGGAGGAAATGGGATTCAGTGATAGGAATGAAATCGGAAGTACTCTTTTCCCGCTTATCTGTTTCCCATTCACCCCTCTCTCGCGTTAACACATACAGCGAAAAAGTCCAAGACTTCCGATAGCGCAGTGCCAAAACAAGGAGGAAAGGAACGACGGATTGCAAAGTAGTCTCGGACTGCTTCAGGTGTGAAAATGAAGCTTTCAGCACTTGTCAGTCGGTAGAGGAATAACAGTAGAGAGAAATTGAATCACTAAATCCTCCTGGTGGTTCTCTCGATGAGGTATATATCGCCATTATCAAAACTGACGAGAAATTTCGTCACAAGAAAAAACTGACCAGATTTCGATCGCGTCATAGAAAAATCGACACCTTGATGACAAGATATCTATCTCTTCATCAGCAAAATTGGTAAAATCTAGATGGATGACATACCTCGTCGAAACTACTTGGAGGGTTAGGACACTAATGAACAAGTTCGAATTTTCATAGGGGAAAGTTGGACAAAACTGGGTAGGTGGATAAAAACGGGACCCTGCAGTTTTGGCTAGATTATTACTGCTATCTGTCGGATAACGCAATAAACTTGTTGCATACAGCCGTCATGTTATTTGGAGTTGAATGAAAGGCAGTGTAGATTATGTGTTTGTCGATGGCGATGTTTTAAGAAATTCGAGTAGAAAAAGTTCAATTTTTACTCCACCAATTTTACTCTGCAGTTTGTAATTGCTTGAAGATTTATTTTATGTAAGTACAACATCTGATAACACCTCTTTCAGCTATTATTTTAAATTATTAACCCACGTTTGCATCATGTTTGAAATATGCTAAGTCTTCTTTTCTGATTAATGGTGCTGTCGGATAAAACCGGGACCTTCGCAGTTGGACAGGACCGGGTAGGAATTGGAGTTTGGAGAACAAGCAGAAACTCTTTAAGGCCCCTAAACAAAAAACTGGCAAAACACGGAAGAAAAAAAAAGTTCAGCATTAAAACAGACTCCTCGGCATCAGATGAACACGACGTGGAATGAGAGGAAGCCTGTATCTTTTGTAATGAATTGTACGTCAGGTTAAAATCTCTGGAAGATGAGATACAGTGTCTCATCTGTAAAGGATGGGCGCATGAAGTTTGTAGCAATGCAGAGAAGCATGATCAAAAATTTATTTGTGATTTCTGTTCTTACAAATCTGATCAATTAACTTAATTTACTAGACATTTCAAACAAATTAAATTCAAAAGTACTTATGTTCCGTGATTTTTAAATCCACGTATGTTCCTCATTGTAGGAAGGCCATTTTACTAATTTATTGTTATAAATAAATATTTCAGCAGTAAAACAACATTAAAAAAATTATTTCTATATATACCCGGTTTTATCCGACCTGGTCGGATAAAACCAGGTACTTACATACTTCCAAAAAATAATTTATTTACCCTCCAAAATATAGTTCTTTCACACTGAAAAATATTTATTTTTGAAACTAAAGAACTAATTTATCATTCTAATAGAACTTGAAGCAATTTTATTCACGTAGGTGTGACTAAGAAAAAAACAATTTTTGGACCCGGTTTTGTCCAACTTTCTCATACCACGCGTATTTCGAATTTCTTCATCCAAATCAAGCGACATTTGAAAATGCGACTGAAATTATTTGATAGCCATTCAACCAGATCTGATCTGATTGATTGTCCATTAAGTTATATACCAGAAAACCAGTGTACAGGTACTTCATATGTTTCAACTATAAACGTTGTAGAGATTTCTTATAAAACCAGAAGGACGATGTTTAGTAGTTCTCAGTTTTTGAATGTAGCTTTTAGCGATTCCCAAATCTTTGAGTGAATGCACATGGAAGGAATCAAGTCATTTGAGACATTGTAATGGAGAAGGTTTTAAAACTCATACCACATATATTTAAAATTTCTTCAGAATCAAGCGAAACGTTTGTAAAAGTGATTGAAACGATTTTATAGAGTCATTGAACCAGATATCATCTGATTGATTGTCCATTAAGTTAAGTACAGAAATCCAGAGTGTAAAGTTACTTCATATGATTAAACTAAAAACGTTGTAAATATTTCTTATAAAATCAGAAGGACGATGTTTAGTGGTTCTCAGCCTTTGAATGTAGCTTTTAGCAATACCCGGTCTTTGATTGAATACAAGTGGAAGGAATTGAATCATTAAAAATACTGCAATGAAGAAAGCTTGAATATTAATACCACACGAATTTCAAATCATTGTTTATCCTTTCCGTACTATAAAATCAAACGAAGGAGAAAACTGCAATCAAAACGAGCTGGGGAGTTAATATACCCGATAGCATCTCATTGATTATACGTTAAGTTATGTACAAAAAACAGTGCTAGTAAAAACTTGTTAATAAATCGATGGCGAAATCTCTCAAATACAAAACACCGTACAACATATACCAATTTTGCTTATGACAACATACCACGTCATCAAATATTGCTGATTTTTTCTACGATAACGATATCACGATGTGGTCAGTTTTATGTCTCATCTATCAAGATTTGACCAATTTTGCAAATGATAACATAACACGTCATCAAATATTGCTGATTTTTTCGATGATGACGAGATCAAGATGAGGTCAGTTTTCATCTGATGACGATATATTTCGTCTGTCAAGATCCGAACAATTTTGGCTAATGACGCGATAGCTTGTTAACAATATATTGATGATGGCTTTATGATGGCAAGATCAGGATTTAGTCAGTATTCATATAATAAAGAGATATATCGCATATCAAGATCTAGTCAATTTTTCTAATGACGAGACTCAATAGCTAATGACATCACTGAAAAAATACTGACAGATTTTGTCGGGTGAGATACCTCGTCTTTAGAAGAAAATGGACCGGGTCTTGATCTCGTCATCATAAAAAATCAGCAATAGCTTGATAACCAGACATCATGTTGTAATCACTTAAAGGATTAAAAAAGAGGTATATCAAAGTGTAACAATTGGTCACTATCAGACTGAGTTAAAACCCTTCCAAAATATCTTTCAATGGTAAGGTAAGTAATTTTTAATTGGCGTCGTTCTAGAGCAACACAACGGGCTATTGACGTAGGTCCGGGATCAATCCACTAAGAGAGAGATCCGAGGACAACACCACGTAATTTTGAACCACGGTCAAATGACAAGGCAATACCTAAGCAGGCACCCCACTCTCCACACTTTCACACCAAACAAACATGAGAACTTTCGTCAACGACAGATTTAAGGTGCACCAGCCGCCTCTACCCAATACGCTTACAAACATCTGAGCCTGGATTCGAACCAGGAATCTTCCTATCTACAGGCTAACACCTTAACCACCAGACCGGTTGGTCGGCTTTTCCCTTAAGGGATGGATCCCGGACCGTCGTCACTAGCCAGTTGTGTTGCTCTAGTACGACGTTAACTAATTTTTACCAATTACCATTACCAAAAATTACCGTTAATAGCCCATTGTGTTGCTGTAGTACGACAATAATTAAAAATTACCAATTACTAATTACCAAAATTGAACTCGGGCAGTTAGGTAGGTATTTAAAAACAGTAGTAAGGTATGGTAAAGTAATTTTTAGTTAACCTCTTACTAGAGCAACATAACGGGCTATTGACGCCGGTCCGGGATCAATCCCTTAAGGGAAAGGGAAATTTGGTAATTTTTTGTTTACGTCGTACTAGAGCAACACAACGGGCTATTGACGACGGTCCGGGAGCAGTCCCTTAAGGGAAAGATCGAGGACAACACCTCGTAATTTTGAACCACGGTCAGATGACGAAGCAACACCTGAGCTGGCACCCCACTCTCCAAACTTCCACGCCAACCCAACGTGAGGACTTTCGGCCACGACAGATTTAAGGTGTACCATCCGCCTCTACACTATACGCTTACAAATATCCATGCACTGACCCGGATTCAAACCAGGAACTTTCCAATTCTAGAGGCTAACACCGAAATAACTTTCAAAATATTTAAAGAAGAATAATACTTTCTCTAGGTTTTTGTGTAAGCATCTATTTCATAATTCGCACCGCCCGGTTGAAGATTAACGGGCTACCAACTGGAGGGCTGCGAGGTCGAATCCAACCAGACTGTCGCGTACAAAAGGGGGATGGTGTACGTTAAATCTGTCGGTGCATGAAATGACCTTACGTTGGAGTGGTGTGTAAGTTTGTAGAGTGAGGTGCCAGCTCAGGAGTGACCTCGTAATCTGACCATAGTTTAAGATTAGGTGGTATTGTCCACGCATCTTTCCCTTCAGGGGTTCATCCCGAAACGTCACCAATAGCCCATGGTGCTGCTCCAGTGCGATGTTAATTAAATTCCTTCCTGCCTACCTGAGTACCGAGTCGGTTAATGGGTTATATTAATTTGATTAATGGGTTACATTATATTTGGACCAACTTTGCAAATTTCGGCTTGAAATTTGGAAAACAGATTCTTATGACCCAATAAAATGAAAGTATGAAATAAATAGAAAATCGTTTTAATCGGTTCAACCTACTTGTACACGGTGGACGTTAATTCTATCGTTGCCTCTAATGCCCATCTCACTGGAATGTGTGGGGCCGACCAACCGGTATAGTGGTTAAAGTGTTAGCCTCTAGGTCGGAAAGTTCCTGGTTCGAATCCGGGTCCGGGCATGGATGTTTGTAAACGTGTGGTGTAGAGGCGGCTGGTGCACCTTAAATCTGTCGTGGCCGAAAGTCCTCACGTTGGGTTGGCGTGGAAGTTTGGAGAGTGGGGTGCCAGCTCAGGTGTTTCTTCGTCATCTGACCGTGGTTCAAAATTACGAGGTGTTGTCCTCGAATCTTTCCCTTAAGGGACTGATTCCGGACCGTCGTCAATAGCCCGTTGTGTTACTCTAGTACGACGTTAACTAAAAAATTACCAATTACCAATTACGACTGGAATGTGTGGAAGTTTAATAAGTGGGTTGCGAGCTCTTCTCGTCATCTTACCGTGGTTCAAAATTACGAGGCGTTGGCCTCGGATCTTACCCTTTGTGGGTCGATCCCCGTCCGACGCCAGTGGTCTGTCGTATTGCACCAGTGCGACGTTAATTAAATTCCTACCTATTTCCTAATTCCTTACCATTAAGAGATAAATAACGGAAAGTGCGACCTTTTTAAGGTTTCATGGTTGCGAAGGGGTTTACTGAAGTGAGTGACTGCATTCGGCTTCTTCCCATTGTGAGCTTGATTAGTTAAGGAAAGAACGTTCCTTCCTCCATGACTGCACAATTGGCATCGATGAAATTCTTAGAGTTGAGCTTTTCCATTAATTCACGATGCTTATTGAAATGTATTCACGATGCTTATTGAAATGTATTCACGATGCCTTTCGCAATATCTTTTAAGTTGCTTTAGAAATTCCCGCCCTTTACTCTTTTCATAGTAAGGTAGGCAGGTAGTTAATTAAAGTCGCGCAGGTGCAACACAGATGGGCTATTGGCACCCATCCGAGATCAATCCCTAAGGGAGTTATCCAAGGACAACTCGTATTTTTGAACCATGGTAAGATGACGAAGTAAACACCCCTGGATGGTATAAAATGCTTAAAACTGCGACGTAGGTCAACGTACGTAGCAGAATAATTTTCCCTCAATTTGATGAAAATTTTGGCCGATTTTTAAATCGCAAGTTACGATGTTCTGCAGTGCAAAGCGCGCTCCTTGTCACACCTGTTTGTCTCTTCTAGCTACGGGAACCCCCCCCCCCCTACACCGTCCCAAATTACCGCAAACACTTTATAAATAACACATCTTTATGTCAATTACAATATATTCAACTTCAAAAGTTATCGACAGAATTCCAAATTCTGAAAGTATGCCTTGGCTTTAAATAAAGTAAGTTAATTAAATTTGATGATTTATTATACATATGTAATACATATCTAGCCGATAATTGTGTTTTACATCTGTTTTTGATTTTACTGCAGTTTTCAAAATTCGGACAAAATGCCTGCGGAACAATTGCAGTTGCTTGGAGTTGTGTTACAGAACACTGAATATATTTCTGCACCTGGGTCAACACCTGAGAAGGAAACCCACGCTACAAATTACGCCACCCCACCAACGGGAAGACATTTGAGTCCACGACAGTAATTACTAGTAATTACAGACGGGTGCGACAGTAATTACAGACGGGTAAAGTAACTACTGTAACTTTACCCGTCCATATACTATATATTTTCTCTCTATGAGACCTTTCCTTAGGATAAAGGGGTGCTGTATCCCGGTTTGAAGAATATCGGATTAGCAACCGGAGAGTTACGAATTTGAAACTCGGTCCAGTCAAAGACCTTCGTGTAGATGGGGACTGGTGCACGTTAAATCTGTCTTGGCCTCAATTGTTCTCATGTTAGCGTGGAGTGGAATTTTGGTGAGTGGGATTTCAGCTCAGATGTGACCTCATCATTTAAAAGTGGTTCAAAATTACGTGGTGTTTTAACCGAATCTTTCCCTTAGGGGATTGATCCCGGACCATTGTTAATTTAAATTACCCTACTTTACCCCTAGTGCGACGTTAATTAAAATACCTTCCTACCAAACCTACCTCAGAATAGAATCATTGAGAAAGATACTATTGTTCAAGAATGGAATCCTTATGGATTATTGGGTGAAATTCTAGGCGTGAATCCCTCAAGTAATTGGTAATTTTTAATCAACGTCGTACTAGAACAACACAACGGGCTATTGACGACGGTCTGGGATCAATCCCTTAAGTGAAAGATCCAAGGACAACACCTCGTAATTTTTAACCACGGTCAGATGACGAGGCGAATCCATGACAAATTTACCGTACACCAACCCCCGACTATACGACGGTTTTTGCCTGGAGCGAGTTCTTTTCGTAGTAAGACAGTTACAAATAATATAAATGATTAGCAGCGCTTTTTGGAAAATAGTCATGGCACCAGAAAACCCAATGAAAGTAGGTAGTTAATTAGCACTCTCTTTCTCGGGAGAAACACGTATTGGTGACGATCCGGGTTCAATCCCCAAGGGAAAGATCGAGGACAACACCACATAATTTTGAATCTCGGAAAACCCCAATGAAAGAGCCTCGTTATTTGCCTTGACTTACTGATCTCCCAGGGACCGCGGTTGCATAGCTGGATGAGCAACGGATTAGCAACCAAATGTTTGCGACCGAAACTCGGTCAGGCGAACACTATCGTGTACGCGGGGGCTGGTACGAGTTAAATATGTCGTGACCTCGAATTGTCCTCACGTTTGAGTGGTGTCGAAGTTTTAAGAGTGGGGGTGATATCTTAGGTGTCATCTCATCGTCTGACCGTGATTCAAAATTACGTGATGTTGTGCTTGCGTCTATCTCCTCAGGTAGGATCAAGGACCGTCGCCATTATCCCGTTCTGTTGCTCCAGTGTGACAACAATTAGTTACCATTACCATTTTTATTTGGGGTTGCCTTCGCTCTGTGGGTTTGCTCACTCCGTTAGCAACCTGCGAATTGTTAGAGGCGTAGGTTTGATTTTTACCTGCGTGTTTTTTCTCTGTTCTGTATTTTACCAAACTTTTTATGTGTGGAACCCATTTATTTAACGTCTGTCGTGTATCAGCTTGGCCAAATACTGCGATTGCACCATAAAACAACGAACCAACATTCTATTTATGTCTATTGGGCTTCCAGATTGTCTTATGGCAGTAAGACCGAGGTCTGAATAAGCGTAAGATACAAGAAAGCTTTTAGCGACGATTTTCAAAACTCAGTAAAAAATTTCGGAAAAGCTGTTCCGGTGAATGGAGTTTATTCCACGAATTTAAAGCTGAAATAAACGTATACAGTTAATACCGGTTAAATCCTTCCATTAAGCCTTTGTGTTCCTTTGTGAACTTATCCCAGCGATAGGTTTCATTTTCAAGCCTGTACTAAGAGCTTCTCCTCTCCTTTCTCCAACTTTAGAAGGAGGACAAAGACGTAATCTGAAACTATGGGATGCGCTGGATCGACCCTGACGAACAATGAGAAGAAAAAAAGCAAAAAGATACGCGCGATGAGCGCGACTGAAAGAAGTGAGTTCCATTTGTGTGTTTATACTTTTGACTTTGTATGCTCTAGTCTTATGTTACTTGGTATCATTTTCTGGCATTGGCGAAAAGCAGTAATAAAATTACATCGTATTCTTCTGAGCGGAAAGAGATTCCCGTGTAGTGTAGTGTTGCTTTTACCCCACAACCCACTTAATGACTGAATAACCACACTTATTGCTTGAAAGTATCCTTTGTCCTTGTAACGTCATCTAACAATTAGACGCATAACTGATTAAAATAAAATATTTATTTAAAGTAATTTGGGATATTATTTACAGAGAAGTATTCACAAGCCATTGACGTCGAACCACCTATCGGCTTGGCTACAAAAATCAGAGAGGTCTGTCCGTCTTAAAATTCCAGTTCAATCTCCCGAGAAACTTCTCAGATCAACCGTCCTTACTACAGATCCGCACGTGTGAACGGTGGGATTTCCAAACCACCTACAAGAGGGTTTTGAAGAGACGCTCAATTTGAAACAGATGACACCCACACATCTGCAAGAAAGTTTTTGTAGTTCCGACTGGGGGGAGTTCATAAAGTCAATCTTGGAGGGGCTGTTCTCTCCGCTTTCTCACGGGTACCGCAGGTGTTGTTTACTCCGTCTGGCGTTGATCTGAATACCAGACATGTGGAGGAAGACCGATCTGAACTCCATATGTGTTGATGGAAAAAACCGACCGGTACACCCTCCTAGATTTCCGAGTTGTCAAGTGTTGTTTTAATCTCACAACAGACTTAATGACTAAATAACCACACCTATTGTTTGACAGAATCCATAGCCCTCCAAGATTTCAGAGTTGTATAGTGTTATTTCTACCCCACAACACACTGAGTAAATGACACCTATTGCTTGAAAGTATCCATAGACCTCCTAGATTTACGAGTAGTGAAGTGTTGTTTCTACCCCACAATAGACCTATCGCTTGAAAGAATCCATAGATCTTTCAAAATAACCCACAAATACGTCTAATATCTAGAAACATTGTATTGTTCATATCGTTGGAATATAGAAGCCTTTGAAAATATAGTATTCAATTGCTCATATTTCCATTAAATCAAATCATTTGCTTACTGGCTCAATGGGTGTAGTCATTGCGCTATCAACTTCGAGTTTTAGGCTGCGCAGCTTCGATTCCTGCCAGTTGTATTCCTTCCTGGATGTATAAACCTATTCTATGACAGTAAAACTTTTGTGTGTCTGTCTATTACTTGATATTGTGTCTTGTGTCTGGCGCAGCATGGACAAATATGGCACCTGCTACATATAAAACCACCCACACTAACCAACCTTTCCTTTGAATAGTATCCCTTTGAACCATGCTATTGGCTTATTAGGTAGGATATAATGCTTTGGAGAGGATTATATTGTTGTCCCTTTCTTTATAATTGAACTCTTTGCAACGATTCTATTTCTAATTTCTTAAAATAGATCCCTTTCCAATGATATTTCTGTTCATTTTTTTTATTGTAGAACACTTTAAAAATATTTTACTGCTCCTTACAATAAATTACAATAATTTGGAAATATACTATTGGTCGTTTCATTATAATTGAACCCTTTGGAAATATTCTATAGCTAATTCCTTAAAACAAAAGTTTTTGGAATGATTTTGCTGTTCCTTTCTAGAACACTTTAAAAAAATTCTACTGTTTATTTCCTTAGAATAGAAACCACTGGAAAGATTCTATTGGTACTTTCGTACGTATATAAGCTTTCTCTGAAACGATTCTATTGGCTCAGTCTGTAGAATATAAATCCGTTAAAATGATTCTATTGGCTTATTCTGTAGAAAAAGGACATTTGAAAAGATTCTATTGTTAATTTCTTGAAATATTGCCCTTTAGAATGATTTCACTGCACCTTTAATTGGAATAGAATCCTTTGGAAAGGTTCTATTGTTTTCTTCCTTAGAATATTATATAATTTGGATACCTTTTATTGCTTTTCCTTGGAATAGACTCTTTTTGAAAGATTCAACTGTTAATGAGAGTTGCGTTCGTTGCTCCATTTCGGCGTAAATACAGCTGTCTACCTACCTACCTTAGAAAATAATCCTTTAAAAAGATTCTATTGAGCATGAAGGTCAAAATTTGTTAGAAGGTATGTAGAAAAATCTGGTGGTTGGAATGGGAGTTGTGCGTGTGAAACTCTCGGACGGTTCAATTTGTGCCCGTTAGTGAACACTTTTTCAACATTCAAACATATATGGAAAGTGAAAAGCCACATGTAGTAAAAAGGCAATGTGCCTTCCAGTAATGCCTACAAATATTTGCATATTTAGGGGACACTACCCATTGAACAATATTTTGGTTTTCATATTCACAGCAAAATATTTTAGTGTACATTATTCCAATACACATTAAGTACATATTACAAAAGAAAAAAAATCATTTTTTCATTCACAATAATTAAAAAATTCAATTTTTATAAAAATATTTTGTTTACCGTCCATGAAATGCTCCTAATAATTTCGTCGTTTCCATGTACCACAGTTACACATTTTTTCACAAATATTTTTGTGACAAACACTGTAAAACATTAAAAAAAAATTAATTTCAGCAATTTTTGAAAAAATAACCATTTTTTTTCAAAACTTTATTCCAAAGTTACCAAATACCACATAATACACAACAGAAAAAGATTCAAATCGCTTCATCAATTACAGTAAAAGACTTAGTGTTTTAAACACATTGTAGTCATGAAAAATAAAAAACAGAGAAAAAGTACTTTGAGGTTTTAAAGGCTTTCGGTTTCGGACCTTATATTCGATAGAAAAACCTGAATTCCTCGCTAAATAATGTAGCCACAACTACAAATTTTAAACCCATATTATTCGAGCTCTATAACTAATAACTGATAGTAAAAATTTTCAACTGTTTGATCAACTGTAGGGTACTGTGTTACGAAAAAAATCGATGCCGTGAAAATCATCCTACAAGTAATATTAATTTTAATCCAGAACATACATTTAAAATAAAAAAGTATCGCATTTAGCTGTCCTAATATGTATTGTATTTTTTACCTCGTTTGAAATATAAACCCTTTAACACCACTGGTGGTTGTCTTGACGAGATATATCGTCATTAGCAAACACAAACAAGACTTTGTTGGACGAGATAACACGCCACTTGAAAAGCTGACCAGATATTGATTTCCTCATAAGATTGCAATATCTTGACGACGAGATTTCTCGTCACTAGTAAAATTGGTCAGATCTTGATGGACGAGGTATCTCATGGAAACCACTTGTATGGTTAAATTCCAACTACCTATCTACTTCAAGTGAATCATGGTTATGCTACTGATCTCAGCAATCTGAATTTCCTTTAATAATAGTGCTATCAGGGAATTTAATATTTAGTAATAGTGTATATACCTATATAGTATTTAGTAATAGTGTATATACTATATAGTATTTAGTAATAGTGTATATACTATATAGTATTTAGTAATAGTGTATATACTAATAGTATTTAGTATAATAGTGTATATAGTACGTAATGGTAATGGTAATTTTAGTTCAAGTCGTACTAGAGCAACACAACGGGCTATTGACAACTGTCCGGGATCAGTCCCCTAAGGAAAAGATCCGAGGACAACACCTCGTAATTTTGAACCATGGTCAGATGACGAAGCAACATCTGAGCTGGCACCCCACTCTCCAAACTTCCACACCAACCCAACATGATAGTAATTAGTAATAGTGTATATAGTACTTAGTAATAGTGTATATAGTACTTAGTAATAGTGTAAATAGTATTTAGTAAGTGAATAGTATTTAGTAATAGTGAATAGTATTTAGTAATAGTGAATATTATTTAGTAATAGCGTATAGTATTTAATAATAGTGTATATAGTATATAGTAATAGTGAATAGCATTTAGTAATAGTGTATAGTATTTAATAATAGTGTATATAGTATTTAGTAATAGTTCACATCTGCTCTACGTGTGACGAGTGGGGTGCCAGGTCAGGTGTTACTTCGTCTTGTGACCGTAGTTCAGAATTACGTGGTGTTATCCCCTGATCTTTCCCTTGGGAGTTGATCCCGGACCATCGCCAATAGCCTGTTGCGTTACTCCATTGCAACGTTCAGTAAAAATACCTACTTAACCTTTCGTTTTCCCTTTCAGAACATTTTTTTACTTGACGTTGTTCTGTGTTTGGCGTAGA
This sequence comes from Metellina segmentata, assembly GCA_947359465.1. Lineage (NCBI taxonomy): Eukaryota > Metazoa > Arthropoda > Arachnida > Araneae > Tetragnathidae > Metellina > Metellina segmentata. The sequence goes on along the minus strand of OX375872.1, from coordinate 146,566,760 downwards.
ATGGCCAAACGTGGCTCTTGCGTCATTAAACTAAAACTTACCATGGTTAGTAATAGAATGATTATCAACAGAATCTTAGTAAAATATTATATATGGTAGGATAGAAGAATCGTAATCTTTCGAATGTATTCACTTCGAAGGAAAGAGCAATAGAATATTCTAGTTCTAGCTTCTTTCTTTGTATAGAAAATTAACTACCACACTTCTATTTTTGAAGATTAATCTTAGTAAAAGATCACATTCTAGGAAAGAACAATCGTCATCTTTCCAAAGGATTTACTTCGAAGGAAAGAGCAATATAATATTATAGTGTGAGCTTATTTCTTTGCATTGAATATTAACTGCCACATTTCTATTATTGAAGGTTGATCTTAGTAAAAAATTAAATACCAGGTAAGAACAATCGGAATTTTTCCAAATACTTCCCTTCTAAGGAAAGATCAATAGAATATTTTACTTCGAGCTTCTTTGTTTGCATAGCAAATTTACTGCCACATTTCTATTATTGAAGATTAATCTTAGTAAAAGATTAAATTCCAGGATAGAACAGTTGGAATTTTTCCAAAGGATTCGCTTAGAAGGAAAGAGCAATAGAATATTCTAGTTCGAGCTTCTTACTATGCATAGAAAATTGACTGCCATATTCCTATTATTAAAGATTGTTTTCTCTTAATTAATTTCTGAGACGTATTTTTGGTTAACAGCATTCTAATATTTATGTTTCCATTTAGCTGTATTCTAATATCTTTTTTTAGAGTCAAATTTGCTAGGTATGCTTGGATTTTGTTTGTTAGAAAATGTATAGCATTGTGAAACTCCCATAATGGTTCAAGTCTTCTAACTAATCCTATAAAACCTTCCGATTCAAGCCTAAATTAGTTTATTTGTAATGGCATAGTTCAAGATATTAAAGTTAAAAGCTCGAATGTCAGCTGATAGGAATTGAAAATTATATAGAATAAATATAGATTGGAATATACAAACACAAATAACACATTGCCAAATTGAATTCTATAAAACATGGATAATTTAATCTGATGCGACTTTTAGCTTTTAAATAAATCATAATGTGATTTTTTGCAAGCTATGGTAATCATATTAGATTGCTGTTTGGATGTTTTTCTTTAATATAATGGAACGGAATATTTTTTATGTGAAAGTTCAAAATTCGACTAATATATACATCTAGAACAAATGTATGGAAAACCTTAGCTGAAATATTCGGTTCTCAATTGAAATTTGTTGAGAAAATGTCTCTGTATTAAAATTAACGTAACTTTATCACTGCAAAAACATTCCATTATTATTTTTCCTCGTATTCATTAACTATTAGATTATTCGTTTTTAGTGTTCACAAACTTTTCTTTATGTTTAGAAAACTAACCAAGCAAATAAATGTTCATTACCTCTCGAAATCCATTAAATTAAAACCATTTATTCTTAGAGATGGATTTTAGAGTATTTTATTTATTTATCCTGGTATTTGGTTCTTCCTTTGACTTTTAAAAATAATTGCTCCTTTCAAGAAAAACCATTAAACTTAGCTGAAAAACTTTATTTATACATTTAAAATAAGAGAAGGAAATTTCTTTTAAACCTTTTGACTACGGCTAAAGCGATTCTTTCTTTGCACGATTCATATAACTTTCAAAGGTGCTATACCGTCCGTAGTCGTATTACTTCCAAGGTACAACTTCTTTACCGGCCGTAGTTTAAAGTTTAACTGGATCACAGAAATCGCATAAGGTACGTTTAAAGGCATTTTAAAAGACGTGTGGCTGATGAAAATGCCCATCACTTCCAAAGTTATAAGTCTGAAGTCCTCATAAATTTGTCTATTTCGTCCAACTTATAACTCTTTAACTTTGTGTATCCTCTACAATATTTTAAATACAAAATATTTTATTTGACCCTCCTGGTACTTATCTTGATGAGGTATATTGTCTCATTGGCAAAGCTGACCAGATTTGGATCTCGTCATCATCAACAAATAGGCAATATCGATGATACCATGTCTCGTCATTTGCAAAATTGTGGTCAGAACTTGATAGACGAGACATCTCGGTAAAGATACTCAGAAGTTTAAATGAAAAGTATTTTTCTTATTTTTATACCTCTGAGGAGTTAGCTCGTATATATGCTGTGCAACCTGCAGTATTTCTCTTAGATGATTTCCAACCAGTTTTGACCATGATCAGTTTGACCTTCTTATTACCTATAGATGTGGTTATTTTTAATCTTTATGTGTGTGTTGTGTGCTAAACGCGATGCTACACTACTAGGATATCTCCACAGAGCAAAGAGACTCCATCTACATACATAATAATGCCCAACACCCACACTCTTCGCCTCTATCAGGATTGCCTTTATGGAGTTGAAACTAGGGATGCAACATCGATAACAAAACATCTATGGTTTGAAACATCATGTTCAAAATTAAAACATCGATGTTGATAATACATCGCCCCAAAACCATCGATGTTTTTAAGCATCGATGTATTTAAACTTTTTTTCCATTTTTTAAAACTGGTTAAGTAACTTCTAGCATAAATGTTAGCCCGGGTGGAGGAAGATTTAATTTGTCAATTGCCGTGTATATTAATTTATAAGAAAGATTTTTTTTAAACTTTCAAAACAAAGTAAAAAAAATTAATAAGAACAATTAACAAATCTTTTATTTTCAAATTGAATAATACAAAATAAACTAATATTTACAACAATTTGAAATAGGTACTACTAACTATAAGCATAAGTAGGTAGGTACATAACAATACTTATTGTTAGTTATTATTAATTATTTATCAACTTATAGGGAGAAACTTAAACTTTTTATATGTCCTGCAAATAAAAAAATATTGAGGCCTATAATTATTATATGCCACAATATTTGTTATTTACAGTTTGTAAAAAAAGTTTGTTAACTTTCTCCCCCTTAAGCCGACTCCTTTGTTCACTAACTGTCACAGCAATTAGGGAAAAAGCTCTTTCTGATGGGACTGATGTCGGCATCACTGACAAATACTTTGTTACACGTTTATTTTTAAAATTTTTACAATGGTTCTTTTTTCATTCAAACATAAAACATCGACAGCGTAAAAACATCGACAGTATAAAAACATCGATGTTAAACAAACATCGGCTCCAATAAATCTGTTTTTTTTTAATAAAACATCGATGTTTTGAAAACATTGACATCGATGTCTCATCCCTAGTTGAAAGCTTTCAAGGGCCAGCAATATCCCCAGATCTATCTCCCACTGAGGTTGCCTGGGACATGCTAGGCCGTAAATTGATCCATTGATGAAATATAAAGGTTTCTAGTAACAGGTTCAGAAGGCGTGACGTAATTTCACCGCTGGAGAGTATACGAGTTTAGTTTGGCATCATGCCATACCGTAGATCTATGTTTTATTATGATGATAATATCAAGATCAGTTAAATTTTCTTCTTTTGACGAGATATCTCGTAAATCAAGAACGGGTCAGGTTTGCTAACGACGATATATCTCGTAGAGACAACCATATGGAGAGTTAATGACTACATAACCACATCTTTCCAAAGTATTCATGGATTCCTTCAAAATTTAAACAGATTCTATTGGTCCTTTCCTCAGAATAGAATCCTTGGAATGATTCTCTGTATAATTGAATCTTTTGGAGAGAATCTCTAGCTAATTCCTTATAATTGAATCTTCGCCAATAGCCCGTTGTGTTTCAGCAGTGCGACATTGATTAAGATACCATTCCATACCCAAATCAAGTTATTGTTAGAAGGCAAATCACAACGCATCTCTAAAAGCATCTCTTAACTAGATTGTGTTAAGATTAATCTGTCAGTGAGATGTAAAATAAAAACACTTCACAGAAAACATATAAGTTTCCGTTTGACTACATATAGATAAATAAGAAACTGCCAAATCTTAGTACATAGAAAACTCGATTTTTCTAGATTTCTCCATAAATCTGCGAGTTCCTCATTTTGACTTTATTCCATTAAAGTAATAACCCTCTTCCAGGTTCTATTTCCATCATCTACCGGACGTTGCATGCAAAGGAAAGCTTTTTATAGATGAAAGGGATCCGTAATTGTAGCTTTAATCTGGACAAAGGTTCTGTACATTAAGTAACTGGACGAATAAAGATAGGTTGGATAGATGATGATCGAAGAGGGTTTGCAGATTTCGAAGTTTAGCTCTGTTTTGGCATGCTGATTTAGCCACGTTTAGTAGACTGATTAACTAACTTTAGTTCACTAAATTAGTAAGGAATCTCTACTTGTAATCGAAAATAGACGAAAAGATTTAAAATGAGGTTTTTATTTCCATTTTGGAATTCATAGTCCTCCTAGATTTCTAAGAAGTATGGTGTTGTTTTAACCCCATAACACACTTGATGACTAAATAACCATACCTATTGCTTGAAAGAATCCATAGCCCTCCTAAATTTCCGAGAAGTATAGTATTTCTTTTACCTCACAACACAAAAACTGAATAACCACAGCTATTGGATAAAAATATCTATAAATTCTTTCGACCTTTATGAAAATTTTATAGGTTCTTTCTCATTTCAGTAGAATTTATTGCAACGATTATATTGGTTCTTTCTTTGGAATAGAATCCTATGGAACAATTATATTGGTCCTTTCTTTGGAATAGAATCATATGGAACACTTATACTGGTCCTTTCTTTGAATCAGAATCATATATAATGATTACATTGATGCTTTCTTTGGATTAGAATCCTGGATCGATTATAGTTGAACGACATTTGGAAAGATTATTTTGCTTGAAATAGAATCCCGTGGAAAGACTACTGCTAATTTCCTTGCAATGCAATCCTTTGAAAATGCTATTGCTCATTTCCTTGTAATATAATCCTTTGGAAAGATTATATTGCTCATTTCCTGGGAATAACCTCCTTTGTAAATATTGTTGTTGACGCCAGAAGCGCCATCTGTTGGAAAGGTTGTAACTGTTCTGTTAGTGTCAGTGTGTGTTCTGAGAAGCCACCGAGCAGTGTGAGATATTTCAGCTATCAGATTGAGTAATAAATAAGCTACAGTTCAAATGAGGTGTTCTTTCTTGTATTAAATATCAGGAAAGTTATTTTGTGTAAAGTGGGTTCGAGAACCAATACCTTAGCTATCGTGCAGATACAATTGTATTACTTATTTCTTTATAATAGAATAAAGAAACTTTGGGGAAGTATTCTGTAGATCAATAAGATCAGAACTGGTAAGAAATCTTACAGGAAAGACTGCAGGATGAAGGGGGAATTATGCTTGTGAAACCACAAGAGGGTTAAAATGTTTTATTTAAATCAAAAAAGGGCAACGCGAAAAAATTTAAAATGAAGTTTTGTTTAATATTTAAAAAAAAATGAACTGCTAATAAAAGTCTAAAAAATAAAACATTCGCATCAAATGCAGAAAGTAACAGTGAGGAGGTAACCAATGTGACAACTATTTCGAAAAAAGTTCAAGTGTTGGATGGAACACTAATTTTGGGACTCATACGGAGTATATAATTATCTTCATGAATTGACTGAGTTATTTACAACAGTGTAGATTTGTCTCAAACTTCCGAGAGTATTTAGATATTTTGCAGACTTCTCGAAAATTTTCCTCGATATACGTAAACAACGCTTGTATATTTGTTTGGTTTGTTTACTTAGATCTTTATTCTGAATTGGTTAGTACACTACGTAATAATATTTTTGTATTGTCGTTCAGAGGTGTCTCGGACGAAACTAATCCATTTGATTTGGTTCATCACTCTACGCTCATTTTTTAACTCGAGGGCTAATCAGACCAAAAGCAATCTATTTGATTTGATGTTTCGCCCAACACTCATTTTTGCTACATGAGGGCCAGTAGGACGAAAAAAATTAATCTCTTTGATTTCGTTCGTCAATCTACGCTCATTTTTTAACTCACGAGGCTAATCAGACCAACAAAAGCAATCTATTTGATTTGATTTTTCACTCAACACTCATTCTTGCTACATGAGGGCCAGTGAGATAAAAAAAATTAACGTATTTGATTTCTTTCGTCAATCTACGCTCTTTTTTTAACTCACTAGGGCTAATCAGACCGACAAAAGCAATCGATTTGATTTGATTTTTCGATTCGACAAGACCGGCAATATTGATACATTTGATTTGGTTTGTTATATTTTTATTATTATTTACGCTTATTTTTTTAGGCATGAAAGCTTACACCGACCAAACAAATCGATTGATTTCGTTCATCGCTCAAAGGTCGTTTGTTGCTACACGAATGTTAGTTAACTCAACTCAATAAAACTTATTGAAAATTTCTAATTTTAATTGATAAAATGGTTAATGAACTAATAAGACACTAACTGTTAAACTACCAATTGATTTTTCGATTATTCCTTTAAGAGACAAATATTCTCAATACATATTCCGTATTTTCCAACTTTTATTATTTTAAAGAGGATTTAAATAATAATACTCTGCTAATAAATCGTAATAAAATATGGATAAAAATTAGATTATCTATAGCATACCACAATAGATTTATGATTAAGGTTACAATCGTTAGTAAAATAATTCTATCAATTTAAATCCGATATGCGAACTCGTATCATTACTTACCTCGGGTCACTAACCCAAAAATTACGAACTTTTTTAAAAGAGATGTGTATTTAAACATAATATGGAGTGAAATATAAACTTTCTTCATTTTATTTAGCCTTCAATGCTGCGATTCTGATTCAGAAATGGTATAGACGATATCTGGCAAGAGAAGAAGTTCGCAGACGGTGTTCATGGACGATTTTCACAACTTTAGAATACGCAGGAGAGCAAGACCAAACAAAAGTAAGACAAAATTTTCAGATACTGGTTTCAACATTATGTACTAATTGACTATTTGCGGAAATTTTAACTCTTAGATTGTGTCAATGAGCATTTGTTAGTATCTTTCCCTTCATCATTGTAAGGTAAGGTAATTTTAATTAACGTCCTACTAGAGCAACACAACGAGCTATTGACAACGGTCCGGGATCAACACCCTAAGGGAAAGAATCGAGGACAACACCACATAATTTTGAACCACGGTCAGATGACGAGGCAACACCTGAGCTGGCACCCCACACTCCACACCAACCCAACGTGAAGACTTTCGGCCACGACAGATTTAAGATGCACCAGCCGCCTCTATACCATATTCTTTGTTATTTTTTAATGAAAAAAAAATTTTAAGACCCACCACGATACGGCCCATACGCTTGAAAATATCCATACACTGACCTGGATTCGAACCAGGAATCTTTAGATCTAGAGGCTAACACCTTAACCACCAGACCGGTTGGTCGACCCTTTAAGGATTGATACTGTTTTGCCTCCGGGCCGCTTTAAACCGTTTGGAAGAATAACGAGTTAGCAAACAGAGGGTTGCGAGTTCGAATCCAACAATAACCGCCGAGTAACAAAGGGGGACTCGTTCTCGTCATATATGTCCTGGTCTCAAACGTCCTCACGTTGGCGTGGTGTGGAGGTTGGGAGAGCGGGGTGTGACCTCGCCATTTAACCATGGTTCAAAATTACGGGGTGTTTTCCTCGCCTCTTTCCTAGCCGACCAACCGGTATAGTGGTTAAGGTGTTAGCCTCTAGATCGGAAGGTTCCTGGTTCGAATCCGGGTTCGGGCATGGATGTTTGTAAGCGTATGGTGTAGAGGCGGCTGGTGCACCTAAACTCTGTCGTGGCCGAAAGTCCTCACGTTGGGTTGGCGTGGAAGTTTGGAGAGTGGGGTGCCAGCTCAGGTGTTGCTTCGTCATCTGACCGTGGTTCAAAATTACGAGGTGTTGTCCTCGGATCTTTCCCTTAAGGGACTGATCCCGGACCGTCGTCAATAGCCCGTTGTGTTGCTCTAGTACGACGTTAACTAAAAAATTAAAAATTACCAATTACCTTGAATCTTTCCTTTCGGGATTGATATCTCGGAATCTCTAGCCGATTGTGTAGCTGCGGCGTGACATTAATTCAACTACCCCTTAAACTTTGTATGAAAACTCGGAACTTTCCCATAGGAGATTGATCCCGGACCGTCGTCAATAGCCCGTTGTGTGTCTCTAGTACTACGTTAATTAAAAAATTACCAATTACCTATCGTATGTTACCAATCACCAATCGTATGCTAGAAAGTTAGGAGAGTAGGGTGTCTCCTCAGATTTTTGGCTTGTCCTCTGACAGTAGTTCAAAATTGCGAGGTGTTATCCTTGAAACTTTCCCTAATTGATCTCTGAATCCCTATCTACTAAGAATTGCCAATACCCGATTGTGTTGCTTCCGCATGACGTTAAAAAGTTCAACTAACCACAACTGCTAGAAAAAACTCGGAACTTTCCCTTAGAAGAGTGATCCCGGATCATCGTCAACCGGTATAGTGGTTAAGGTGTTAGCCTCTAGATTGGAAGGTTCCTGGTTCGAATCCGGGTTCGGGCATGGATGTTTGTAAACGTATGGTGTAGAGGCGGCTGGTGCATCTTAAATCTGTCGTGGCCGAAAGTCCTCACGTTGGGTTGGCGTGGAAGTTTGGAGAGTGGGGTGCCAGCTCAGGTGTTGCTTCGTCATCTGATCGTGGTTCAAAATTACGAAGTGTTGTCCTCGAATCTTTCCCTTAAGGGACATCCCGGACCGTCGTCAATAGCCCGTTGTGTTGCTCTAGTACGACGTTAACTAAAAATTACCAAATTACCCGGATCGTCGTCAATAGCCTGTCGTGTTGCTCTAGTACGACGTTAATTAAAAAACTACCAATTACCAACCGCATGAAAACCACCATTGCCTAGGATCCTAGGAAGGCCACCTACACTCGATACCAAAAGTACGATACTCGATACGAAAGTTAAATAACAGTGCCAGGTGAATTGATGGACCTATCAGTTCACCTGGCACTGTTATTTAACTTTCAATGGTTTCGACGAGATATTTCGTCTATCAAGATTTGTCTGTGAGTTCTAGGCGATGAAAGTTTGATTCCTGTCAAATTCGATTCTCACGTTGGCATGGTGTAGAAGTTTGGAGAGTAAGGTGCTATCTCAGTTGCTGACTACGTCATCTGACCATGGTTCAAAATTACGTACTATTGCCATCGGATATTTGCCTTGGGAATTGATCTTGGACCGTCGCAATAGCCCGTTGTGTGGCTACGTTGTGATGTTAATTAACTACCATTTCCATGTTTAAGAATGCAGATAGGTATTTTAAGTTACGTCACACTGGAGGAACAGAACGGGCTATGGGCGACCTTCCGGGATCACACCGAAAGGGAACGATTCTAGGACAAAACCGCATTATTATGAACCACGGTCAGATGACGACGCAACATCTGATCTGTGACCTCTCCAAATTTCCACACTACGCCAACGTGAGGTCATTTGAGGCCACGTCAGATTTAACGTGCTTCAACCCTCTATGTCCACGACGGTCTTTGGTTGGATTCGAACTCGCAACCCTCCGATTGCTCCTCCGTTACTCTTCCAACTGGGCTACTGCGACCATATTTCAGAAGGAACAGCAGAATTTAATTTGATGTCTTGAATGTTTTTCAGCCAAATGTATTGCAAAATAGGCTTTGAAAGTACTTTTAAAATAATCATTCTTGAGTCAAACTTCTCTTTTTGCCTCAACCAAGAATTTGCTTTTTAAGTAGTTAATCAATCACAAATAGTTAGGCTTATAATAAACCCTCTGAACGCATCTTACTCTCCATTCCACCTTGTATGACTCCAAACCAGCTTTCACGTCTTGACCAATAGAATTTTTCCAAAGTATTGTATTCAAGGGAACTTAACATGACCCCTTCTTTTATAAGGAAATGAGCAAAGTAATTTTTACAAAATATTTTTTCTGTTTCAAGGAAATCAGAGAGTGAGAGTAATGTATTATTTCCAAAAGATTCAATTTGAAGGATATGAGCAATATAATTTCCCCACAGAAATCTATTCTAAAGAAAGAACCAATAGAATTATTTCAAAGTATTCTATTCTGGGTAAAGGATCATTAGAATGATTCTTAAGGCTGAATGAAGTCATGGATTCCTTAGAATGCTGTGACTTTATAGTCCTTAGGTGTGTTGTGGGTCAAAAGCAACACTACATACTCGTAAATCTCGCGAAGAGTCTGATATGTCCTCGACCTATCAATTCCCCCAAGTCGTGCAATCCTTCAATCGTTGCTAAGAAACCGTTATGTGCGCTTGAATTTTGTGCTCGTCGCATTTGTGGCTCTAGTTAAAATGATCATTACATGTCGGGGTACGTCAATACTGATCATGATTCATGAAAAAGTGATCGGGGATGAGGCATGGGTTTGTAGATATAGGAAGGAAAGGACTCAGTCATCGAAAAGTCAGTAATGGAAAGGTAAAAAAAAGAAACTCAATGGAAAAACCATGGCTTTCATCACGGGTGAAGACACGACATCACGAAACTACTTAGAGATCGCTTTAACTATTTGTGGAAAACTAGGATGCGGTTCATCACTGATATGTTGCTTCCGGACCTATTGCCAAAACGGAATATTTCCTAATAGTTTTTCATCGTCTAGGAGAAGTTATTGGATATAGAGAGAATTAAGTTAGGTTGGTAGTCAATTAACGTCGCACTGGAGCAGAATGATGGGCTAGTTGCCACGGTCCGAGACCAAGCCTGACGGGAAAGATCCGAAGACATACCCCGTAGTTTTGAGCCACGGTCAAATGACGAGGTCATACATGAACTGGCACACCACTTTCCAAATTCCACACAGATTTAACATCCCCCCCCCCCAGTTTACTCCCGCACCCGGTTGCTGATCAATAACACTTACAACTGGGATATCACGGCCTTCTTTTTCTATGACCAAGAGAGTTCTTCTAAAGGTTGGGAGAGCCTTTGAATTTCTTAGAAAGATGTGGGGTTGTTTTGCAATTAAATGTGGGTCGGGTAAAAGTAACACTACACTAATCGGAAATCTATGAGGGCTATATAATATTTTAAGCAATTGGGTGTGGTTGTTTAGTAATTAAATATGGGGGGGGGGGAACAACCCCATAGAACTCGAAAATTTAGGAGTACTATGAATTTTTTCAAGCCATAGGGTTTTGCTTGTTAAAGCATTAAATGTGTTAAGAAGTAAAAACAACTCTATACTACTCGGAAATCTTGTAGGGCTATAGATTCTTTCAATAAATAGAGTGTATTAAGTGTGCTGTGGGGTAGAAACAAACCTGCACTACTCGGAAATCTAGGAGGGCTATATATTATTTTAAGCAATTGGGTGTGGTTGTTTAGTAATTAAATATGGGAAGGGGGGGGGGAAACAACCCCATAGAACTCGAAAATTTAGGAGTACTATGAATGTTTTCAAGCCATAGGGTTTTGCTTGTTAAAGCATTAAATGTGTTAAGAGGTAAAAACAACTCTATACTACTCGGAAATCTTGTAGAGCTATAGATTCTTTCAATAAATAGAGTGTATTAAGTGTGCTGTGGGGTAGAAACAAACCTGCACTACTCGGAAATCTAGGAGGGCTATATATTATTTTAAGCAATTGGGTGTGGTTGTTTAGTAATTAAATATGGGGGAAAACAACCCCATAGAACTCGAAAATTTAGTACTATGAATTTTTTCAAGCCATAGGGTTTTGTTTGTTAAAGCATTAAATGTGTTAAGAGGTAAAAACAACTCTATACTACTCGGAAATCTTGTAGAGCTATAGATTCTTTCAATAAATAGAGTGTATTAAGTGTGTTGTGGGGTAGAAACAAAACTGCACTACTCGGAAATCTAGGAGGGCTATATATTATTTTAAGCAATTGGGTGTGGTTGTTTAGTAATTAAATATGGGGGAAAACAACCCCATAGAACTCGAAAATTTAGGAGTGCTATGAATTCATTCAAGACATAGAGTTTTGGTTGTTAAAGCATTAAATGTGTTTTTAGCAAAAAGCAAAACTACACTAATCGGAAATCTAGGATTGCTATACTTTCAATAAAAAGGGTGCACATTAAGTGTGCTGTGGGGTAGAAACAAAACTGCACTTCCGTAATTCTAGAAGTGCTATGAATTCATTCAAGACATAGGGTTTTGATTGTTAAAGCATTAAGTGTGCTGTGGGGTAAAAACAAAACTGCACTACTCCTAAATGTAGGAGTGCTATGAATTCTTTCAAGCCATAGGGTTTTGTTTGTTTAAACGTTAAATGTGTTTTGAGGAAAAACAACAATACACTACTCGGAAATTTTGGAGGGCTGTAGATGCCTTCAAGCAATAGGGTGTTGTTTTTGAAGCATTGTGGGGGAGGGAAAGAACTCTACACTACTCGGAAAATTTTGAATAAAAAATTGCTATGCATTTTTTTAAGCCGTAGTGTTTTATTTATTTAATCATTAAATGTGTTTTGAGGAAAAACAACATTATACAACTCGAAATCTTGGAGGGCTGTAGATTCTTTGAAGCAACAGGATGTGGTTGTTTAGTAACTAAGTGTAGGGAGAAAACAACATTACACTATTCGGAAATCTAGGAGTGCTATGAATTCTCTCAAGCCATAGAGGTTTGTTTGTTCAACCCTCTGGTTACGGTAGACGGCCCAAGCGGCCGAGATATCCCTGTCCTTTAGTTCCAGAGCAGACGGCCGAAATCCATTACGGTTTCCTTCCCCTTTTTCTAAGCAACAAAGAGACCTCCTCGTAAATAACCACTTCACCGATGACAAGGGTGATACCAGGGGATCGCTTAACCACAAGCTATTCGTGAGAGGCAACTTCTCGCGCGCATTTACAAAAGAAGATTAAAGAATCTACGAAAGAAATATACTCTGTAAATTGTGTCTTATTAACTATAAAAATATGTCCATGCAAACTTTTTTTAAATTATGGTATTCTTACAAGTTTAGAAAGCAATGGTGTTGCCCAACAATGAAATAGGGAATGTCGAGTAGTACTGCATCGTAAACGTTAGGTAAATAAAAGAAAATAAAAAATGAAACTTATTTTATGTATGGCATCAATACAACCTCCAGAAATAAAGAAAAATTGTCAATAACCAAAAATAGTTAACAATGCAAGTATCTCAAGTAATGAACATAATCTATATAAATAAGAATGGAGTGTTTGTTTGTACATTCAATATTTTCGACCCATTTCAAGTTTTCTATCCGTTTTGGACCCTTCTTATGCCGAATCCGCCTTTTTCTCGTTTGGTGTCTGTCTGTCTGTCTGTCATTATTTTAATAAATGTGTTTTCCTTCTCATCACACGCAACAGCACCACAAAGTATTAGACCTAAAAATGTTAGGTAAGTCAGTATATTCAGTAAATTTAAAGTGTAGTTATGCCATTATTGAAAGAATAATGCCGTTATTTAAAGAATAATGCCGTTATTTAAAGAATATTGCCGTTATTTAAAGTATAATGCCGTTATTTAAAGAATAATGCCGTTATTGAAAGAATAATAATGTTTATTAATCCAAACTGGAACTTTTTCCAACGTTAAAAAATTCGTTGAAATAATGACAGGAGAAGATTGCAAAATTTCACAATGTCGGGCGCATACAGGAGGCAAGAGTGCCACAAGTAAAAAAATATTGTTTTGTTGACTATGAGTGCGAGAGCACTCGCCGTAAAACGTAATTTTAATTAATTGAGTTGAACATGAAAAGAATTTAAGAAAGGGAATTCCAAATCTTCCTATAAATCGTCTTTTATAGTAGTAACCTTATTATCACCTTTCGACATTTTGTAGCTTTGTCATACAGCAATTGTGCGATGTATGTGAAATGTATTACATGAATGGATATGCATGTGTAGGATTTGTGTCCAAAGTAAGTTGTAGAAAATATAAAGATGGCGAAAGATGTTAAAATAAATTTTTATTCTACAAAAAACGTAAGTCATTATATATTTTGATTATCTCTTCAATCTAGAGTAAACCAATTCAAACCGAGTAAGGTCGGGTATTTTGCTAGTTTGAAATATATAATTTTCAATGAACAAGCGGAATTTTTTAAAGGTCGTAAACATATAGAAATGTAATTAAAATTATTATTATTAAATTACCCGCTCTTAAGAGTTGGAAACTAAAAAATTTGTATGAGCTTTTATTATTATTTTTTTTTAAGTGCAAATAAATTGGAAGCTTTCTAAGCTTGTTAAAAATTATGTTTGTACTCTTAAAATCCTTAAGTATTTTACGCATAAGTTTTCAATTAGAAAAACTCCATAAAATTAGTGCGGTATTTTCAATTGATAAACTAATAATTTTCTCATTGGGCTCATTTGGTCGCATAAAGATTTTTCATTTCCTATCATTTTCATAATTTTTGAGAATATTTTCAAAATAAAACATAATTTTTTACTGATAAAAATGGGGGAATTTCCAATGCATCATAATATTCTTTGTACTTAAAAATGAAGTAATTAGAATTTTATTTCCGTTAACAACTTGGGAAAATAGAACATTTGCACCTTGCCGTAGCTCTGAGAGTGGATGGAGGAGGTAAAGGTCACAAAGGTAACATGATTTATGCAACCTGATATAAAACATGGGTTTTTCACAGAATTAGATAAATTCTATACAGCCAGAATGTTTAATGAATATTTAGTCAATAATTTCAATGGTAATTGGTAATTTTTAATTAAAGTTTTAACTAGGGCAACACAACGGGCTATTGACGATGGTCCGGGATTAATCCCCTAGGGGAAAGATCCGAGGACAACACCACGTAATTATGAACCACAGTCAGATGACGAGGCAACACCTGAGCTGGCACCCCACTCTCCAAACTTCCACACCAACCCAACGTCAGGACTTTCCACCACGACAGAATTGTGGTGCATATGCCGCGTCTACACCGTACGCTTACAAATATCCATGCCCTGACCCGGATTCGAACTAGGAACCTTTCGATCTGGAGGCTAACACCTTAATTTCAATGGATTATCATGTTAATAATGCGCATTATAAAATAATATTCTCTCAGCGCTATTTTCTTTGAGGATATTTAATTAATGATAAATGCATTACGACGAATGCATGCCTAGAACTACTTGCGTGTATTTTAAACTTGTAATAGAATTATGACGTAACAATAATATAGCTTTGTATCAATGTGCACATTTCAAAGCTAAAGCATTTAATTATTACATTTAAAAATTTATTTCATCATCTATGATTTTGTTTGAAAAATTTTGTTTAATGCTATATTTATATTGGAAAAAAGTGTATCAAACCGATTTCCTCATCAACCAAGGGGTATGGTTTATTGATGAATTTCACCTTTTGCAATTAGCTAGGCGGTATCCCCAGGAGGCATATTTTTTATTTCCTTTAATTAAATTCTGCATTCGACAGGGAAGGAGGGTGGGATATATTTATGATTCTTGGAAGCAGGTCTTGCAAAAGTAGATTGCACATTTCACACTACCACGAACTCTACTATCCAATTTATTCATGGCATTTGACACAAGTTCTTTTCCTACCATTTACTTTTCTTCTTTTATGTCTATGTGGAGAGGTGGATGGGCTCAAAAATACTCTGCCTCTTGTTATTCGAATATTTTATCTCGATATCTGTATTGAAACAGCACCACCTGTAGTCAGGGAGTAGGCAAGTGCTGAATGTAACTATAGGTAAGCAATCTTTATTTTCGTGTCGCGTTTTCATACAAAGAATCCATGCTTGAAGGTACAAAAAAGGGATAATTCAAAGAAAAAATCATCATTTTCTCTAACTCTTAAAAACAGATTTCCCATGGTATAAACGACACCGAAGAAAACTTCAGAATCCCTTGAGTTCAAATGGCCATGTCTCAGTTGTTGCCGCCCTTTCAGTGACTCGGGAATTAATTGCGCCAAACAGGCATACCCCGACCTAACAAAAGAGATCTCCAACACGAGGTGATAAGAATTGACACACTCTCTACGCCTACTGGGGAAAGGCACAACGTCGGCCGTTCGGCCGTCTTCCCGTAACCAAGTGACCAAATGATATTTCGACCTTCCGTATGCATTAAGCATTAAATGTGTTATGGGGTAAAAACAACACTACACTACTCGAAAATCTATCTAGGAGGGCTATAGATTCTTTTAAGTGAAAGGGTATAGTTGTTTAAGCATTAAATATGCTGTGGGGTGAAAACAAAACTGCACTACTCGTAAATCTAGGAGTGCTATGAATTTTTCAAGACACAGGGGGTTTTGTTTGTTAAAGCATTAAATCTGTTATGAGGTAAAAATAACACAACACTACTTCGAAATCAAGGAGGGCTATAAATTCTTTGAAGAATTATTTTGTGGTTGTTTAGTAATTAAGTGTGGGGGGGAGGGAAACATTACCATACTACTCGGAAATCTAGGAGTGCTATGAATTCTTTCAAGCCATAGGGTTTTCTTTGTTAGAGCATTAAATGTGTTATGAGGTAAAAACAACACAATACTACTTGGAAATCTAGGAGGTCTGTAGATGCTTTCAAACAATAAGTTGCATTATGTGTGCTGGGGCGTAAAAACCAAACTGCACTACTCGAAAATATAGGAGTGCTATGAATTATTTCAAGCCGTAGGGTTTTGTTTGTTAAAGCATTAAATGTGTTTTGAGGAATAACAACACTGCACGACTCGGAAATCTAGGAGGGCTATAGATTCTTTATAGCAATAGGGTGTTGTTTTTTAAGCATTAAGTGTGGGGGATGGAAACAACACTACACTACTCGGAAATGTAGGAGTGCTATGAATTATTTCAAGCCATACGTTTTAGTTTGTTAAAGCATTAAACGTTTTATCAGGTAACAACAATTCTACACTACTCGGAAATCTTGTAGGGCTATAGATTGTTTCAATTATTGGGTGTATTAAGTGTGCTGAGTGATAAAAACAAAACTGCACTTTTTGGAAATCTAGGAGTGCTGTAGATACTTTTATGCGAAAAGGTGTTGTTGTTTAAGCATTAAGTGTGCCGTGGGGTAGAAGCGAATTTGCACTACCGGAATTCTAAGAGTGCTGTGAATGCATTCAAGGCATTGGGTTTTGGTTGTTAAAGCAATAAATGCGTTGTGAGGAAAAAACAACACTACACTACTTCGAAATCTAGAAGTGCTATGAATTTTTTGAAGGCATGGCCTTTTGGCTGTTAAAGCATTAAGTGTGTTATGGGGTAAAAACAACAGTACACAACTGTGAAATCTAGGATTGCTATGAATTCTTTCAAGCCATAGGAATTTGTTTGTTAAAGCATTACATGTGTTATGAGGTAAAAATAACACTAGACTGATCGAAAATCTAGGAGGGCAGTATATTCTTTCAATTAATAGGGCGCATTAGGTGTGCTGTGTTCTAAAAACAATACTGCACTCTCGGAAATCTAGGAGTGTATGAATTCTTTCAAGTCAAAGGTTTTTTTTTTTTTGTTTAAGCATTAAATGTGTTACGAGGTAAAGGCATTACTACACTACTCATAAATCTAAGAGTGCAATAGATTATTTCTATAAATAGGGTCCATTAATTGTGATGTGGGGAAAAAACAAAATTTCACTGCTCGGAAATCTAGGAGTGCTATAGATTCTTTTAAGGAAAAGTGTGTGTTTGTTTAAGCATTAAGTGTGCTTTGGGGTAAAAACAAAACAGCAATAAGCGGAAATCTAGGAGGGCTATAGATTCTTTTAAGCGAAAGGGCATAGATTTTTAATCATTAAGTGTGCTCTGGGGTAAAAACGGAACTGCACAACCGGAAATCTAGAACTGCTAAGAATTATTTGGAGCCATAGGGGGTTTTGGTTGTAAACATTAAATGTGTTATGATATAAAAATAAAAACTTATTTCTCGGAAATCTAGAACTATGGCAACTGTCAGCAATCTGACTGTCAGCAATCAATCCAAGAACATCGACTTGATGTTTTGAACCGTGATGAGATAACAAGAACAACGCCTGAGCTGGTACCCTACTTTCCACGACGCCAACGTGAGGACATTAGATTCCATAACAGATTTAACGGGCACCAGACCCCTGTTTACACGACGGTCTTTGGCTGGGCCGAAAAATCCAACTTGCAACCGTCCAGTTGCTAGTGCGATTTTTTTCTAACTCCCAATCCGATGCTCTTCTCAGGGCATTAGGGAGAGTAGTGATTGGATCACCCCTATCCATAAAACTTCTTCAATTCAAGACTATCCCCTTTTTCAAACAATTAATCCTTTTAGCGTCATGAGACTTGTCTAAGTGGTTTAGAATGGCTTTGTCTGTATAACACACATAATGACTAACTACATCCATTATTTGAAAATGCAATAGGTTCTTCAACCTATTGGTCTTTCGCACAGACCATTTCCAAGGAATTCCATTCTAAATGTCATTTTCTCATAAAAGAAGCAGTCGAAAAGATTCTATCGTTCAGTTACATAGAATAGAATCTTTAAAACGATTCTATTGCTTCTTTCTATATATTATAGGCATTTGAAAAGATTCTGCTGAATCCTTCCGAAGAATAGAATCGCGTGGAAAGGTTCTGTTGGTTCTTTAATTCATGGTAGCATGGAAAGAGTCCCCAAGGAGATCCCTCATAGGGTTAAGATCATGGTAGCAAAGAGTCCTGAAGGAGTTTCTTTAGAGGGTTAAGATCATGGGAAGAGTCCTCAAGGAGTTCCCTCAGAGGGTTACGATCATGGTAGCATGGGAAGAGTCCTTTAGGAGTTCCCTCAGAGGGTTAAGATCATGGTATCATGGGAAATGTCCTCAAGGAGTTCCCTCAATAGGTTCCGACATGCGCAAAAACGAACACCGTTCCATGGTCGGGAGAAACTGAACTAATGCGTCATGAACCAACTGTGTCAGCTAAGCATATTTTTCTCCTCATGATCTGCTGCGGAACCAATGGATCACCACAGTTCCCTTACAGTGATTGAACAGTAGTGGAACATGAAGAAAGGATAAATGCACTCGTTTTCCACTAGAGCAAGACAAATCAGTACAGAAAAAGTTCTTATTCACATTAGGAATGACTTCTTTTCTCATATCTGATTGGTCGCTTTGCTCGAGGACAGTGACTCCCAAAATGTGGTCCGTGGACCCCCCCCCCCAGGGATCCACGACAATGTTTCATGGGGTCCGCGGAAGCCCCCCCCCCCCCACCAGTACTTTATTTTAAAATTTTCAATACTTCACATTCAAGAAGAAAATAAAATGTTTCATTACGCGTTCTCCCATTCTTCTATATTGTAAATTCCGTAGTATACTAGGATGCCGTTTCAACTGATTTGTCACTCATGACGTTATTTGATCATGGTGGTTCAAATTTACGAGGAACTTTCCCTTCAGGATATATCCAGGACCGTCACCAATAGCCCGTTGTGTTGCTCCAGTGCGATATATATATATATATATATATATATATATATTATATATATATATTATATATATATACATATATATATATATATATAATATATATATATATATATATATATATATATATATGCGTTAAACTGCTATTATGTTATGAATTCTTTTTTTAATGTCCGTGTTATATGTTCCGAAATTGAGCAATTGAACTTGCAGCTGAGAGGGTATTTCCTTGTGACAGTTAGTTTGGCGTGGTGTGGAAGTTTGAAGAGTGGCGTGCCATCTCAGGTGTTGTCTTGTCATCTTATCGTGGTACAAAATTATGTGGTGTTGTCCTCTAATTTCATAGAGATAGCCCCTTGTGTTGCTCCAGTACGGTGTTAATTAAAATACCTTCTTACCTGTCTCGGAAAATGATAAGCGTTAAAAAATAATTGATAGTATAATTGGTAATTTTTAGTTAACGTAGTACCAGAGAAACACAACGGGCTATAGACGACGGTCTGGGATCAATCCTCTGAGGGAAACATCATGTAAGAGAAAATATCTTAGAGACACCTCCCAAACACCTCTAAGGGAAAATCCGAGGAAAACATCCTGTAATTTTGAAGTACGTTCGGATGGCGAGGTAACACCTGAGCTGGCACCCCACTCTCTAAAATTCCACATCATGTCAACGTGATGAAACTTTTACATACACCCTGTCTTATTTCGGTCTCTTCTCTTTTATTGTGCATAACATAAACATGAAAACCTGATAAAAACTCCGTTGAGAAAGTATCAAATTTGCAACCTTATATCCATGAGAGAAGTATTGTATTTTGTGTATAATTGCGAATATTTGAATCGGTTGTTTGAGAAACCCCATAAGTCACTTTTTGTCGAAATCGAGTTTTCGGTAAAATTCTATTCTTCAGAGGTAGACCCATCTTTTAGAAGTGAAACACCACGAGTCAGGTCATTCTACATAGAGTTGGCTCATATGAAAGTTTTCGATTATTCGAGGAAGCCCAAAAGTCAGTGACCTATGCCCTTTTGCCAAAAGTATATGTATTTGAGAAACCCTATAAGTCAACTGACTTTAAAAATCCATAATAATTTAATTATTTATCTTTTGAGACCTCCATTGAGCACAAAGATTGTATTTACCTCCCAACAATACATTTTATTAGAAATAATAATATAGAGGTTGTCGGTTAACGCAGAAACAGTTTTTCTCGATTTACCCAAAATTGTTCTCACCTGACTTATGGGGTTTCTCAAACAACCTATTCATTTGTGGAACGTGTTAAAATAACATTATGTTTTAATTAATATTTTTAAACTGAATAACATAGGAAACATTCATTTTCATTGCAGCTGTACAACTTCTTCACTGATTTAATCATGCATCTGTTCAAGTGCAATCCACAAGTTGCAGCATCTATCGCTTACCCGAACCCATATTTCTTCAGAGGTATTAATATTCTATATATATTTTGTTTCTTTTGCCTTTGTGTACATTTGGTTTGTTTACAAACTTTTAGTAAAAATGTAGAATTTATTTTTATGCATCTTTATTAGTTTCTTTCCTTGCAACATCTTATAATGTATTCACCGATCAACCGGTATGGTGGTTAAGGTGTTAGCCTCTAGATAGGAAGATTCTTGGTTCGAATCCGGGTCCTGGCATGGATGTTTGTAAGCGTATGGTGTATAAGCGACTGGTGCACCTTAAATCTGTCGTGGCCGAAAGTCCTCACGTAAGGTTATTGTGAAAATTTAGAGAGTGGGGGTGCCAGCTCAGGTGTTGTCTCGTCATCTGACCGTGGTTCAGAATTACGTCGTGTTGTCCTGAGATCTTTCCCTTAGGGGATTGATTCTGGACTGTCGTCAAGAGCCCGCTCTGTTCCTCTAGTACGACGTTAATAAAAATTACCTTATCTTATAATATATTATTTTATTAAAAAGTAATTTGTTATTGCTGATGGTTTGCATCTATTTGGTCCATAATGTGCAGTGTATCACTGGATTTATTTTATAAATTCAGTGTTTAATTTGTAACTAGTATTATTTGAATGCTTTTTTTAAGCAATCTGAGCAACATAGAGCTACGTGTGCCACTAAATTTATTTTATTAATTCAGTTGTAGCTAGTAATTCTTTGATAGTATTGTTTTGTAACCAATTTGGGCAACATAATGTGCATGGTACCACTGAATTTATTTCATAACTTCGATGTTAACTAGTAATTATTTGAATGTTTTTTGTTAGCAACCAATCTGAGCAACATATTGTGCCACATGGCACTGAATTTATTTTATAAATTCAGTAGTAACTAACAATTCTTGATAATTTTTAATTAACGTCGTACTATAGCGACGAATTATTGACGGCGGTTCGGGTAATTGGTAATTTTTAATTAACTTCGTACTAGAGCAACACAATGGGCTATTGACGACTGTCCGGGATCAATCCCCTAAGGGAAAGATCCGAGGACAACATCACGTAATTTTGAACCACGGTCAGATGACGAGACAATACCTGAGCTGGCACCCCACTCTCCAAACTTCCACACTAACTCAACGTGAGGACTTTCGGCCACGACAGATTTAAGGTGCATCAGCCGCCTCTACACCATACCCTCACAAACATATATGCACTGACCCGGATTCAAACAAGGAACCTTCCGATCTAGAGGCTAACACCTTAACCACCAGACCAGATGGTCGCCAAACAATTCTTGGATAGTATTGGTTTGTAACGAATTTGGGCCACCTCTCTCTCTAATGTGCAGTGTACTACTAAATTCATTTTATAAATTCAGTTACTAGTTACTAGTTATTCTTTACTAGTTACTGTAATTTGTGATTGCTTCCGGATCGTAAAATTTCTGCCACATAAAAGGAAGTGTACAACTTAATCGATTTTATAAACTCAGAAACTCTGCACATTATACATATACACTGCACAATATGTGATTCGAATCGTTTTCAAACCAAAAACAACACACACCAAATTTAGACATTTGCTGCAGTTTCTACATTTTGTAGCCTACGAAAAAAAGTTTGTGGATTTTTGTGTCAATCTGTATGTAGGTGAGAGTAGTGTTTGTTTGCCACCCAGATATATTCCGATCGTGATACCATTTGGGTTTTTTTTTTTAGAATATTTTCAGTAGATTGCTAATACGTATTCGAAAGAATGAATTCCGAATTTATGATACTTTACTAGTCAAAGCTAACTAGATTAAAAATCTGAACTCGGAGATTTATGAGGTAGTGTAGTATTGCCTTGAACTGACAACACATTTAATGAATAAATAACCACAGCAATTGGGTGATAGAATCCATGGATTCTTCAGCTCTTAGACAGATTCTATTATATTTCGTTTAGAATAAAGTGCCTTGGGAATATTATATTGCTCTTTTCCATGGAATAGAGCGTGGGGTGCCAGCCCAGGTGTAGAATCGTCATCTGACCGTGCCTCTAAATTACGTGGTGTCCATGAATCTTTACCTACGGGGTTGAACCCGGACCGTCACCAATAGCCTCTTGTGTTGCTCCAGTATGACGTATATTAAAAACGACCGTGCGTTGGTATGCTTCGCAAACCAACACCACGGGCAGCCGTGATGTAATTAATTGCTGGTAAATTAATCTGGTGTAAATTTATCCGCAGATTTCAAATCCGTTGAAGATATATTCAATTAAAATGATTTATTTTATAAAAAAATCATATTTTTAGGTCACAATCTAAACTAAAATTTTCCGCAGATTTCAAATCCGTTGAAATTTTTACTCCATCTTTAACGGTCTGGGAGATAGAAAAAGAACTGTGACTCCAGTTAAGATTTATCGCCTGGTTGGAAATTCATTCCTCGAGCAAAATCAAAGCGGAAAAAAATATTTTTCTACGCGTTCTGTCGCATGAAAAAAAACTTGGAATGGTTCCAAACCCTGACTGCAAGGTCAAGTTGGTAGAAAAAGTCCTCCACGTTTGAAGAACCAGGTAGAAAATAAAACTTTTGATTTATTTAAAAATCTTCTAGATTGAATTTTAAAATTTCGCCGCGACTCAAAAATTTCAAAAAATTTGGACTACCTGTGTGCCAAATCTCATTGCTGTAAGTGCCATAGAATAGTCAGGATTTTGCGGCCCCAAACAGACAAACAAACAAATAAATACTTCCTTTTATAATATTAGATACAAATGAAATTACCTTTGAATAGAATAATTTGGAACTTATTTTATTGTTTCTTTCATATAAATAGAATCCGGTGAAAAGATTCTATCGATCTTGAATTCTATCGAAATAGAATTATTTGGGAAGATTCTATAATTTGGTAATTTTTTTAAAATTAACGTCGTACTAGAGCAACACAATGAGCTATTGACGACGGTCCGGGATCAATCCCCTAAGGGAAATATCCGAAAACACCACCACGTAATTTTGAACCACGGTCAGATGACGAGGCAATACCAGAGCTGGCACCCCACTCTCCAGACTTCCACACCAACCCAACGTGAGGACTTTCGACCACGACAGATTTAAGGTGCACTAGCCGCCTCTACACCATACGCTTACAACCATCCATGCACTGACCTGGATTCGAACCAGGAACCTTCCTATTTAGAGGCTAACACCTTAACCACCAGACCGGTTGGTTGGCGAAGAATCTATAACATAGAATTATCTTTTCTATAAAATAGAACAATTTAGAAATATTCTATTGTTGCATTGATTGTAATATAATCTTTGGAAAAATTCTATTGTTTCATTGATTGTAATAGAATCTTTGGAAATATTCTATTGTTGCATTGGTTATAATATAATATTTGGAAATATTATATTGTTGCATTGATTATAATAGGATCTTTGGAAATATTATATTGTCGTTTACAGAAAGAGGAAGTAAAATCCCCGTTTACCGCCTGCTTTGTTTTCACACTAAAAATCGCTCGTATACTGCCTGGCCAGGTTGCAGGGTAGGTATTTAATCAACGTCACCCTGGAGCAATACAACGGGGTATTGGCGATGGTCAGGAAACAAACCCGAAGTGAAAGATACGAAGACAATACCAGTTAATTTTGAACCACAGTCAGATCACGAGATCACATCTAAGCTGGCACCCTACTCTCCAAATTTCCCCACCACGCCAATGCGAGGACATTTGAGATCAAGGCAGATTTAACGTGCACTAGCCCCTTTGTATACGACGGGTTTTTAATTCGATTCAAATTTGTTAGTCTTCCAACAGTTCTACCGCGGACTAATGGTTACAGGGATTTGGCGCTTTGTCATCTTTTCAAAAGTGTCTGGGTTCTCCAAGAGGTTTGATGTGTCCACATCGAGATATCACCAATCTTGATAGTGACAAGATACCTCAGATATCGTGATCGTATTTTCTCTCAATGACGAGATATCTCTTCCAAAAACATCTCACAAATTTCGCTAACTGCGAGATATCTCGTCCTCAAAATACACTCTATAACAAAAATATCTACGCACCACGAAGGAGTTGTCCGATGGAGACAAAAATTGGTGGATATGAAAATTATGTACAGAATAGAAAATGATTAAAATTTCAGAACAATTGAAGGATTTATTTCATGGTATAACCGTTACAAAGGGAAGCAGTCAATAAGGCGTTGGTTCCGCTCTGGCCTGGAATCAAACTGTTACTTTGCGTGGCATAGACAGAAAAAGTTATCGGATGGTGTCTTGCGGAATTTCTTGCCAAATTGTTTCCAGCTGTCGGGCTAAATGGTCAACATTCCGGGATCGTTACAATCGCCTTCCCATAACGTCCCAAATCTTCTGTATGGGAGAGAGATCAGGAGACTTAGCTGGCCAAGGAAGCGTTGGGAAAGCGTGAAGACAATTTATAGCAACACGTGCCGTGTGAGGCCGGACATTATCTTGTTGAAAAGTAAGTCCGAAATGTCGCAAAAAGATTGGTAACACTACCGGTCGTAGAATGTCGTCTACGTACCATTGTGCTGTAAGTGTGCCAGAAATGACTATCAAAGGGGTCCGGCTATCAAAGAAGATGGCACCCGAAACCATAACGCCCTGTTGTGAGCATGTGTGGCGTGCGATAGTAAGGGCAGGATCCCCACTCTGCCCTGGACGTCTCCAGAAACGTCTGCTGTTGTGGTCAGGACACAGTTAGAAACCTGACTCGTCACTAAAGACTATGCGTCCCCAGTCAGCACCGTTCCAAGTTGATCTAGCCCAAAACAACTTCTGGACATTCCTTGGAAACGGAACTCGTCACTAAAGACTATACGATGGGTTGCGAATTCGAATGCATCAAACACCGCCGTGTACAAAGGAGGCTGGTGCACGTTAAATCTGTCGTGGCATCAAATGTCCTCACGTTGAAGTGGTGTGGAAATTTGTAGATGGGTACCACAGCTCAGGTGTCGCCTCGTCATCTTACCGTGGTTCAAAATTACGTGGTGATGTCCTCGGATCTCTCCCTTCGGGGGATAACCCACACAAACAAGTTCAGTCTATAAATAACAACGCAAAATAAACAACAGCAGCGGTGATTCTGTATCCCCACCGATCTATCTCTAGAATCCAAGTGTCATAACAAAGGTCTTTGAACCCTTGTTGGAGAGCGAGGCGTGTTGACAAATAATATTTCAAGCCGAAGAATGATGCCACTGCTATATGTAGAAAATATTTTCCTAGTTGGGGGGGGGGACGAGGGTAGAATAATCGGGGTAAGTAGAACGGGAGAGCTCCGGCAATCGATTCTTCCTGTCAAATCAATCACCATTCCCGTCCCTCCAATGCCGTGCACGATACAACCTGCTGTGCCCGGAAGTATTCTATCAATAACTTATCAAAGTTTTATACTTCCAGCGAAATCAGTCGCGTAAGATGATACAAGCTGGAAAACAAACTTCCAAGCGTAATTCGAAAGGAATCGAAGAGTGTGAATTCTCTCTTCGATACTCTACTCCCATCATTAATCTTAGAAAATTATTATACTTTTCCAAAGGGATTGCAACTTAATTTAACTCAGCACTTACTACTAAAGCAAGCTTGGTACGTAAATAGGTATTGTAATTAACGTCGTACTGAGAAGCAACACAACGGGCTATTGACGACGGTCCGGGATCGACCCCCAAGGGAAAGATTCGTGTAAAACACCACGCAATTGTGAAGCACTGTCAGATGACGAGGCAACAACTGATCTGCCACCCCACTCTCCAAACTTCAACATCACTCCAATGTGAGGACATCTGAGGCTACGACGGATTTAACATGCTCCAGACCCTTTCGTACACGAATGTCTTTGACTGGATTCGAACTCGCAACCATTTGGTTGCTAATCCGAAGCTCTTCCAACCGAGCTACCGCGGCCCCCGACGGTTCTGGATCAACCCCCGAAGGGAAAGATTGAGGACAACACCACGTCATCATCACTCAGATGTGTAAGTTTCTGTAAGCACAGGTAGGTAAGTATTGTAATTAACGTCGCATTGGAGCAACACAGCGGGCTATTGACGAAGGTCCGGGTAATGTTAATGGTAATTTTAGTTAACGTCGTACTAGAGCAACACAACGGCTATTGACGACGGTCCGGGATCAATCCCTTAAGGGAAAGATCCTAGGACAACACCTCGTAAATTTGAACCACGGTAAGATGACGAAGCAACACCTGAGCTGGCACCCCACTCTCCAAACTTCCACACCAACCCAACGTTGGACTATCCTAATGGAAAAATATCCATTAATAATTTAGCTCATGTGTTGCCTCGCGTCATCTGACCGTGGTTCAAAATTACAAGGTGTTGTCCTCGAATCTTTCACTTAAGGGATTGATCCCGGACCGTCGTAAATAGCCCGTTGTGTTGCATTATTACGACGTTAATTAAAAATTACCAATTACCATCCATTAATAATTCCGAACCGTCACCAGTAGACCATTGTGTTTCTACAGTGCGATGTTAATTGAACCATTATTTATCTATAAAACCATACTTTCCCGAACACATTGCAACTGACTATATCTAAGCAAGTATTTACGAGTAAACCAAGCCTGAACGAATATATGATAGAGAAATATCATTAACGTACCAAATACAGTGTGATTCTACTGTCATGGGACAAACTCGGAGTTGTGGTACAGCTTACTAAAACATACATTTTTCGTATAGGAGTAGGGCCGGAAGTGAAGCGTGGAGGCACGACCACAAAAAATGAGACAGGAACAGAAAAAACAGTGTTTATTTACAACATCCTTGCAAAGTGCTTCTTTGAAGAAATGTTTAAAATAAATGCTCAAAATTGCGACCGCCAACAGTAATACATGCTTGGTAGCGTTGAAGAAGTGATTGGAGAACAGTTCCAAAGATGCCCGGCATTTTGCGCACGCTTTCAGCCGCAAAGGATATCGAGCAACGAGGTACTCAATTGAGTCAACTGGAGTCCCGTAAACGATGGTCTTCAGATGCCCCATGAGAATTAATCGATGCTCGATATATCTGGCGATCGGGTTGGCCTTCGGACTGGTCCACCACGCCCAATCAACGCCCCGCAAAACTGGCATCCAGGCAATTGCGGACAACACTTCATTTCCAACCATACATTTCCTTCAAGTTTGTCCCATGACCGTAGAATCACCCCCTGTGTATAGTATTATTTCCTTTCATTTGTAAGTAAATATATTTAAGCACTTACGAGTAAAGAAGATTGTAGACGCATCATCATTCATGTACGATATTATAACCTTCATGTTGCAAGTGAATTAATTCAGCTCGCCTGTACTTACGGGTAAGGTATAGCTTGAGCAAATATATTGAAGAAATACTATATCATTAATGTACGAAAATATATGTTTACTCTTTATTTTGTAAATTAATTTGCTAAATCACAAGCTAAAAATATCACCCCCATTGGTGTACTATAATATAAAACTCACCATTCATATTGTAAGTGAGTTTAATTAGGCACACATACTTACTTTAGCAGGTTGCTAGCGCAGCAGGCAAATCCAATGAGCCACTCCATCAGGACACGACCCAAAACGACTGTTTCGTTTCTCTGTGGCTGTGCCTGTAATTGCTGGATCGCTGCTCCGTAAAACCTAAAATCAACCAATCAACAATTCGCAGGTTGCTGATGCAGAATTCTCATATTGCTAGAACAGCAGGCAAATCCACGGAGACACTTCACGGTCCACCAGAACAGGACCCAAAACGAATGTTGCGTTTTCTGTACCAGTGCATGTAATCGCTGGATAGCTGCGCCATAAAACCCAAACCATCCGACAGTTCGCATGTTGCTAACGCAACAGGAAAATCCAATGAGCCATTCCACCAGTTTCGGCCCAAAATACGTGGTTCGTTTCTCCGTAGCTGTGCATGTGATCGCTGCTCCATAAAACCCGAAATCAGCCAACCAACAATTCGCAGGCAGCTAACGCAGAACTCGCAGTTTTCTAGTGCAACAGGAAAATCCACTGAGCCACTCCACCAGAACACGACACAAAACGAATGGTTCGTTTCTCTTTATCTGTGCATGTAATCGGTGGATCCCTGCTCCATAAGACCCAAAACTAACTAACCAACAATTCGCAGTTTTCTAGTGCAGCGGGCAAATCCACTAAGCTACTCCACCAGAACACAACCCGAAACGAATGGTTTATTTCTCCCTATCTGGGCATGTAATCGCTGGATCGCTGCTCCATAAAACTCAAACCTAACCAATCAACAATTCGTAGGCTGCTAACGCAGAATTCGCAGTTTGCTGGCGCAGCAAGAAACTCCACTGAGCCACTCCACCAGAACACGACCCAAAACGAGTTGTTCGTTTTTCCGTAGCTGTGCATGTAATCGCTGATATACAAGCCATTTTTTTCTTATAAATCGCCAAAAAATAAATTCCGTCACTCAGAACAGGAAAGCGGTAGTGTACGGGTTCGTCATCGCACTCACACACGAACCGATTCTCAATTGAAAGAAATGACAGAGACAACTTCAGGAAGCCGCCAAACGCCAATCACACGCACCGGGCTGTCAATCACTCGTTCACGACGGCAATAAACTCCGGAGTGTCGCGCACGCGTTTAGAATGCTTTTTAATCATTCGAGTTCCGACTTTTGATTCGATCCGAAGACTTCAAAAGGTCAGAGGGTGAATGGAATGACCTTGTTTTTATAGGTTGTACGTTTACTCGAAGTATCAGACAGATATATGGACATTTCCTCCCGGGGTAAGGTAAACTGAAGAGTGTGTCCACAAGACATTTCGAATATTTATGGCTGAAATGGTGCGCTGTATTTCGTGTGCTTTATCTTTAACCCACCTGGTAGTTGCCCCGGCGAGGATTGGATGGGATTGGACTTTGGGTTTTATGGCGCAAGGTCTAAAGCGAACACACAAGCTGCGCCAGGTCTCGACGAGGTGTCTGTATATTACATTTTCGTACATTAGCTTGTCCTAGCTTGCTTTGTGGGTCGCGGTAGACCGGTTGGAAGGGGTAACGGATTAGCAAACGGAGGGATGCGAGTTCGAATCCAAACCAAAGGATGTCTACAAAAAGGGCTTGTGTATGTTAAATCTGTCGTGACCTCAAATGTCGTCACGTTGGCGTGGTGTGGAGGTTTGGAGAGGGGTGCCATCTCAGGTGTTGGTTGGTCACCGTAGGTGACCTCATCACCTCCCGACTTTAGTCAGGTTAAAGGGTTTACTAGTCACCCACAGAAAAATGGAGTGAAGCCGTCAAAGGAAACCGGACTAATCTGGTCAACCCCGTGACGAAATTTCTGAAAAAACATTTGATACAAATTTTACATGAGTTATACTTCCTTTTGATAATACTGATTATATATCCTATTGGAAATAATGTTAAAATATCCTTTTGATAGTACATTTAAGACATGGGCCGGTAGGGTCTGCAGGATTTTCTTTAACTATTTTGCATGAGATTTAATTTTAATTTAGTTTTCCTCTTTTGGCAATTTTTAATTAAAATATCAGGTGCAGTCCTGCTTTTCCCACCAGCCTCACGTACACAAAGTTGATTTAACGAAGTAACAATAATTTTTGACTCTATCTAAATTACACTAATATTTAAATAGTAAACGGTTAATTCCATTAATTATGTACAGCATAAAGACAGAAACTAAAAATTAACAATAAAATACAAATGTACACAGTCTAAATTGTTTTAGTTGGTGATAATGTTAATGCTTTCCACTAAGAATTTCATAACATTCATAATTTTATTTGAGCCTGATTGTTGTTGATTGTGTTGGGTGGCCCAAGCTTGGTAGTGCGTTATTGCTGGTTTCTTAAGGGGATTGCTACATGTGAGTGGACACTCAAAAATGTAATGATCTGGAGTGCCAACCTCCCCACAGATGCATTGGTCGCTGTTCTTTATTTTGAACCTGAATAGATAGCTGGGGAATGGGCCATGCCTAGTGTATAATGCTGTTAGGTTTGCTCCACAGGGCTGTCTTTCTTTGTTAAATTTAGGTAAAAACGTGTGAACTCGACGACCTATATTTCCCCATTATCCCAGTCTTCCTGCCAGGCTCTTAGAGTGAGATCTTTAAACTGAGATTTTAGGTGGCTTTTCGAGTGCTTCAGATGTATTATTATACTTGAATTTCCCTTTGTTGCGATCGCGTCATCGGACTGTGGTTTAAATTTACCTGGTATTGTCCTCGTATCTTTCCCTTTAAGGATTGATCATGTACCGTCGTCGGCCGACCAACCGGTATGGTGGTTAAGGTGTTAGCCTCTAGAACGGAAGGTTCCTGGTTCTAATCCGGGTCCGGGCATGGATTTTTGTAGGCGTATGATGTAGAGGCTACTGGTGCACCTTAAATCTGTCGAGGACGAAAGTCCTCACTTTGGGTTGGAGTGGAAGTTTGGAGAGTGGGGTACCAGCTCAGGTGTTACTTCGTCATCTGACCGTGGTTCAAAATTACGAGATGTTGTCCTCGGATCTTTACCTTAAGGGACTGATCCCGGACCGTCGTCAATAGCCCGTTGTGTTGCTCTAGTACGACGTTAACTTAAATTACCAAAATTACCTTACCCCAATTACCTTACCGCTCGGCGCACACGCACGCACACATATATATGAAGTACTGCCACACATAGTTATGAATGATTGTTAAGACTATTTTTACGTATCAAAGGCAGTCTGAAGGATTTCAGTAATTAATCTTGATCCAAATCGCAGGTTACTTCTAGAATGTAGTTTTTGAGAGTCTTGTCGATATTTAGACGCTAACGTACAACGGCCGTAACGAACAGTTTAGCCGTAACGAACCGTATAGCCTAACAAACCGTTTAGCTGTAACAAACAGGGTGTACAGTTTAACCGTAACGAACCGTATAGGCCGTAATAAACCGTATAGCCATAACGAACCGTACAGGCCGTGACGAGACGTATAGCCGAAAATCAGTTATTCCAAATTACTACTCGGAGGAGTTCAACCAAATCAGACTTCCTTAACCCCCAAGTAGTTTCGTCGAGATATCTCGTCCATCGAGATCTGACTAATTTTTAGACTGAAATTGACGAGATATCACATCAAGATACTGACGGTTGTTTTATTACAAGATCAAGATCTGTTCAGTTTTGCTAATGACGAGTCTAAACGTCCACATGGAGTGTTAAACAATGGAAAATTTTCAAAGGAATCTATTCTAAGGAGGGTGTTGCTTCGTCATCTGACCGTGGTTCAAAATTACTAGGTGTTGTCCTCGGATCTTTCCCTTAAGGGACTGCTCCCGGACCGTCGTCAATAGCCCGTTGTGTTGCTCTTGTACGACGTTAACAAAAATTACCCTATTCTAAGGAGAGGACCAATGTCATTTTGCCAAATAATCGTATTCTAAGAAAGTGCCAACAGAATCTTCCCAAAGGATTTGATTCTAAGGAAAAAGATCATTAACACCTTTTCAACTCTCCTGGTAGTTATCTCGACGAGGTATCGAGTCATTAACAAAACTGACCACATCTTGATGGACGAGATGTCTCGTTGTTCGAAGGACAACTGACTAAATATTGATCTGGTCATCAAAAAAGAAATCGTCAATATAATGACAAGATACCTAGTCATTAGCAAAACTGTTCAAATCTTAATGAATCGTCGAAAATAGTTGCAGAATTAAAGAATTATATTGTAACTAAGGAGGAAAGGAGAATCTATCCAAATGATTTTTTTTCAAAGAAAAGAATAATAGAATATGTATTTCTAAAGGATTCAATTCTAAGAAAATTCCAATAAAAATGACCAAAAGAATTTTTCTAAGAGCTGAAAGAATACATGGCTTTCTGCAACTTATAGATGTGCTAATGTCGACAGCAACAGTACAGTTTGCAAAAATCTCAATATCATTGGTTCCCCTCTCATTGAATTAAATAACGAATCAGATTTTCACAAAAATGTTGACATTTTTCACTTAATTTGGATGGAAAGCACGAGATTTATTTAGATCGGAGACATGATTTATATTGAGATTTCAATGTTAGATACACACTTTTTAAATTTTTACTCATATTTAAAACATAAGTATGCATTTCAGATGAAATTTATATATTTATGAAAAAATTTATATATTTTCAGAATACATTTCAGATGAAAACTTACGAAAACTTGAATTTATCTGTACAATTATATCGCTTATTACCATGTATTTTGACTAATGTAATTTTTTTTTATAAGCTAGGTTGTTTCTTAGCAAATGAAAGTAATGTTTCCAATTATTGTAAATAGGTTTTCATTTAAAAATTTAATGTGAATTTCTCATGCACGGTGACTCATGACTCTTATATGTGCGATTCATGAGTTCTTCATGTGTGATTTTATGAATTTCACATGTATGTGATTCAAAAAAACTCATGAATTTATTTTGTGACTCAAGAATTTCACGTGTACTCAAGAATTGCATATGCGTGTGGCTAATATATTTCTCATACGTGTGACTAATAAATTTCTCATGCGCGTGACTCATGAAGTTCTCATGTGCGTGACTCATGATTTTTTTACGTGTGTTACTCCATAATTTTTCATGTCACACATGAATTTTCCATGGGTTTCATAAATTTCTCGTGTGACTTAAAAATTTCTTGTGTGATACATGACTTACCCATGTGACTCATGAATTTATTGTTTGATACATGACTTACCCATGTGACTCATGAATTTATTGTGTGACTCAGGAATTTTTTATGAGACTCGTGAATTTTTGGTATTACTCAGGAATTTCCGTGTGACTCAAGTAATTCCCGTGTGACTCAAGTAATTCCCGTGTGACTCAGGAATTTTTTATGAGACTCGTGAATTTTTGGTATTACTCATGAATTTCCGTGTGACTCAAGTAATTCCCGTGTGACTCAAGTAATTCCCGTGTGACTCATAAATTTGACTTATTATTCATAAATTTTTTGTGACACTCATTAATTTCTTGTGATACTCGTGAATCTTTTGTGATACTCGTGAATCTTTTATGATACTCATTAATTTCTTGTGATACTCATGAATTTCTTGTGATACTCATTAATTTCATGTGATACTCATGAATTTCTTGTGACTCTTAAAATTTCTATGCATATGACTCGTATCTGAGTAATATTTCTATCCTGCATAATTTTAATTTTAAGCTGTTTTAGGGAGAAATATATTAGTATTGGAGCCAGAGAATGAGGACGACTTACTGTTTAACACAGGTCCCAAAACCATTCGAATTGACCCTGAGTACAAGGGCTTGAAAATAAAACTGCCACTGACTGCGGAAACTGTGATCAAGCTCACTGAGTACTTCAAACACAGAAAAGTGAGTATCCTTTTGATCTAATCTCAAATCCTCAGTTATACTAAATGTACCGGTTAAAATTGCAGTTTTTTTTCGATAGATGAAGTTCCACATATGTTAATACATATACGATTTGACATGGATGCTATTTTGTTGTACTGACAACAATCTTCATAACCTCGTGTCAATTTTCTTGAAAGTGTTACCATCATAGATATTTTTGGACCTAAAAATGTCGAATTTCGTGCCAAAAAAAAAGAGCATTTGGGGGAAGTTTTAATTCATTACTTTATTTTGAAGAAAAGTGCTGCTGAAAGCTATATGTTTCGGGAAGCTTATGCTCTCAGTTGCATAATTATATTCAGTGTCCTGCAACACAACTTCAAGCAATTGCAATTGTTATTCAGGCATTTTGTCCGAATTTTGAAAACTGCGGAAAATTAAAAACAGATGTAAAACACAATTATCGGCTCAATATGTGTACTACATATTTATAATAATACATCAAAATTAATTTACTTACTTCTTTTAAAACCAAAGCATACTTTCAGAATTTGCAATTATGTCTATAACTTTTGAAGTTAGATATTTTGTTATTGACATAGATGTGTTATTTATAAACTGTTTGTGGTAATTTGGGGAGGTGTATGGAGGTTGTTCCGATGCTAAACAAAAGAAGGTGTGGCAAGGAGCGCGCTTTGCACTGAAGAACATTTAAACTTGTGATTGAAAAATAAATCGACCAAAATATCGACAAAATTAAGGAAAAATTATTCTGTAAAGACTTCGTTAGGTTTGCGTCGTACGTCGTAGTTTTAAGCACTTTCTGCTCCCGGGCTTATGGTGAACATGATGTATCTAAAGATACTTGTGAACGCTGGTTTAAACGCTTTAGAAGAGTCGATTTCGATGTGAAAGACAAATAATGTCCAGGTCAACCGAAAACGTTTGAAGACCAACAACCAGGTGAAAACGTTTATACTGATCACTACCGACAAATAATCAATTTGAACCTGGCTTTGATCGTAAAACTACCAGAAGACACGGCAAAGTAATTTTGCTTCATGATAACGCGCCATCACACACTTCTAAAAAAAGTTTGACACGGTATAAGATCTTGCATGGGAAATAAACCCACCCGCCGTATTCACCTGACCTTGCTCCTTCAGATTACCACTTGTTCCAATCGATGGCGCCGACCAACCGGTATAGGGGTTAAGGTGTTAGCCTCTAGATCGGAAGGTTCCTGGTTCGAATCCGGGTACGGGCATGGATGTTTGTAAGCGTATGGTGTAGAGGCGGCTAGTGCACCTTAAATCTGTCGTGGCCGAAAGTCCTCACGTTGGGTTGGCGTGGAAGTTTGGAGAGTGGGGTGCCAGCTCAGGTGTTGCTTCGTCATCTGACCGTGGTTCAAAATTACGAGGTGTTGTCGTCGGATCTTTCCCTCAAGGGACTGATCCCGGACCGTCGTCAATAGCCCGTTGTGTTGCTCTAGTACGACGTTAACTAAAATTACCATTACCATTACCAATCGATGGCACACGCAATTTCTGAGCAGCACTTCAAAACGCACGAAGAAGTAGAAAATTGGGTCTCTGAATGGTTGACTCAAAACAAGAAAAGTTCTATTGGGACGGTATCCACAAATTACCTGAAAGTTGGGGGAAATGTGTAACTAGTATCAATTCATTACTTTATCCTTTGATGAAGATTACATCTGACTGTGAATGAAACAGTATTTATGGTGAGTCGATAGATATAGTCGAGTGTCGATTGTTGTAATGTTTGTTGAACGAACTGGTCATGGTCTTTAGAACAGCACTGATCGTGAACGCACTGAGACTATAGATGATGAAATTATACCACCTGTTCTTACAGGGGGCCCGCGATAGACCGGTTGGAAGAGCAACGGATTAGCAACCGGAGGGTTTCGAGTTCGAATCCAACTAAAGACTGTCGTTTATAAAGAGTGCTGGTGCACTTTAAATCTGCCGGGGCATCCAATGTCTTCGCGTCAGTGTTGTGTGGAAGTTTGGAGAGGTGGGGGCCAGCTCAGGTGTGACCTCGTCATCTGACCGTGGTTCAAAATGGCGTGGTGTTGTTCTAGGATCTTCCCTATTGGTTTTGACCCCGGAACGTCGCCAATAGCCTGGTGTGTAGCTGTGTAGCTCCAGTGGGACGTAATCAAAATACCTGCCTGTGCTTACAGAAACTTGCACATCTGAGTGATGATGAGTCAACAGAGGATGATGAATCTTGTCCATATAATATTCCAAAACATTCATCTGTTTTGCCAAAAACCTGATATGGTTTGAAACCCAGGATGAAAGCAATGCCCAATCCATTCAACTTTTAACCCAAGTATAAGTTGTCTCGACGAGGTATTTCGTCATCAGCAGAACTGGCCAGATATCATGAGCGAGATATCCCATCATAAAAAACTGACCAGATCGTGATCTCGTCATCATTATCAAATTCGGCAATACTTTGAGGAGATATCTCGTCATAGGCAAAATTGATCAGGTCGCGACGGACGAGAAGCCTCGGGAAAAACATGGAGGATTAAAACAGATCTGTGGATTTAGCAGCACGTAAACTTATAGGCGCTGTTTGGGTAGTGATACACGTGGAAATTTGAGAAGCTACTCAGGTTACGCCTCTTTTTTACGTCGCGATTTGGCTTGTGGTCACTATTTCCGAGCGTTTTTTTCTTTCCAGGATGAAAAAACGAACTCGTGTCGAGCTGCTTAAGTCTCCTCTTGTGTCACCCACCTAAGAAACGTTGGCGAGGGTGGCTGACCGTCGTGCGAGATTTGACTAGTAGCGATACGCTGCTTGACAGGAGAAATGTTTCACAAAATTGATCGCCGGATCCGGGGTGCGCTGTTCAAAACGCCTTGTGTGTCAAAGGCTTAAAACTAAGAAAATTTGACGATTTTTAAAAATGTTGTGGAATACATATGTAGTATATATGTAATAAAACACGCATGCTCGTAAGCATAGAAAACTGTTCATTTTATTTGTGTACATAAACCTTAAAGGTGGGTGACACGCGAGGTGTTTTGAGCAGCGCGACCCGGGTGGATTGTCAAAGGCTAAGCATTAGATTATTTAGCTTTCAATCCAATTTCGGCATCTCTAGTAACTAAAGTTACGCCACTCCACAGAATATCAGTTACGTTGGATATGCATAATTAAATCATGGTCTCTTTTCAGAAACTGCACGCTAAATACGTCCTTACCGTAATTCATGCTGCTCGTGCTATACTGAAATGTAAGCCTAACATCAACTATGCTTCTAGCGTCCATTCTAAGCAGATCACTGTCTGTGGAGATCTTCATGGGAAACTGGAGGATCTGTTAACCATTTTCTACAAAGTAAGTTCCGTTTTGTGACATTGAAAATGTCAATTTCATTTTCCTTCAAACAGTGATCGCTTTTATACAATAGAACGTTATCCCTCCTTCAAAAATTAGTTTTTGTAATCGCAGAGAAAAATTCCTTCTCAATACCATTTGTTAAAAGCAAAATATTATGATATCACTCCTTGAATAATTAACTTTTGTTTATCCAGAAATATACAGGTTTAATCCCATTGTGAAAAGCAAAATATACTAGAATAATTAATTTTTGTATTTACAGAACTATTCCACTTTAGTCCTATTGTAAAACGCAAAATATAACGTTATCGCTCCTTGAATGGTTAAGTTTTGCATTTACAGAAAAGTTCAGTTTCAATCCATTGTAATAAGCAAATTGTAACATTATATGTCCTTTGATAATTAATTTTTGAATTTGGATAGATATTCCGCTTTATTTGCACTGTGCAAAGCATAATATAATTGCATCACTCCTTGAAGAATTAATTTTGGTATTTGCAAGAATAATCAGTTTCAATCCTATTGTAAAATAACAAAATATAACATTATCACTCCTTGAATAATTAATTTTATATATTTTTTCAACACTCCTCTAATAATTAATTTTATATATAATTTATCACTCCTTGAATAATTAAGTTTTGTATTTGCAGAAATATTCCGCTTGAATCCCATTGTAATAAGCGAAATATAACGTTATCACTCCGAACAATTATTTTTTGTGAGTGTGGAAATATTATTCAATTTCAATCCCATTTTAAAAAGCTAAATACAGGGTTATCTCTCCCTGAATAATTAATTTTGTATTTGCAGAAATATTCAGTTTCAATCTCATTGTAAAAAGCAAAGTATGACGTTATCAATGATAGAAGAAATTTTTGTATTAACAGAGCACTAGCATAGGATATGTTACTATCTTCCGATCTACTGTTATTATTATGTTTAACGTAAAACAGGAACAATTCTTGGTATTTCATCATTTGTAAGCCATTACCTTTTATTTTAAAACAATTTCCATCACATCTACTTTTAATTAAAAACGGGTGGGGTAGTTGAATAAACATCGCACTAGATCGACGCAACGGGCTATTGGTGACGGTGTGGGATATATCCCGAACAGAAAGATCCGAGGACGACACTTCGTAATTTTGAAATAAGGTCAGGAGACGAACAACTAAGCTGGCACCCTACTCTCCAAACTTCCACATCACGTTAATGTGTAGATATCTGATGCCACGACGGATTTAACGTGTACAAACCTCCACCTACACGATCTTATTTTGCTTCTATCTAGTTTCAACTCGCAACCCTCCGGTTGCTAATCTACGCGAATAAATACGATTGGGTCAATAAAAACTATGATACTGCGTCTCAAACTTTCAATAATGTTTTAAACTAAACTGAAATTTTCTTCGTATATTAACGAAACACCTCTCTGGCGAAAAAATTAATTTCGCAATAATGGCTTCGTTAGATTTGTATTTAACTATATATTATAAACCTACATAGATTTATTATTTGAATTTCTTAAAATTCAACTAATTCAATTATTACAAATAAGTACTTCTTGGGTGAAGCAAAAAAGCATCCAAACTCAAGCACGACTGATTTATTTTTCAATATTTCCAAAAATGAATATTAAAATACAATGCACACAACACCGAAATATATGCAAACAATCATTTTAATTCCCACTTTTTTCATGTGAGTGATAAACAACGTTCGTTTTTCTGTAATATTCAAAAGGAGAATGTTAAATTGATAAGTTAATTTATTCAGATTTATAAACTCTTGAAAATTAAAATGATCAAAAGAAAAAAATTATCGCAATTTTTTTTTCTTTAAATAAGTAAGCATTTATACATACACACATCGTAAATAGTTTTTCATCATTCAGCTGAAAACCGAAATGGCATTATCTGAATTGAACACTAATTATGATTAGCTGTAAATCTGGGAGAAAAGGTTTTGACTCTTGTATGTTAAATAATAGTGCCATGTTACGGTTGAGATTTTAGTATGGTAAGTCACACTAAGGAATGACTCATGGAGCACTTCTTGAATACTAAACACGGACATCATTAGTTTCCCACCATTTCCTATGTAGCACCTTCCTTTGCAGCCAAACCTAATTACTTTACACGAAATATTCCTCTACTCTTTTCTGCAAATACAAAAATTCATTATTCAAGGAGTGATGATGTTATAGTTTGTTCACTACAACGGGATTAGAGTGGAATATTTCTGCACATACTTTTTTCTGCGAATACAAAAAATCAGACTTTCAAGGATTCATAACGTTATAATTTTATCGTTACAGTTGGATTGCAGCGGAATATTTCTACAATACAAACAATTAATTATTCAAGAAGTAATAATGGTTGTGTTTTGCTCGTTACAATTGGATTGTAGTGGAATATTTCTGAAATTAAAGATAATTATTCAAGGAATGATAACGCTCTATTTCGCATGTTGCAATGGTATTACAGAAGGATATTTCTGCAATTTAAAAATTTAATTATTTATTGATTGGGTAACATTATTTTGTGCTCTTTACAATGGTATTACTGGCGAAATAGTTTTGCTAGTAAAAAATTAAATATTCACGGAGAGTTTATTGGTTTACTGAGTTTTATAGTGCAAAGGCCATATTTGACTATTTTATACCAAATACAAGACATACAAGGCGAAGTAATAATTATTTAAGGAATGTTTATTATGTTAACGTTAGACGTTATGTTTTACTCGTTAAAATGCGATTGCAACGAAACATTTTTGCAAGCATAAAAATTAATTATTCAATGAGTGATAAAGTTATATTTTGCTCATTACAATAGGAAGGCAGCGGTATATTTTGCAAACATAAAAATTAATTATTCCAGGAGTGTTAACGTTATATATTGATTTTTACAATGGAAGTGAAGTGAAATATTTCTGTAAACACAAAAGTTAAATATTCAGGTAGTGATAACGTTATATTTTGTTTTTCACAGTAAGAATGAAACTGAATATTTCTGAAAATGTAAAAATGAACTATTCAAGGAGTGATAGCGTCATATTTTTCTCGTTGCAATTGAATTGCAGCGAGCGGAATATTTCTAGGAAATGCAAATATTCTACTTTTTTTTACATTTCCAGATCATAATATCTGTATATATATGTGTATGTGTGTATTTCTGTGTGTTTTTGTGTGTATGTGTGTATATGTGTGTATTTTTGTGTATGTGTGTATTTTTGTGTATGAGTGTGTCTTACTGTATGTGTGTATTTTTGTGTATTAGTGTGTTTTAGTGTATGTGTGTATTTGTGTGCATGTGTATATGTGTATATACACTATCCTACAATAATGGACTAGACGCCAGCGGATATGCATACAATCCGACTGCTTGTTTGTTGGTATTTTTCGTGGTATGACCTGGGACCTTTGCATGTTGTTCCTGGTCAATTAAACGCCTATGCCTACATGAACATTTTATACAATCAGGTTCTTTCTACGCTCAGGCAATTTTATGGAATGGACGAATGTTACTTCCAGGACGATAACGCTCCGTGTCACGTTGCAGCCTCTGTCAAGCAGTGGTATCAAGATATGGATGTAAAACGTCTTCCCTGGCCTGCTCATAGTCCCGACCTAAACCCCATAGAACATTTGTGGGACGGGTTAGAGCGACGCTTACGGACCAGGGAACCATGTCCGAAATCTACAGCTGAGCTGGCGACATTTTTGCAGCAGGAATGGACACAAATACCCATAGCTGTGTACTAAAACCTTGTTGAAAGTATGCCCAGAAAGGTTGCTAGTGTAATTGCAGCACGTGGGGAACCATCCCCCTATTAAAGCATGTATTCTTTCCCTTAGACCATCACATCTTATTGTTCGGTCCATTATATATATATATACCTTAAATTAAAAACGACTAGTTACAAACCGGACAAAAAGAAACTTTCTCAGGATAATTTGGTAATTTGGTAATTTTTTAGTTAACGTCGTACTAGAACAACACAACGGGCTATTGACGACGGTCCGGGATCAGTCCCCGCTTTCTCAGGATATGCAAGGTCATTGTTAACACTGATTAAAACCAAGACGAGCAATTTAAAGACATCATTTTCATTATTCACCTTGATATAAAATTCTACATTTTCCTTATTTGTAAAGGGGCCGCGGTCGCCCGGTTGGAAGTGAAGCGGATTAGAAAACGGAGGGTTGCGAGTTCGAATCCAACAATAGTCCGTCGTGTACAAATTGGGCTGGTGTACGTCAAACTATGTCGTGGCCTCAAATGTCGTCACATTGGCTTGGTTTTGAAGTTCGGAGAGTGGGAGCTAGCTTATCATCTGACCATGGTTCAAATTAACTGGTGTTGTCCTCGGTTCTTTCTCTCCAGGTTTGATCCCAGATCGTCGCCAATAGCCCGTTGTGTTGCTCCAGTGTGACGTTAATTAAAATACCTACCTACCTTATTAGAAAATGTATATTGATGGCTCTCGAATAATTTTTAAACTGTTGGGAGGGCCAGGTTTGACTCTTTCGTCTCAAAAGTTCAGTCTAGAAGGTCATAATTGGTTAGAAATCGTGTTGAGAAAATTAGGTTATAAAGTGGTATTATGTGTGTAAACCGCCCTTGGTTTTAAAGCAAGTATAGGACGAACACTTTCATCGAAACGTTTTGAAATGTAACAAGATCCAAATTTAGACCTCGAAAAACAAATTTATTTCTAACCTTTTACCCCCCAACGAATTAAATTCCTCTCGCTTGCCAAAGTCATTTATTAATCGAATTCTCGTTGATCAATGTTACTTAAGAAATGCAATATCCTTCTGACATGGCAAGGCTAAATTAAAATCAAACTTTGACGTCGGCATTTGAATAATTGAAATCCGAATTGTGTTTCAAAATCGATAAATTGTTACACGAGATAATCCCGAATGTCATTCTTCGGTAACGAACTGGTTTGTGAACACTAAATGTGAATGTGTAAAAATAGATTTTCGGAGAATATATTTATAGGGAAATATTCACATTTTAATTTCCTCCAGAGATTATATTCTGTGAGAGAAGATATTTTGTATCGTAGGAGAGAAATATACTGAAAGGTTTTGGAATCCATATTAAGCCTTCGAGTTTCGCGAGATTTCTGAATGGTTCTAATGTTGATTTTAACCAACAATCTATTAATGATAAAATTACCCCATCTTTCTGAGAAATAAAGGGATTCTTTCAACCGTTAGAAAGATTCTATTTTGGTCCTATCTTTAAAATAGAACCATATTATGGACAGATTCTATTTTGGATCATATTTTTAAATCGAACCTTTTGAAGGATAGATTTAATTTTGATCATATCTTTAAAAAAAGAATCTATCTCTGGGCAGTTTCTAATGGCCTTTTACTTGAAATAGCATCATGTGGAACAATTCTATCCTGTGGAACAATTCTATTGGCCTATTCTGTTAAAAAAAATCGTTTTGAAAATTTTTATGGCTTCTTTCCTTGGAATAGAATCATTTGGAAATATTCTATTATTCCATTCTGTAGAGCCGACCAAACGGTATAGTGGAAGGTTCCTGGTTCAAATCCGGTTCAGTGCATGGATGTTCGTAAGTTATAATTTGTAAGTTGATAGTGGAAGTTTTATGTTGTTACACAACGGGTTATTGACGACAGTCCGGGATCAATCCCCTAAGGGAAAGATCCGAGGACAACACCACGTAATTTTGAACCACGGTCAGATGACGATGCAACACCTGAGCTG
Organism: Metellina segmentata; assembly: GCA_947359465.1. Lineage (NCBI taxonomy): Eukaryota > Metazoa > Arthropoda > Arachnida > Araneae > Tetragnathidae > Metellina > Metellina segmentata. The sequence goes on along the minus strand of OX375872.1, from coordinate 146,523,497 downwards.
GCACACCACTCTCCAAACTTCCGCACCAACCCAACGTGAGGACTTTCGGCCACGACAGATTTAAGGTGCACCAACCGTCTCTACACCATACGCTAACGAACATCCATGCACTGACCCGGATTCGAACCAGGAACCTTCCGATCAGGAGGTTAACACTTTAACCACCAGAACGGTTGGTCCGTCAAGATTGGTTAGAAGTCATACAGAGAAGACTGCAAGGTGTAATTATGCGTGTGAACCCCTTGTAGGTTTAATGTTTAAACACATACCGAAGAGAGGGGTTTGTTATGAGAATAAAATGAACTGCTTTGTTCATTTTATAGATATTTTAACTCAAACGGTTAAGTTCATTTAAATTCATAACCAAACTGGGTATTAGAAGGATTTTCAGTGTAAGCTAACCAGTCTGAAAGAGAAGATTTTACTTCTGCTGCAATCGGAGAATAACGCGTTTTTTTAGTAGACCTCTGCTTGTTTTCCATACGTTTTATGCTGTTATGTATGCATCTTAGTCAAAAATTATCGAAATTAAAAATTGATTTGATATCAACAGTTTTATAATGATTAATTTTTAACCCTAAAATTGAAAATCAATTTTAGTGATTTTGAAAATCCATTGCCAACTTAATGAGGTATAAGTGATTTGAAAGTGTACATTGCAAAACAAAAATTGTGTGCTTTTGGGATAATAGAACAGATTCAATATCTTCTCTTCTATTATAAAAGGATGTGTTTCTCTGTGGTCTGCGTGTACTGTCCTGTCGAATCTATGGCACTTGCAATAATGAAATTTGGCTCACAGGTAGTACAAATTGTTTGCAATTTTTCTATCGCGCCCGAATTTTATAATTTTATCTAGAACATTTAAATGAATTTATTATTTTTTTTTCACCCTTCATTCTTTCCTCCCGGAGTGACGTCAGAAAGAAGAGGCCAGCCGATTTTGCTATTTTTGACCTCTGACGTCGCAACCGTTTTTCATTTTCCGAGCAACGATTTCAGCGAAAGAACAAAACAAATAAACAGTTTTAACTGGAGTTCTGTAATTCTTTTTTCTATTTCCTGGATCAGGCCGATCAACCGGTGTAGTGTTTAAGGTGTTAGCCTCTAGATCGGAAGGTCCTGCTTCGAATCCGGGTCCGGGCATGGATGTTTGGAAACGTATGGTGTAGAGGCGGCTGGTGCACTTTAAATCTGTTGTGGCCGAAAGTCCTCACGTTGGGTTGGCGGGGAAGTTTGGAGAGTGGGGTGGAGAGAGAGAAATAATTTTTCTATTGTAACTTTTTTATTTTTGCAATACCAATATGGGCGCATTACACAATGCCGTCACTACTTTTACGTCCTTTGGAATCGTCTTCGTGATTGTTTTTGGTAGGTATTTAATTGACTTCTCACAGGACCAACACAGTGATCTATTGCGATCGTTTTTGGAATTGCGTAGCAATCACCGGGGTTGGCGAGCGTTATAGTTTTATTTTTTATGATAATTAAATTTGGCACACATGTAGTCCTAATTTTTTTTTTTTAATTTTGTGTCCAGTCCGAATTTTTAAATTTAATCTAGAACATTTTAAACTGAATTTAGTAGTTTTTTCTCCCTTCAACCATAAAAGAGAGTTTCTGATAATTTTTTTTTTGTACTTGACCACTGTGTTTATAAAAACAACTTCTTGGATTATTTATTCATAGCAACCACAAAAAGTTAGTAGAGAACCTATAAACACAAATGTTATTCCAAATACCCAGGACAATAATTTGCATAGCAGTCTCATATCAGGCCTTGAAGTACTTTTAAAATGCATGATATGATGAAAGCCTGGTTCTTCATTTTTTTATGGTTGGATTGAAGTTTCTATAGTTGCTAGTTTTTAAGTCTCAGTACGTATTTCGAAAATGTTTTCCCATAACTTTCAGGCGTAGCTCAAGTAAGTGAAAAGATTTGCTCTTTTTCCTAGATCGTTTGGATCACAAAGGAGAAAAGGTAGGAATTAAATGTTTTATTAGCTAAATTAAAGTCAAATCAGCTGGAAAACTCAAATAAAGTTTTTATGTAGGTTGACTGTACGCACTGAATGTAAGTTTTCACTTCCAACAGTATAAGTTGGCATGGTGTGGAAGTTTCTAGAGTGGGGTGCCAGCTCAGGTGTGGCCTCGTCATCGGACCGTGGTTCTAAATTGCGTGGTGTTCTAGGATTTTTCCCTTCGGGAATGATACGACTTTCAATTCGGAATTTTGAACTTAAGAACTTTGTAACTTAAAAAATACTATGTAATTATATTTTTAAATATAATTTAACGTCCTTCAACACTTGCCGTTATAAAGTATCTTTTAAAAATTCTGAACTGTGGAAAAAAGCAGTGTAATAATATTTGTAGTTAAAGTTTAAATTCAACGTCCCTCAACACCATGCTGTTTATAAAATTAAGCAACTTTTAAAATATTTTAAATGTGCTAAAAAGCAGTGTAATAACACGGTTAGACATTTTTATTTTAATAAAAACAGTAGTGTGATAATATCTTAGTTTGAATTTAACATTCTTCAACACATGCCAAAAATAGCACAAAGCAACTTTCAAAAATTTTTAACTGCAAAAAATCAGTGTAGTAAAATTTTTGACATTTTTACTGAAAGGTTTTATATAAATATATTTACATATCTATTTGGGGGAACTGTTCTACATTATAATGAAATGGAACTCTTAGAAATAGTTTAACCCATCAAGTGATTTTGGCAAGACATTTAACCATCCAAATGTAACCAATTTTGCTGATTGCGAATTATCTCGTCATTAGGATATCATGAAAGATGTGGTTTTGTCAGATTGCCTTCAACCATCATTCTCGAATAAATAAACGAATGTCTGCGAAATTTCTATACTATTTTGAATGCTGCTATTGAAAACGCTTGGCATTGGAAAAGGATGGAATAGAAGCTTTAACCCTCTTGAAGGGTTACTAAGCGTAACGCCACATTGTAACCTGCTTCTTCTTTTTTTTTTTTTTTTTTTTTACTCTTATTCATAACTTATAACAGGTTTTGACCTCTACGAATAAAATCTTTTCAAAGGTATATAACGAAAAAACCGGTGGAATCTTTCCAAAGAATTCTGAAGAAAGTAATTGAGGTATGCACTCAGATGGGGCACACAATAATATTAAGACTTGATGCGAAAAATGTCTATGCTAACAGAGCGCAAGGAAGTTAAAATAATAACAGCCGAATGGGTATGAAATGAGATGCGGACACAAAATAATATGAGGAGGAATAACGTCTATTCAAACTGGGCAACGAATTTATACAATAATTAGCCTAACACTAAATAATCATCTGTCATGAAACATTTCTTTATTTTAAATGTAGGTCTGATCAAGAAGCTTCAATAGTTCAGTTTAAATAGTTCAGTTCAGTTTAAAATTTAACAAGGTACTATCACAACAACTTCTTTCCGGACAAATGTCCTTTCAACATATGTCGTAAACATTTAGGCAGACGTTTAGAACAGTTCTTGAGAGAGACTTTCTCTAAATTTCAGGATCATCATTCCAAATATTTTAACTACTAGCCACTGCGTTGCTTGCCCGGCGTTGCCCGTGCCCGTGGTGTAAGGTATTAATCTGGTGTAAAATTTTCCGCAGATTTCAAATCTGTTGAATATATTATCAATTTAAAAATTATTAATTTAAAGAAAATCATATTTTTAGGTATCAATCTAAAGTGAAATTTTCCGCAGATTTCAAATCCGTTGAAATTTTCAATCTATTTTTAGCGATTCCGATTTTACGAAAAAAAACTTAACAATCCCAGTCAATATGTTTTTTATTTCTTGCTCTCATTTGCCGAAAAGGGGACAGGAAAATGTAATCTGTTTCTTTTTTTTTAACGCAAAGGGCAGAATATGCAATCTGGTTTTTTTTTTTTTTTTTTTTTTTTTTTTTTTTGAAAGAGGAAGTTCACGTGACGTCATAATCTCTTACGAAAATATAAAAGAAGGTCACGTGGGTAGAAAAAGTTCCTTTTAGGGGGTTTCTTTTCTTTCGTCCGGACGAAACGCGTTTGAAGAAGCAGGTAGAGAATAAAACTATTAAATTCATTTCAAAATCTTTTAGATTGAATTTTAAAATTTCGCCGAGACCCAAAAATTACAAAAAATTTGGACTACCTATGTACCAAATCTCATTGCAGTAAGTGCCATAGATTGTAAGGATTTTGAGGCAGCGAAACAAACAAACAGACAGACAAACAAATACTTCCTTTTATACTAGTAGAGAAGCCAATGGAGTTATAATATAAGCAATGAATCGAGGTACGCATTTCAATGTCCGGGGATAGCAGAACTGCACGAAAAGAAAACTAGATGCCTACGCTTCCAAATGAGTAACAGGCCTTTTAAATTTAAAATAAAAAAAGGAAAATTAAGTATTTGTAGTCCATAAGTCATTGACCAACGTTTCCATAATAATAGAGAGAGAACCTGCTTTTTTCTTCGTGCTGACACCACTAAAGATCTTTTAATATAGGGTTATGCAATCATAGATGGATAATCTGTGAAAAATGGTGTAAAAATTACCACATTAAGATCCATCATAACAACTTCCTTCCGGCAAACTGTACACTCAACGGAAGTTAGACCTCCTGTCGTAAACCTTTTTGGACACGCGAAAAAGGACAGATCTGCAGTCTTTCCCCCTTCTCTTCGTTTTATTGGGTTTATATAAAGATAACGACATTTCGTGACATCGAAAAGGGAAAAAATCACTTGAATGCCTCGATTGAAAGGAAGGTATTTTAGTCACGCAGATGCCGCTATCTATTTTACGATAAAAAGCAATTCTATAAAGGAAACTAGCAAAAGTATGTGCTACGAAGTTGTTCACTACGACTTGATATGTCAAACTTTATTACCAGTTGCGTTTTTATTTTGCTCTAATAACTTGTCGTATTTTGTTGTAGAACTTGCCATTGATTCATTACTCATGATCTATGAGAGGCATTTTCTGTCAAGTTCACCTTCTAAGTGGTTTATACGAGATATCTCGTCAATAAAGATCGGACCAAGTTTACTGACGATGAGACATCTCGTCATTAGGATATTGCCGATTTTTTAGATTGAGACCCTACATTTAACTCTCCTGGTGATTGATTCATCGACGCAATCACTAGGAGAGTTAAATGTAGTGTTTTCATTGGTACTTGCAGTATGTATTCCGAAAGTGACGTCACTCGGCTTGTTTTCCGAATACGATTTCAGCACTGGCCATTAGAAACTCCAAAGCATCAGTTCCGATTTCATAGATGTGATTTGATGGGTCAACAAATGGACTAACTCACTGCATTTGGTGAGATTTTCGTGTAGTGTTGTTATAACTTCTACCCCACAACACATAAACAATGGCTATACACACCAATGACACGTAGATTGGCTGAAAGTACCCCAGGAGAGATACTATTGGTCAAGGTCAAACCTGGTTAGAATTCATGCACGAAAGACTTCAAGGATTGCGGAATGGATATATCCGAAGGAACTTCTCTGAGTTCTAACACTTTGAGCATCAGGAAATTTCCGAGCAGCGTAATATTGCTTTTACTCCGCAAAGACATAATTACTAAATAACCAAATCAATTGATTGAAAGAATTCGTGGATACTTACGACCTCCAGAAAGATTCTATTCGTCCTTTCCTTAGATTATGATCCTTTGAAAAGGTTCTCTCTATTGGTCTTTTCCTTACTTCAGAATCTCTTGGAAATATTCTATTATTTCTTTGTTTAGTTCAGAATTCTATGGAAAGATTATATTATTTCTTTGTTTACAACAGAATCCTTTACAAAGATTAAATTGTTTCTTTGTTTACAACAGAATCCTTTGCAAAGATTCTACTGTCCTTTTACTTACATCAAATTGATTGAAAGTATTCATGGATAATTTCGACCTCCAGGAAGATTCTATTAGTTCTTTCATTAGATTATAATCCTTTGGAAAGGTTCTCTATTGGTCCATTCCTTACATCATAATCCTTTGGAAAGATTCTACTGTCTCTTTCCTTAGATTGTACTCCTTTGTAACGAAGAGAGTTATTGATCTCCTTTCCTTAGATTATAATCGTTTCAAAAAATTATATCTATCACGAACGTCAAAATTCGTTAAAAGTCATGTCGGGAACAGTGCGGATTGGAATTATGCATATGAACCCCTCACAGGGGCAAATGTATTATTTTCATCACTGAAATAAATAGAATTGGAGAAGTTAAGAAAAATAATGATAAACAGTCAAAAAATAGGTATGAATAAAATGAAACTGCAAAAGAAACAATTTAATAGAAAAAGCATGGAAATGTTTTAAGATATTGCCTGCGTGTGTTAAAAATTTTCCACCTCACATTTTAGAAAAGCCAGTCTACCCTTCCTACTGCACTCCAATTTATGAAAGAAAAACACGAAAAAATTTCACGTTCCCATCACATAAAAAACTTTGCCCCTGTATTTCAAGATAGCATGAAACTTGATAGCATCTTTTCAGCTGAAAAGGCTTTTTCTTGCGACAAGGGCATTAGAACCGTAAAAGCAAACGAGAGTATTTACATGATTTATTCTAGCTCGCACTGATAATGAGTTTCCAACACGCTCGGTTAACAAAAAAAAATTAATCTGCATTGTGGGTTGAATTTCATGCAATTTGTACATAAAAGTCACGAGTTTCATTACCACTATGGGGTCAATAAACACGCATAGAAACCGAAGGTTGGGTAAATGTCTTGGGTTGGGTTCTCGACAAATCTTACACGGGGCTCACACGTTGCAACATTGGCTGGCTGGTTGGATTATGTGGCCCAAAGGCCATATTTAGCTATGCTGCACTCAACATAAATCAGACGACTTCAAGTAATGGCATACACACAGCACACAAAAGAAGGTTTTTACTGCCGCAGAAGAGAAAAATATACCCAGGGAGGAATGAAATCTGCGCCGCCGACCACTCACAGGTTACTAGCGCAGTGGGCGAACCCATTGATCCTCGACAGAACCGTTGAAACTTTGCACAGATTAAGGAGGTAGGGAAATTTCGTAAAGAACTAAAAACATGCGAGGTGCAGATAAATCTCAACGACCGAAGCTCTACAAAAAAGGCTACTTAGACTTTTGAAGTGTAAACTAAAAACACAACGAAGGTTAAAAATCACTTCATTATACAGGAGCTGAGACATGATTAGAGTCAGATACTTATCCTCTTGAAGTGTAAATTGGAATCACCACGAAAATTTGAAATCATTTCATTATTGAACTGGGGCATGATTAGAGTTAGCTACTTATCGCTTTGAAGTGTAAATTGAAGACTGCGACATGAGTTTTAAAATCATCGGCACTCTCAATTTCGGTAAATCATCGACGAAATTTCTCGATATCTATTTTGCTCTACCACTCACCTTTTCGACCTTCGACACTATAAGGGGAGAAATGAAGGCTACTTCCGAAGAAGCACCTTCTGGTCAAGCAGCTGCGACATCTCACAATGACAATCATCAACATCAGTCGCGAACCCGGGACCTATTATGTTAATTAGACGACAGTAGGTTGTCTCTTTTCTGAGCAAGAGGATTGTAGATTGGATGATTGGTTTTGTTGAGCAAAATGGCACATGATGACTCGTGTTTGTGAATTTGACCATTTATTCAAAATCTCCATTGATTGAGATGGACAACTACTTTTCCCATGAGCAAGTTGCGAAGGACGTTTGTGGTATAGCAAAAAGACAAAACAGAATTTTGTTTCCTTTATATATTTAGTTTACGATACTCTTCAAATCCCATGTAAAATGACGTATTTAGATACTATTTAAATGGAGAGAGATGGTTACTTGGTTGGGTTTTATGGCTCAAGGGCCATATTTATCCAAGGTATGCCAAACATAAGACAGACAAAGTAATGGGCATACACAGTTGATTTTTCTTATTCAGAATAGGGAAAGATAAACGAACTAGGTTAAAGGAATCGAATCTGCGCCACCTACAATTCACAGGTTTGCTAACGCAATGGGCAAACCTGGTGAGCCACGGCGATTTAAGGAAGTGTAATAGGGCAGATCGTGATTACAGGACTCAAATTAAGTACTATTGGATTGGCTAAAATGTTCGTTCGGTTCTTAAGTAAAAAGTAAAATTTTTTCCTGTCACAAATAATTTTATTGATAAACGTATTGACCGATTTGTTCAACTATCTCTCTCTCTTTTCTACCATCTTTCTGGAAACATCATAAGTCTCTCCTCCCGAAGCATATTTATTTGCTAGGAAAGAACTCTGGGTTACCAGTGTCTTTGTAGTTATCCAGTGAATTAAAAGCTTTTTCATTAACCTTCTGAGCCTCGCGAGATTTCTGAGTAATGCAGTTTTACCCCTAACATACTAAATAACTAAATAACATTTATTGGTTGAAAAAATCCATGGATTCTTTCAACCTAGAGAGAGATGGCGGAGAAAGAGACCGCTTACTTTGTCAAGGGGGGAGCAAGAGTCAAGATTGATATATGTTGATATTATATGATTGACTATATTTTGTTGATATTTTTATTGTTTTTTTCGTTGACTATGATTGTTTCGTGTTTCGTATTTTCAAACGATGTTTTTCTACTTTGCATTCTATTTGAGTTTTCGGGGGGTTACTTGAGTTTTTCTGTTTGGCTAAGCCTAACACAATTACAGTAAAACTCAATTCTTCTTTTCTTCAAAGTGACTCCTGCTTTAGTCCCCTTGACAAAGAAAACGTCATCACTTTTATATGTATAAAGGATATGTATACTATATAAATGTATATATATATATATATATATATATATATAGCAAACGTTAGTCTTTAAAATCATTATATCCTGAATGCTTCAGATTATTGCGGTGGTAAATTAGTCCGAAACGACTACGTAAAGGCCGTGGTGCACCTGTGGGCGTGACCTCACGCTCACCGGACCTAATCCACTGGACTCCTTGTTAGTCTACATGAAATCATTGGTGTATGAGACACATGTACACACTGCGGAAGATTTCGTTGCAAAAATCCTCGTTGCAACAGACAAGATCAATACGACACCAGGAATCTACTATAGGGTGCGCCAATATTTCATTCGTCGGTGTGAAGAGTGCAACGAAACCCTTGAACGTCACTTTGAGTATCTCATTTGAGTCTTTCACTGATCTGCACGATATTGTGCAACTTTCGTTGTTTCTTTATTTCACTGTTAAAACTTCAACGTGGATAAATTACTTACTTTTCTGACACTTTGAGTGGATTGCGACCATAGGTTCCATTGTAAATATTGGTCATCTAGATGGGTACTATCACCCTTCCAATTTTTTCTAAACACTTCACGAACACCCTGTATATACATATACATATACATATGCATTTACATATAAATAAAGTAGAATCTACTAGAAAGGAAATTTTTTTTTCCGGACGGGTTAAAATTACAGTGGTGAAGTCACGTTTTCTTTGTTTTCCAGAAACTAACTTTACATAAAAGGTACTGTAATGAATTCCGGAACCGAAGTGGTTAACAGATTGTCTTATCTAGATCTCGTTTCTGTGTCTTTTTTTCGAGAGTTACTTAAAATACTGTAACTTTAACCGTTCATATACTATATATTTTCTCTCTATGGGACCTTTCCTTAGGATAAAGGGGTGCTGTAGCCCGGTTTGAAGAGTATCGGATTACAAACCGGAAGGTTACGAATTTGAAACTCGGTCCAGCCAAAGACCTTCGTGTAGACGGGGGCTGGTGTACGTTAGATCTGTCTTGGCCTCAATTGTCCTCATGTTGGCGTGGAGTGGAATTTTGGTGAGTGGGATTTCAGCTGAGATGTGGCCTCATCATTTAAAAGTGGTTCAAAACTACGTGGTGTTTTCCTCGAATCTTTGCCTTAGGGGATTGATCCCGGACCATTGTCAATAGCCCGTTGTATTGCTCTAGTACGACGTTAATTAAAATTACCTTACTTTACCCCTAGTGCGACGTTAATTAAAATACCTTCCTACCAACCTACCTTAGAGTAGAATCATTGAGAAAGATACTATTGCTCAAGAATGGAATCGTTATGGATTATAAGGGTGAAATTATAGGCGTGAATCCCTCAGGTAATTGGTAATTTTTAATTTACGTCGTACTATAGTAACACAACGGGCTATTGACGACGGTCCGGGATCAATTCATTAAGTGAAAGATCCGAGTACAACACCTCGTAATTGTGAACCACGGTTAGATGACGAAGCAACACCTGAGCTGGCACCCTACTCTCCAAACTTCCACACTAACCCAACGTGAGGACTTTCGGCCACGACAGATTTAACGTGCACCAGCCGCCTCTACACAATACTGTTACAAACATTCATGCCCGGACGCTTTCGCGGAAACCCTCACGCTTTGAGCACTCCTTGGCGAGCTGGAGATATAAAGCGCTTTGAGAACCGAAAGCTGGGGAAATTGACAATCCTTCTCTATTTCTCGAGCAACTCTACTACGTTGTTAAGAAGATCGACATCTTTTTCTAGCTAAGTGCTATGATTTTCCTTCTGATTTTTTTTTGGATATTCTATATGTATTATGTTGACATTCAAGATATAACATGATTCTTTTTGTTTTACTTTATCTATCTCTATTGTAACTACTGCGTAGTATTGGTTGATATAAAAAGCAGGCGGTATAAGGAAAAAAATACTTAAAGTTGTTTTTATTTTTCGTATATATTTATTGTTTAAGATATTAGCGTGTGTCACACAAACATATATGATATAATGAATTTATATATATTTGTACATTGAACAATTTTTAACATTTAATTATATTTGTACATTTGAAGCAAAACATTTAAAATAGAAAACATTTAAACCAGAAAAAAACTTTCCTTTCAGAAAAAAACTTTTTTAAAAAAAAGATTCCTTTCTGAGTCCACAGATGGCAGCAAGAGGGTATATGAACCTCTCGTCTTGTCTCGCGTGGCCCGATACGGTTCTCGCAGTTGGCGATACAGCCGGCTTTCGCCAACTCGCCAACAGGTGCTGAAAGCGTGAAGGATTCAGCGAAAGCTGCCCGGATTCGAACCAGGAACCTTCCGATTTAGAGGCTAACACCTTAACCAATATACCGGTTGGTCGGTGTGAATCCCTCAGAGGGTAAAGAAAATTTCGATAGGTTCGGAACACTTGCAAATCCTAATGTGCCTGGTTCATTCGGTAATGATTTAAAACTTCCCAGCCATGTTGTAACAATGCCTACATGGTCAAACTAATGCGATATGAGGAGGGCTTACTGTATTTGTCAATTTTGGTTTCAAAACATGCAGGATGAAGGCAATTACGTAGAGTAAACAGAAATTAGAAAATTATGATAGACTGTCCATGCTGTTGCGTGTTTTGGAATCTGTCCATTTCCAGAGTTCAAATGCCTTACCGGATAACGTCTAGAACAGGAACTCTACTGGAAGGCTAATAATTGCTGAGATAAGCAATCACGCTAACGGGAACAAAATTGTTTCTCGAAACTATTCAGAGTTGATTAGAGGGTGAAACATTTTAAGCAAACAGAACTACATTTGCTTGAACTTACATTTAGACACGTGTTTTTTATACTGATGCCTTTAAGTCAATTCTTGAAAACAAGAGTTCTGGTGTGTCTAGAGTTTGTTACCTTATATCAATTCTTTATACACTTGGAAATTACATGGGCTATGCGGATATGCAGTACCAGCGGTGGCCTTAAGGTCCGATTCCAATGTGACAATTGAAACTACTATTTCCACTCGACGGTAGCATTTACTATTTCCGCCCGCTTTGGAAAACGCTGCATAAATAGGACTGCTTTAGGGTAAATGGAATGTAACCCTTTCCAATGGCGCGTCAGTTGCCGTACGACAGAGGCGACTCTAGTGAGACGGCTCGGAACCTTGAACTCGACTGCTTCGTTACAGCCGACGCGATCGGAAGTTTTTGTTGTTGTTGTTCGTCTTTTTGCATCTTGAAATGGATGATTCGAAACTGATTGAATTAGTAAATGTTATTTTTACTGTCCAAAGGAGTTCGGATTATTTCATCACAGTGTTCTACGTTCTCTTATTCTATGTAATTTGAAAAACAAGCTTTGAATTGTAGTATTTTTGAAAATATATCGATTGTTATGAATGAATTGTTATGAATGAATTGTTATGAATTGAAAATATATGAATGATTAAATTGCTTACGTGAGCGTTTGTCCCAGGTTTTCAGCAGGACTTATAGATTGTTTCACTTTACCACACAACTCTGTCTTATTAGTCTACTTTCAATGATTGCCAAAACGTAATTAAATTAGGCAATATTCAAACGGAACATTTTTCTGAATTATCTGAAAATGTTTTAAACACTGAATCGTTTTTCAAAAGATGTCTTTGTATTAAATGTTTTGAAAACCTTCTCTGTCCCTCACCAAGTACATAGGATGAAGTTCAATTCTTTTAAACTGCTTTTAGCGCAGTTAATAATTCTTCTTCCCTCTCTCTTCCCCTCAAGAAGATAAAATACAAACTGCGATATATCCTCCATGTCGTTCATGTAGCGACTGAAATTTCGTGTGATTGGAAGTTGAGTCAGGGTGAAATTTTGCATAGAAATACATACAAATCTTATTTCATTGCAACCAAGGACTAACAAAAACAATAGTTTAGAAGAAAAATATTTAATTAAATTGCCGAAACATCTGTCCGGGCCACGCAGATGATCTTCGACAGTCGTCCCGTTGGTTTTGAGTGCAGATGATTTTGAACTGATTCCCTGAATTTCGAAAATAATAAAGTTTGAATTGAAAAATTACTTATTTAAAGAAAATCACATTTAAGGTATCGATCGGGAGTAAAACTTTCCGCAAATTTTAAATCCGTTGAAATTTACTTTGTATCTTTAACGATCACGAATATAGAAACTTGGATCAGAGAGAATAAAACAACGTTGACATTCACGAAGCGACGCACAGTGTGTCATTTTTGATTCTAGATGGACAAAATTCAATTTTCTTAGTGTCGCAGATTGTTAAAAAGACATATCTTAAAAGTAGTATGTCCCCTTTGCAAAGACCACCTTTTTATTTTTCTAGATAATTCCTCCTAGCAGGATGTACAGGGGTCCAAATCAAACTTTCTGCGTTGGCTGCAATAACCAATAAGGCAAATCCGTTGTTAGTACTTTGAGGAAAACGGTTCCTTGTTCTTTAAAAATTGTCGGAAATTTGTAAAAAAGAGACAAAAAAAAAACGAACTTTTAATCAAAATTGCATCCACATAATATTCTAAATGCTTCTTAGGTCTTTATTTTTAATCCTATGCTTAAGCCGGTGTCAGAACGGACGCATGTATGTGAACCTCTCAAAGGGTTAAATCAGTTTATCTATCTGTACTTTTCTGTCACATTTAACCCTATGATGGGTTCGCGCGCATATGTCCGATAAGCAACCTGAGTTTTCTCTGCATAACTTCTAATCAATTTGAACTTCCTGACTAACATAACCTTCCCTAGGATTCTTTCACCTGATAGATGTGGTTATTTAGCCATGATGCGTTTTGTGAGAAGAAAGCAGCACTACGCTACTCGGAAATCTCGCAATGATCAGAGGATTAAGTTCATGATCAGTGGATTAAGTTAAAGCTTTTAACTCTGAGCGTCAAGAGATTTACGTGTAGCGTTGAATGGTTGGTTGTTTTGATTTCTATCAATCAAGATCCAGAAATGGATAACCTAAGAAATATTGGTCTGATCTCGATGGACGAGATATCTTTCAAACCTTTTAGAGGTTTAAAAGCCTTAACCTTTTCAGCTTACGGTGATTTTCGAGTAGTGAATGTTGTTTACTGCCTACAGCCCACACAACGACTAAGTAACCACATATATTGGGTGAAAGAATCCTTGGAAATATTCTATCGGTCAAGAAGTTAAAACTATTTCGAAGTCTATTTGGAACTGCAGAGAACTATTCCAGAAGTTAAAACTATTTGGAACTGCAGAGATTCCCTTCAGGGTAGACTGCAGGTTGCAGAAGGGATACCGGCATGCAAACCCCTAAGATGTTTTAGTTTATTGGTTTATCGACAGTACTTTCCTATCGCTAATGGATATAAATTTGCCCCCTTTTTAGAATGGTCTCCCGTCCCGTGATAGTCCCTATATCTTCAATGGTGACTTCGTTGACCGAGGCACACAATCCATGGAGGTTCTGATGATATTATTGACGTGTTTTGTGGTGTGGCCAGACGCTGTCTACCTCAACAGAGGCAACCACGAGGACTTCAATATGAATATACGGTAAGTAATGTTACACCTCCTAAATTCAACCTCTCACTATTACTTTTGGTCACATGATCCTGGGCACATGAAAAGGTTACAACTATCATTCTACTTTTAAATATCCTCTACGGAACTAAACTAAGCACATGTGCAGAGCATGTGATATTCCTTACCTGTAGATGGCTTAAATTGGACACTCAACAGACTGAATATACTAAGCACAAGTGCAGAGTATATGATACATTCCTCCCAATTGATGGTTTGAATTTGATCCTGAACAGACTAGACACATGTGCAGAATATGTGATATATTCCTCCCCAATTGATGGTTTAGATTATATTCTCAACAGACTGAAATTGAATCGTGTCATGGGAAAAAAACAACTCGAAATTCAAAGTGTTTCAGGATTTTGAGACTACGACTTAATTACAATAGCCCTAGCGGTTCTTTCAACTCTGTTCAAAGATAACGTATCGTAACTCTAGTTTATATTGTTTCTGAAGATAGACGTTTCGTTCCTCCGAAATATATATAAATAGCTTTATACCAGATTCTTTATCTTGTTTAAAAACATCTTGGGTCGTGTTTTGAAGCTTTTAGATTATTGATTCAAAATTAGTTCATTTCATTACAATAAAAGCAGGTAAGTAGTATTGTATTCTACATCATTTCATTAAATTAAGTGCATTGTATAGACCTGATCTAGAGTGGTGGTCTAGATATATTTATATTTTTTTTGACAAAAACGGTTAGTAATTCAAATGAATTTCCTTATTTTTATTAAAATTATTAAAAAGCACTTATTAACCCTCCTAGGTGGTTGTCAGAACGAGGTAGCTCGTCACTAACAAAAGTGAACAGATCTTGATGGACGAGATTTCTCGTCATTACAAGAAACTGACTAGATCTTTATCTCTTCATCATTAAAAAATCATCAATATTGATGATGAGATATGTCGTCATTAGCAAAATTGGCAAGGTCTTGATGGACGATATCTGGTCGAAACCAACTCGAGGGTTAAGAGCGATTGATTTTGTAAGACATATTCCTAGAAACGTTACTCACCCAATGTTGAAGCACAGTTGGGCCAACATTTAGAGTAAGATTTGGAAGGTAAATAACTTTATAAGGTAAAATGATGGAAACCTTAATCAAAATTGTCTGTCAATCGTCCAATTGGTTTCGACGAGATATCTCGTCCATCAAAACTTAATCAGGTTTGCTAATGATGAGTTACTCAGTTGAGAATAACACTAGGAAGATTAAAATTGAAAAACCTTAAAAACAATGATTAACCGATATCGGATAACCGCTTCGGAATGATTCTGTCGGTGTGTGCTTTTCTCAGAATAGAATTCTTTAGAAAAATTCTGTTGATCATTTCGTTATAATGGAAGCTTATGAAAAGGCTCTATCTGTCTTTAAGGGGACAGTACTTTCAAAACACTCAAATTCGACCAAAACATCGAATTTTTAAATTTGCTATATTATTTAACTAGACACAATAGCTACAACTGTGAAAAAGAATTTTTCACTTTTGACACTTTTCAACTGAGTTATGGTCAATTATATTTGTAAACAATCGGATTCTGTACACCTCTAATGTGTATGAAAAATATTTATATATTTAAGTAAAATATATTGAAATAATTACACTATATATTTATAAAATATATAATGTAATTAAATATTGAATAACAGTTTTTATGACTGTTATTACTAATACTGAAGTGAATTGTTTCGTAAGAGATTTGTATACTAAAAATTGCGTTTTCTCACATTTAAAAGTTTTATACATTTTATGTATTCGAAATGTTTTACGCGCAATTCTAATCATCGTAATTAACTCAAAATCTACATGTTCATTCTTAGCAAAGTTACAAACAAAAGTTACCCTTAATGAATGTAATATCTATACTATTTAAAGGAATTTTGACAAGAAATTAAAAATATATATATTTGAATTTTGGATTGAAAAATTATGTTTTTTGCTAGGAAAATAATTTATTTAAAAAAAATTATTAATCATACCAGGTATGTTTTATTCTAGGGTATGTAATGTATATTGTAAATAAGTATTTTTGTATTCCTAGCCAAAAAAATACGCCAGAAGCCTTTTGAACGGTACAATTTTTTCGCAATATTTAAAAATTGAAATTTTAAAAGAATCTCTTGAAAATTGAAAAATAAAAGTCTGAAACTCTACTGTCCCCTTAAACTAGAAAAGAATACTTTGGAGAGATACTAGTTCTCTGCTTAGAATACAATCTTTAAAATCTTTTGGAAAGATTTTATAACACTTCTTTCCTTTATGTTGGTACTTTCCTTAGAATAGAAAAATATTATGTTGTTACTCTTTCTTTACAAAAGAATCGTCTAGAAACTTTTACTGATCAAGGTCAAAAACTGTTTAGAATTTATGTAGGGAAAACTGCAGGTTGTTAAGTGGAATTATGCGTGTGAACTCCTCAGAAGGTTAAAAACTTTAAAAGAGATCGTCGATGGCCATTTCGGTCGAGCAAGACACAAACTATCTTCATGACAAAAGTCGCAAAAAGAAACACGAGTTTAAATATGTTGTTCTAGAATGATGTTGTCACAACTCAATTTTGAAGTTGTATGTCTTTAAAATCAGACCGGTACAAGTTAACCAGTAGAGAAAGTTGAGTGGTACGAAAAATGGACATTGAGTTCGGTATCGTAATTTCGATATTATCAACGAAAACCAAAGCAAACTAGCGTCGTTTGATAGCTTAGAAAAAGACTTATTAGTGACCTCGAGTTTGGACCGCAATAAGCGGAGGAGAGGGAAGACGTGGCGTTTGGGAATTTCCCTACGCAAATTGCAAACCAGTATAACAACGGTATTGAAATGGGTCTCAAACGAGGACTAGGGTCGTGGTCTGTCGATTAAAGACATTATAAGTGAAATCGAATGCAGTGTTTGTTGTGAGACTGCGTCACAATTTGAATTTTTGTTTAATTTCACAATGATGGCAAATAATTGTCGAAAGCCAAGCAGAAATTTATCGAAAGTAGTCAACGCGGAAGAGGAACTCGGTCAGCTTTGGATAAACTCTGAGCTCATTTACTGAATTGATGTTTCATTTATACTGCACCCAAATAAGTACCAAGTGCTAAAGAGTCGTATTCACGCAAAACCTTCTCCTTAGCTGTACATTGATAATTACTTTCACCATTCTTTTGTAAGAAAAACTTACGGATAGTTTTTGAGTCAAGTAACTACTTATCCATGAATTTATAGGTAGGTAGTTAATTAACGTCACACTGGAGCTCAGCTACGGGCTATTGGCAACAGTCCGGGATCAATTCTGAAGGGAAAGATTCAAGGACGCCTCGTAATTTTGAGTAACGGTCAGATGACGAGAACTCTTGAACTGGAACCCCACTCTCCAAACTTCTACACCACACCAACGTGAGGACATTTGAGGCCACGATAGGTTTAACGTGCGCCAGCCCATACGTACTCGACGGTTTTTGGTTCGGTGGAGTTTTGAACTCGCAAACCCTCTGCCTTCTCTCTTCTAACCGCGGAACAAGTGGTAGGGGGATTTGGAAGCATAAAAGCATTGAGGAATAAGGGTTTCGAATATTCTTTCTTATAAACCATTAATCAGCTTGGTCTTGAAACTTGTTACCAGAGGCTGAATCTCTGTATAAATCCAGAATGTTAAGTCATAACCGGGCGTCATTGTAAATTATGATGTTGATGCTCAATTTAATAAGAAGATAATCCCTCATCCATATCAATATCTAGAAGATGTCATTCCCTATTGAACACACCTTTGAATAATAAGCTCTATTATTAATAACGCGTGAACAATGTGGGATGGATCTATTATTTTCTGTAGCTATACACATTGATAATTACCCTCACCAAAAGCACCTTTCAAAGTTTGTAGAAAAAAACTTACGGATGGTTTTTGTGTCAGGCGAAAATGGGTGCGCTATGCTACATGAATTCTTCCTTATTAAGCCTACATATGCTGCCCTAAATGCATTCACTTATCACTGCCGTGTTGTAAACTAGCAACACTTCCCGCAGCTCTCCCCTTCCTTAATACTGGGCGTTATCTCAACTCTATTCCCTTAACGGTAGACCAGTCCTTATTTTTCTAGTAGCCACATTAGGCACTTGCTTCATTAGCATTCCGAGTCTCTCCGCAACCCTTATTTTCTCCTAATATGTCTGAGTCCGGCACGCGAAGTCTTGGCCGTCTCAAACAGGGATCGGATATTCGCTGCCTTACAAATGGCGTCTTGTTGTTGTCTATGGCTGCTAAACTGAACTCTTCAACGCTGTTTGGAGTGCGTCAACTATTGTTTTATTGTTTTCAGAGTTGTATGCAAAGTTTATCGATATCTTGAGCACGTCGTCTTATTTGGCGTTCAACTTTCGCATGATGATGAGTGGTTTCGGAATCGACGTGACTAGGGGGCCGATTCCATATTGCCTGTTTATAAGTAGCGCCTAAGGTGTCCAGTTTTGAACCTAGATAAAGCTGTCTGGTTCCGCCTTTCACCACCAAATCTCAAAGCACCACCAGGGCCAGGGCTACAGTACCAAGGATGAGGCGGCGGAAGTTTCCAAGACGAGTTGACAAGAGCCTTACTTCTGGAGTATATTTCATGGAAAGTCAGAGGCTCAGCAGGACACAGGGGCAGTGATGATCCCTTCTTAGCCAGTTCATCGGCAATGTCGTTATATTAAAGGTCTACATGAGAAGAAATCCATTGAAAATGTATAATGCAGGACTTAGATAACAATTTAAGTTTTTCAAAAGTTTCTGTAAGGTTCTCCCGTGGAAACAAAATCTTCTCCACTAGTACAAAGTGCAACACAAGTGAGGCCACCGCCGAGCATTTCATAGGATGCATTACGTTATCGCGTGAGGACCTACTGCGTAGCCCTGGTGTGGTTCTAGGGAGATTGAGGGCGGAGGGACTCATGGACCTAATCTGATCCAGATCAGTGGGATTAGAAAGAAGAAAAAGAAGATAAGTAGCGCCAATTCGAAATTTTTTTATGTGGGCTTTTTGCATTTTCAAGACCGGAATGTGGACACTGGAAGCCAGGATGGATGAGCATCGGATTAGGAACCGGAGGGGGTTTCCCGCAAAAGAACGGATCAGAAAATTACGAAGTTAATATGGTTTGTTCTTCATCGTGTTCCCTGGACAATTGTAAAGATTTTTTTCGGATGCGGCTATTAGTTTAGGGTTTATAAGGTGTCAAAATTGAATTTCTAACGCGAGTGAGCAAAAGACGTACAAATTTTATATCATCAGTCGTGATTTTTTTAGAGTACCTCTCAACGTGAATTTTTGCAGCTCATCGAGTTGGCGAGCACAAGCGAGCAGGGGGCGGAGCCCTCCTAGTTATTTAAAAGATCCCAAAAATCAACCAAACCCAAAATTTTTGGAATTAGTAATAAAATTTTACAGAATTAAACAAATCCATGATTTGAAAATCTGGAAAAACAAAATTCTAACTTTAAAATATTAAAATTTACTCTAATTTTAAAGCATTGGCAATTTACAATTAATTTATTATAAATTGCCTTAAGTTGCTTAAGCACTGCTTAAAGTTGTCTGCCATGTGTTTGGCCAAATATATAGAATTTGCGCCATAAACCCCTATTAACTACCGCAGGGTTATTTGCATTTACATTTTAGTACGATACGTTATTTTTTATGGGATTTAAAGAGTGTCAAACAAAATTTATAAGGGGGTAAAAAATTCAGTTTTGCCTTTCTGCTGCTCCACAAACGACCTTGACAACTTGCACCATCTGAGGAGATCACAAGCGTTATTCCACTTTGCACCCTGCAGTCTTCCCTGCGTGACTTCTAACCATTTTTGAACTCCTTGATCAATAGAATATTTCCAAATATTCTATTTTAAAGAAAAGAGCAATACAGTTTTTCCAAATCATTCTCTTCTAAGAGAAAAGCAATACAATATTTCCAAGGAATTATGTTCCAAACAATGAGCGGTAGAAATTTTCCAAAGGATTATATTACAAGGAAATGAACAATAGAGTTTTCCAAAGGATTTTATTGCAAGGAAATGTGCAATAGCTTCTTTCCAAAGGTTTCTGTTACAAGAAAATGAGCAATAGAGTTTTTCCAAAGAATTATACTACACGGAAACGAGGAATATAGTCTTTACAAAGGATTCTATTACAAGGAAATGAGTAAAAGATTCTTTACTACAGAATGGGCCAATAGAATTGTTCCAAATGATTCCCTTCCAAAGAAAGGACCAATAGAATCATTGCAAAGGATTGTATTCAAAAGAAAGAAATAATATTATCGTTACAAAGGATTCTATGCCAAAGAAAGGACTAGAAAATATTTTCGATGTACTTTATTCTAAAAAGTTTAACATACCCTTTCAAAAGAGATTCCATTCTAAGGAAAAGAATAATGGAATGAATTTTTGCCTATAAAAGATTCTATTCTAAGGAAATAAATAATAGAATTTTTCTCTAAAGGATTGTATTCCAAGATAAGAACAAATATAATCTTTACAAAGGGTATGAAAAATCTAGGTATTCTAAGAAAAATACCAATAAAATCTTTCTAAGGTTCATTAATTATTTCAACCGCGAACTGTGGTTATTTCGTCAGTATGTGTGTTGATGAAGTAACCGCAGCTATTGGTGGTGCGGGATTAAACCTACACTACACTATTCGGAAATCTCGTGACATTAAAGAGAGGATAATCCATGAAGAGTTTCGATAAATTGCCGAAAAAAAAAGTCAAATTCACACGCAAATTGGCAGATGTGAAAAGGGATATGTTATAAAACTCAAATTTTACAGGATAGATTAAACTTTAATTGTGGTGCTCATAAACTAAAGAAAAGAATTCAGATAATTGATATTATACAGCTACTTATAATCCAAGAGCAATTCATTAGTTTTGTTTCTGACAGATCCCCTCACAAAATTCCACAAAACTCGCACATATCCCCTTTTTACACATTTTACCTAGTGTTACAATGAAATTACAGGAAAAGAATAGAAAAAATAATATTACGAACAAAATTATTTATATTTTTAGGTATAAAACTTCAAAAAATACTTTTATGACATTATAAAAGCTAAGTTTTTGTTATAAAAACGTTAAAAATGATTGACAAATGGGGAAAATAAAAATTAATCAACAGCCTCATTATCACTGACTTCTACACTGGTGGTTGGCTACTGCATTATAAACAAGTAAAAGTTCATATGTTGCTGCGGGATGTACTGTAGGCATTTTGCAACATCAGATATCTTGTTATTGATTGGGACCTTTCTTGTTCTGTATGCTGGTTGGTCAGTCAATCCAGTGAGAAGAACGTTTGGTTTCTTCAACTTAAAAGTGTTCTTACTTAAACAATGAATGTAGCTCGATGCTGTAACTTTATTTGGCTGCTACTTTGTCCTTTTTTTCTTACATGCATACCATGACTTTCATTAGAAATACATGCCTTCTTATAAAATGAGGGCCACCACTTTTTAAATTATTTTACATTTTCGGTAGTAACCTTTGTAATATTAAATCTTACGGTGTTATTCTTGGCTTTCTCGTGAGCTCCTCATATTCGTCAGGTGAGTAGATCCGATCAGCTTTTCGAATTAGATGTTTCATTGTCCCAAAGTCCCTGTCACATGGGAGGAATGGTTGACTCGTTATAAGGAATTATATTTTCAATTTTTCAAAAAAAAGTAGTTCAATGAGGATCATGTGCATTCTTAGCAGGTAATAATTTTTGTTTTGTACGCTGCATATGGTAGAAAAGAGAAGCAGATTAGAATGTTCATTGGTTTTATTCTGGTTGATGTAATATAGTAGCAGACTACATACTTTTGAACTCTCTTTTGCTATGCCATCATGATACATTTGCAAGTCAGCTTTCCCAGAAGCCAGGTTATGCATCCCAAACGTATTAACCCATATCTGGTGAAAATATCTACATATATTTTACAGGTATGTTTGGGAGTGACAATTTCTGCATGTAGTCAAGGCAAATTGCCGAATTTTTCTTTTTAAAGTTAGCATCTTCCTTCATGCGCAGCGAGACATTCTTTCGACGTAAACTTTTTTAGTCCGACATGTGTGAAACAGCAACTCAGCTGCCGTAGTTCCTTCTACTGTGTCACAAATTGACCTATTCTTCAGTTTAGGCTCAAATTCCTCGCATAAAACGCATACATCAACTGGAAGTCTTCCAAAGGAATAGTCAAAGTTTTTATTGAAATACAGACTAAAGAGTAGTCATATCCCACTTTTGCATAACGATTGTCCGCCTTGAATTTTTCATATAGTATTTTGACACTAAGAAGAGCATCAACATACTTTTCTTCTCTCCCCGAGTATCAGGCCACTTTCGTTTCAAGCAATGCCAGAAAATCACGAATTTCTTTTGATATGGCGAGCTAAATGGCATTGTAACCTGTTTTCTTTCCCCTCACATCTTTTGGACATTTTCCTAAAGCTATCGGGATGCACAGTGGCTCAATTCTTCTTTTCGTTATCCCGTGTATAAAAAGAAATGCCTTTTTGCATACATTTACTGTCGAACCTTTTACCTTGAAGCTGTACAAAAAAAAACTGTCGATTTTTAAGTCTTTGGATTGCGTAGATCCGTCTGTAAACTAGGGATGCGACATCGATGTCGATGTTTTTCAAGACATCGATATCGATGTTTTTCAAAACATAGATATTTTATAAAAACATCGATGTATTTAGAATCGATTTATTGGAGCCTATGTTTTTTAACATCGATGTTTACACTTGTCGATGTTTTTACGTTGTCGATGTTTTATTTTTAAATAAAATAAAGTACCATTATAAAATTTTAAAAAATACCAAGTAGCATAATCTTTATAATCAGTAAATTGAACATACTTTTAAACCTAAGTGGTCAAGGGTGAAGGGTTTGAAAAAGACGAGGATAAAAGGGGAACGGTGCCCCTAGCAACGAGGCAATAGGGATGAGACCATCGATGTCGATTTTTTATTTAAAAAAAACATCGATTTATTGGAGCCGATGTTTGTTTAACATCGATGTTTTATTTTTGAACCAGTACTAAACCAGTTTTAATAAAATGGAGAAAAAAAGTTTAAATACATCGATGTTTAAAAACATCGATGGTTTTGTGGCGATGTATTTTTGACATCGATGTTTTATTATTGAACACTGATGTTTTGTTGTCGATTCGTATCCCTACTGTAAACGTGCCTGTATCACTCCTCCTTCTACGAGTAACATCTCTTTTTAATATGAGTGAAGTTAAAGATAAATCTTGTGCATCTTTATTAGACAAATCGTTAAAATCGATTGTTATTTTTGAAAAATCTTCCTCCCTTAGCTTGGAGAAATAAGCCTGTTTGTGCGCATAATAAAGGCCTGTCGATCTGGTAGCTACAGCATTGCCTGCATTGAGAAATCAGCCCATTTAAATTTCGCAATAAGCCCATGAACTCGTTCAATTGATACTCATTGAAAATATAGTTTCTTAATAGCATGGTTTACGTAGCTTGTTCCTTGATTTCTTTATAACATTTCTTTGGTACAGTTCTCGATTGTTTTTCTTTTTTTGACGCGTCCATCAATCACATTGCCTTCAGAAGAATCTGATTCCATTATACAAGAAAGTTCAAAAGCACATAACTTTTAACCTAACTCTTCCTACACAAACAATCAAAACGCACAAGTTTACATAAAAAAATGTGTATAGGGCTCTGTTGGCAGACTACGTTACTGTTCGTCTGTTCACAGGTGTTTTTTTTTTTTTGGCAGATGGTTCTTTTTTGACAGATGTCACAACCAGAAGTTGTAAAAAGGTGGCATGGCAGCTGAAGTCACCTTTTTACAAAGTTTCTGATATTTGGCCGTCTATTTCTCCCATTTAGGTTACTTCATGGAAAAATCTTTTACACAGTACGTGAGTCTGGGTATAAAGGTATGCTTCCGCCAATAAAATCATTTTTCGAAAAAATGTCACATATCCCCTTTTTACAACTGCTGATTCAAATATGAATCAGTGTAGAAATAAAGAATTTTTTTCCACATTTTGGATATCAAGAAGCATAACCCAATTCCCATATTTGTAAAACTCGGGAAAAACGGTTCAGGATAATAAACGCTTGTGAATCACGAAATTTAATAGCAGTGTGATATGTTTTTATCACGTACCTTAATGATTATAAAACTACATCTATTGGTTGAAAGAATCCGTGGATTAATTTTACCTTCAAAGATTCTATTGAGCCATTCCTTTCATAAGAATCCTTTGGAAAGTTTCAATTGCTTCTTCCCTTAGAATAGAATAATTTGGAGGAATAAAATTGTTTCTTTCCTTATAATAGATTGCTTAGTTTGGGGAGTTTATGGCAAAGGAACCAAGCTGTGCCAAATACAAGACAATGTTAAGGGAAAAAATAAAGAAAAAGGGTAGCAAGAGGGATTGCAGAATAGAGTAGAGCGATCGGTGCACGAAAAAAACGCTCGGGTATCCTTGTAATGCGACTGCCGTGTTTACAAATGACAATAGGAATGGGAAGGGGGGAAAGATCACTAAAAACTACATCGGGTCCGTGTTACTCGTATACATCTAAAGAAGATATGATCGTGAAGGTTCCTTAAAATAGTATCCTGTGGAAAAAATCAATTCCTTCTTTCATGAGAATATAATCCTTTGGAAAGATTATATTGCTCCTTTTATTAGAAAGTAATCATTTGGAAAGATTCTATTGCTGCTTTCCCTATAATAGAATCTTTTGGAAATATTTTTTACTCCTTTACCTTGAATTGAATCTTTTGGCGGCATTTTTTTTGTTCATTTCCGTAAAGTAGAATACTTGGAAATATTTTATTGCTCTGTTCATTCGAATAGAATCCTTTGGAAAGATTATATTGATCCTTTTCCGAGAATAGAATCTTTTGGCGATATTCTATTGTTCATTTCCTTAGGGTAGTATACTTTGGAAATATCCTATTGTTTCCCCCCTAGAATAGAATATTTTGGTGACATTCTGGTGTTTATTTCCTTATTATAGTATACTTTGGAAACATTCTATTCCTATTTTCATTAGAATAGAATCCTTTGGAAATATTCTATTGCTCACCTCACAAGAATAGAATCCTTCGAGATTTTATTTCTCACAAAGGTCAAATTTGGTTATGAATCGTGCAGGGAAGACTACAGGCTGCAAAGTTGGATCTAGCGCGCGACCCTCTCAGAGGGTTAAATAAGAAACCCCAGGTCAACATCCGCGCCCAAAAGGCAACAATGAATTCATTTTTTTCCCAGAATACAAGAAACGGAAATCTGGAATTTGTAAACATTCCCCGTAAAACCACATGCAGATTAAGGTCCCCGCGTCGTGCATTCCGTTTGATAGATCACGTCCCCGCGCTCCGTATAAATAGCTCGCCGTTTCTTTCGATCGCGAAAGTGTGCTCGGAATAAGTAAATTAAATGCTCGAGGTCCGAACGGCCTCAGGAACTCCCACGAGACAGATACGGACATTGTCCGAAGTCCCGCGGGAATCACGTGATTCCAGTGTCTAACACTTGTTGGTCATGCGAAGTATTTTCGACTCCCTTGGTTTTAATTTTTTTTTTCGCCACATTTCCGAGGGAAATCTGTGTCGGGACATAAAAAATGAAATTCTGTCGGGTTCTTGAGGTCTTGAGCACTGAAAAGTTCCCTTTTGCGTGTTGCTGCAGGTTGGAGCCACGATATGTAACATGAGTTAATGGCATGTTTTCCTTTTTATGGTTTTGAATTCGTAAAAGATGAACGCGAGAGAAGGAATCGAATTTGGGATTAGAGTATTATGATAATGGGGGAACAAGTAGGGCGAATGTTTGCTGAACGTGCTTTCCCTTAGCCCACAAGGCGCATAATTCCACACGCGCATAGTTCCATCTTACAGTCTCAAGTCTTCTCCGTGACTTCGACCCAATTTTGACCACCTTGAGAAATGGAGTCTTTCCAAGGGTTTATATTCACCTGAAAGGAGCGAAAGAATCTTTCTAAATTGAACCCCATCACTTCGAACCAAATTTGACGTCCTTGAGAAATGGAATCTTTCCAAGGGATTCTATTCACCAGAAAGGAGCCGTAGAATATTTCTAAATCAGTGGTGGGCAAAGAGGTCGATATAACATTGTTAAGGGTCGATTTGGGCTCATGAGTCGATAGAAAAATACAGAATACATCATTGTACGTGTAATGTTATCTGTATAAATTAAATTTTATGTATTATGTATCCCTCCTATCAAATATGTAATGTTAAGAAGACAGGTAGGTAGTTAAGTAATATCACACTAGAACAACAGAACGGGCTATTGTCGGCGGTCAAGGATCAATCCCCGAAGGAGAATATCCAAGGACAACACCACGTAATTTTGAACAATGGTCAGGTGACACCTGAGCTAGCACCCCACTCTCTAATGTTAAGAAGATGTCGGAAACAAAAATGCATCTCTTTCACACTAAACCAAAGTAAGAACATGCAGGGTATTTCAGAAAGGGCTCCCTAACTTTGAAAAGACATAGCTACGAAACCGTGATAGATCGAAATATAAAACAAGCGGTATACTCAATGGACAGATCTGAAATGTGAAATAGCCCAGTTTAAAAACTAGTTACAATTTTGGCTAAATGTCGCTACAGTCTTTGTAAGCATGAAATACAGCTGAGAAGTAGTTATTTTTCAAACTTCTGTCTCTTCCACTGGCAAAACGTGGCAGGAAGTTTAGTAGTAACCTGTTGAATTAGAAAATTCGAATCATGTATTCATTGGAAGAACGAGGATGCCCCAGACACTTCGTGTTTTATGCAAGATGGCGCCCGACCACACCGTATTTCTGCAGTGATCACCTTCCTTGATGAATACTTCAGTGACAGAGTCATTGATCTAAATTATTCCACAGAAATCGGTAACGGAATAGATTGGCCTCCATACTCCCCGGATCTCAATCCATACCACTTCTTTCTCTTTGTTTATTTGAAATACATTGTTTACATTAGGAATCCTCAAACGCTAGAACAGCTTGAACAGTTCAACTGTGAGGCATTTGTATCCATTTCAGTGCGCACATAGCGGCAGGTGGCTTCAAACTTCTCCTTTCGCTTACGTCAAGTGATAGTTGTTCAAGGCGGCCATTTCGAAATCCATTATAATGTGATTTGACGCCTGTTAACGAATTACAGTTCACACATTATTTAAAGGGGAAAGAATCAAGATTGCAGCGCCATCTATTATCCAAAAAAGTTACTAATTTTGTAAAACGGTCTATTTCAAATTCCAGGTCTGTTCATAAAACGTACCACTTGTTTCATCTTTCTATATATCACTGTTCCGTAGTTATTTCATTTAAAAATTAGAGAGTCCTTTCTGAAACACGATGTACCATATTATACATAAAATAAATAATTTAAAACTCACTAAGCGTCTTTATTGCTTGTCCTATTACTATAACTATGTAATATTAAAATAGGGAGGGTTGATAAAAAAAATCAAGAAACTCTTGAAGGGGTCAACGGTTCAAGAAGTTTTGCGACCCCTGTTCTAAATGATTCTATTCGATGGAAAAGAGCAATGAATTTTTTCCAAATGATCTATTGGAAATGAAGGTTCAATTAAATCATTCCAAAGGATTCTATTCTACCGAACGGATCAATATAATTTTTCCAAAAGATTCTATTCTGCAGAACTGTTCGATATAATTTTCCCAAAGGATTATATTCTGTAATAGAATTTTTCTTCCTCCAATGTATTCTACAGTATAATCTTTTCTGATAATTCTATTCTAAGGTAGGTAGGTATTTAATTAACGTCACACTAAAGTAACACCAATTGGCTATTTCTATTTTAAGGAAATAAATATATTTTAAAATATTGAAAGAAATATTTTTATCAAATTCATTTTTTTGTAAAATATGTTTTCATCCAATTCGAACTTTCGTAGCGTTTTCAAGCTATACTTTTATCAAATTCTGAATGTCCACGTTTTAAAAAAAAAAAATTTTCGTCAAATCCAATTTTGAAAATCAAAAGTATTTTTGGCAGATCCAATTTGCGAAATATAGATTTATAATCATGCTCCAATTTTCAAAGTATAGATTAATAAACATGCTCAAATTTTCAAAATTGGTCAAAGCGCGTTGGCGAGAAAATGATGAATAAATCTGCCTGATCTATTTGGTTGCGATTTCGATGCTCGAATCAACAATAGACCTTTGTGGACACGGAGGCTGCTGAACGGTAAATCTGGAAGTTTGGAGAGTGAGGTGCCAGCTCAGGTGTTGACCTCGTCATCTCACCTTGGTTTCTCGAATCTTTCCTTTCGGGTGTGATCCCGGATCTCGGTTGTGTTGTTTCGCGGGAACCGGATTATAGCATCAGTGCAAGAAGGTTAGGGTGGGTTTGTGGATAGCTACTGCGTGTCAACACACTAACCAATCAATTATAGCAATCAAACTCCAAGGCGATCAAGCGTGATCCAGTGACTAAGAGGCTGCCTAGAGTTGAGTCGATAGAGTGCGGGAGAACAGTCAATGACTTATAATGTTTTTACCAGAATATACCGGGCTTTTAGCTTCAATGGACCCTATACCACTGGAAGTTAAACAAGACCCTTTAGTGATATCTCGTTTTTAATTTCCATTGCAGTCTTCATCTAACCCTTTGAAGGGTTCATACGTATAATTTCACCTTGTAACCTTCAGTCTTCCCTGCATGACTTCGAACCATTTCGACCTTCTTGACCTATAGAATCTTTCCAAAGGATTATTTTCTAAGGAAGGGAGAGAGAATATTTCCAAAGGATTCTATCCTAAGGAAAGGAACAGTATAATATTTTCAAAGAATCCTATTCTAGGGAAAGGAGCAATAGAATATTTTCAAATAATTCCTTCTAATTTAAGAAGCAATAGAATCTTTCAAAAATATTATTTTCTAATAAAAGGAGCAGAGGAGGATTCACTTCCAAGGAAAGGGTCAGTAGAATAATTCCAAAAGATACTATTCAATGGAAAAGGAGCAATATAATCTTTTCAAATGATTCCTTTCTAATTTAAGAAGTAATATAATCTTTAAAAATGATTCTATTCTAATAGAAAGAGCGAAGGAGAATTCACTTTCAAGGAAGGAGTCAGTAAAATAATTCCAAAAGCTACTATTCAATAGAAAAGGACCAATGGAATATTTCCAAAGGATTAATTTCTAAGGAAAGGAACCTATATTCTAAGAAAATAACTATTGGATTTTTTTCCAAATATTCACTGTCAAGAAAATATAAACAGTAAAATAATTCTAATGACTTCTTTTCTAAGGAAAGACCAACAGAATATTTTCTAAGAATCCATTTCCAAGTAGAGTCATTCCCCATTCGAATGATTCCAAAGGATTCTGTACAACCAGGTTGATTTAAATTGTATCTGCTTTTAGATAATTAGACCCAATTCTAACCTAAAAGTTTTCATCTTACGTTACACGACGGGAATCGTTATAAAATTATTTTGAGAAAAGTAAGCAAAGGTAAGTGTCTTTGTTATTGTTTAGTCAGTAAATTATCCTATATTAAACTATTTTGGATGTGCAACAGGTCAAATTGGTCTAACTCTTTTAGTCCGACTAATCATCCACATAAGGAGGTTCTGTATAGTCAAAAAACTATTAATATTTTCTCTCTGAAATAAAGTGTAAGCAAAAAAATACTTATGACTTAGAAATTCTCATACATTAGTTTTTAATTTTACAGATATGGATTCTTGAAGGAAATCATGCTTAAATATAAGGTGAGAATTTAGTAATATTCAATTGAACATTTTTGTCTGAATTTTGATGATGTAAATGTTGCTATTAATGATATATGCTTGGTTTCTTGAAAACCATTCTATTCCAGTAAGAATTAGAGTGTAAGTAGCTTGAATTCTTGTAAAGTTATTTATATAATTTTGTTCAAGTACGCTTTGGTAGTTTCAATTACATTAATTTCATTAACATAAATTACTTGGAGTTTCTAGTTAACTAGTTCTTCCAGAAAATGTAATGTATTTTGTGGGCTTAAAGCACTTTCTTTGCATTTCAAAAGTTTAAACTAGTTGCTTTGAAATTTTTTTATTATTTTCATTTGTATACTGTGTTGTCAAAATATCTTTGGAAGTGCATTAAACATTTTTCATGTGTTCGTTATAATACAGATATGCTCCTTATGATATAAAATTTATCTTATTGCATCCAAAGCTTTTATTTTTTATTTACTAACACTAAGTGTATTTAGTTTGTTTTATGTTCCACATATTGAAGATGCTCTTTTTGACACTATATCCTATTTTAGCCATTTACTTACAGACATGTTTTATGTATCAACACTAAGTACATCGAACTTGTTTTACATAATCCGTGTATCTGAGGAACTCCTTTGAAAAAAATTGCCCTCGTTGCTTTTTAGCTTACTATTTACTTACATTGTTTTACTATCGCTAATCGCACGGAACTTGTTTTATGTTCCTTATATCAACAATGCTTCTTTTGACATCAAATTCCCCTTTTTGCATCTTAGCTTTCTATTTACTTACATTGTTTTACTAACGCTAATAGCATTGAACTTGTTTTATGTTAAACATTTCAACGATGCTTCTTTTGACATCAAACTCCACTTATTGTCATTAAATATTGTCATCTTATATAGCTTTCTATTTATTTTCAAATAACTATAAATTAAGTAAACTAATCAAAATTAGCAAATCAAGAGTAGATAGTTCCCTAACTTCTTTAATAAACAAATTTTGAACTATCGTAATTCCATGATACTACGATACAAAGTTGATTTTATAAATTAAGCAATGCTCATGGGAGCAGAAATTGCTCAAAACTGTGACGTACGTCGCAGAACACAGTCTTCGCAAACAATTTTTTCCTTAATTTTATCTAAATTTTAACCGTTTTTTTTAATCATAAGTTACGATGTTCTGCAGTGCAAAGCGCGCTCCTTGACACCGTTTTTTTCTAACTACGGAAAACCTCCATACACCGCTCAAATTAACACAAACACTTTATAAATAACACATATTTTATGTAAAATACTTAACTTTCAAAGTAATCGACAGAATTGCAAATTCTGAAAGTGTTCCTTGGTTTTTAAATAAAGTAAGTTAATTAATTTTAATCACACGTTTATTACAAATAAGTAATACATATTTAGCCGATAATTGTGTTTAATGTCTGTTTTTGATTTTACTGCTGCAGTTTTCAAAATTGGGACAAAATGCCTGCAGAACAATTGCAACTATTTGGAGTTGTGTTGTAGAACACTGAATATAATTCTGCACCTGGGGCAGTGCTCAATATAAACTTTATGAAGAATTCGATAAACATTAATGGCTGAAAATCCAGTCGTCCCATACTGAAGTTATTGAAACTTCTTTTTTTCTAGCTGTATGCTGCCAAAATTTTACGAGCTTTAGAAGATCTTTACGCTTGGTTACCTCTAGCCACTTTGATTGACAGTAAAATATTTGTAGTTCATGGTGGTGTATCAAACTCTACAAATTTGAAAGACATAGCTGCAATAAATAGGCATAAGGTAAGCTCCCATTCTATCTGCTTCTATATTCTAGACAATGTGACAGATTGTATATAATATTTTACCTCATTAAATTACTATTTAATTAACTTTTAGACATAAACATCCAAGTGTTTTCGATTAGATATGTCTTCCAAGATCTGGTCAATTTATTTAATAAAGAGATGACTTGTTCACCAAGATTTGGTCAGTTTTGTTAATGACCAGATACACCGTCGATACAAAACTGTCCTATTACTTCATGAGAGATGAAAATTCAAGTAGGAAAAACAAACATTTCCTTGCCTAGTATTGGTGACAAACAGTTTGGTACAGGTTTTTGCATCAGAAGCTGTCATCTACAGGATGGTTTTCGACGTGAAGATACATGATCATTTCTATCTGTGAACATAAAATTACGAATGTTCCAACGTTATTCCCGATTAATTTCTGATGAGAATTTCAATATTCCTAATTGAAATCGGCATTGCTTAAAAGAACAGTAGATTTTCAAATCACAAAAATTCAATATTCCTAATTTGATGAATGATAATTTCAATATTCAATATTCAATATGAGAATATCAATTAGAATTTCAATATTCCTAATTGAAATCGGCATTGCTTAAAGGAACAGTAAATTTTCAAATCACAAAAATCGATCGAAAAATCGATTTTTTTTTCTTTAAATTTTAGCGTTTAAACTAATTTATACCATATTCTGTGGATAACAAAAATAATTCTACAAGTACGATCATTTACACATACAACATAATCAGAGATATGATAAATAAATATAGTATGTTTTTTTACTATAGAAATGCGTTTTTCTGTTATTGCGGATTGACACTCTGATTTCAAAATGCTCCCTGCACAATATGATTAATTGATATCCTCCAAATGTTTTGGGACTATCTCTGCAATCTGTTCTACATATCTAAACGTAAATGAGAAATTCATCATGCTTCCAAATTTGGAAATTTTGGTTTGAAGTTTTTAAGCTAGCTTAAGCTTTAATTGCAAAATTTTAGGATATTTTTTTAGATGTATTTGTTAAGCAGAGTTTTTTGCTTTACAATGGAGTGATACGCTTCCAAACTGAGTTAATTTAACTTACATGTATATAAACTATTATATGCAATAAAATTTTGACAATTCATACCTGGAAAATTAATGCGCATTGGACCAATCAATTTTTGCTCATTTATCAAAATTTTTGACCACGTTTTACGTAATTAATTCCACATAACAATATTTTGGAACCAAACTTTATACATAGACTATTTTAGTAGGAAACAATCTGCAAATTTGATAACAATTGAATAATAACTAAAAATTTGTTTTGAAATTCTGTCCCTTTATACCTTACCATTGATATAATTTTTACGTTATTACTTCCGCACAACTTAATCGTTTTGAACCAATCTTTATAGGTAGACTTTTTAGGAGAAAACAATATGCAAATTTTTTAACCATCGAATTAACTTTAAGTTTGTTTTTAATATATACTGTCCCTTTAAACTTTACCATTCATATATCTCTATATTATAAAAAGTTATAATTAAAAAAAATACTTTCGAATACTATTTAATTTTTGCTTTTCCATACTACAAACACTTGACCATCATCCACATGATGGGTCATGTGCATGATGGTCAAGTCCACGGACCATTTTCTTATTTGAAATGTGATAGTATTATAAATAGAGCATATCAGTCGAAATACTAAGTGTTTTTGTGGTGACATTAATCAATAAAAACCCTTCATGACTTTTCAGTAGGTGGCAGCCTTTACTTTAACCCTCCTGGTTGTGCTAACGACGATGTATCATGTCATTTTTTCGATGACGAAATATATCGACCATTGAGAGTAATCTTAAGCTCGCCATCAGAAAAGAATCTGCAACGTCTTAATGATGAAGTATCTTGTTTTTAGCAAAATCGGTCCGGTTTCGTGAACGAGGTATTTCATCGACACCACTTGGAGAGTTAAAGAGGAATCTAAACAATTGCTAAATCCGAATGCAGTTGGTCTAATTGACCGTCAAAGATAAATGTCAGAATAATTTTTAAAATATTAAAATAACAATAATTTAATACATTTGATTTAAATTAAATATATTAAATTTACTTTATTTATTATTATAATTGTACTACCAATATTAAAATAACAATAATTTAATACATTTGATTTAAATTAAATATATTAAATTTACTTTATTTATTATTATAATTGTACTACCAATATTAAAATAACAATAATTTAATACATTTGATTTAAATTCAATATATTAAATTTACTTTATTTATTATTATAATTGTACTACCAATATTAAAATAATAATGATATATAAATAAACAATAATTAAATAAGCAACAATAATATTTTTAAAATATTATTTTATTCAAATGATTATATATAAATTAGATTTATAATATCAAATATTTTATTTTCAGTTTTTAACAGTTTTGAGACCACCTGTGTCTGAAGGTCAACTTGCTTACGAACCTGTAGAATGGAAACAGGTAAGAAAATATGTGAAAGCCATTCGTCACTTCGTTTTTATAAGTGTGTCCAATTTCA
The DNA here is from genome assembly GCA_947359465.1 of Metellina segmentata. Lineage (NCBI taxonomy): Eukaryota > Metazoa > Arthropoda > Arachnida > Araneae > Tetragnathidae > Metellina > Metellina segmentata. The sequence continues at coordinate 146,489,020 of OX375872.1, read as the reverse complement.
GTTTGGATTTTAATAATTTGCGACTGGCATGAATAGTTAGTCCTCTGAGCTTTTCGAGAATTCCGAGTATTTTATTGTTGCTTTTACCCCACAACACACCTTAATGACTAAATCTCATCAGTTCTTTCCGAAGATTTCAACCGACATAGAATACCAGAACTCAAAGCTGATACAATTTTTAGCAGGCCATGGGCCTTTTCCGGCATATCTAGAACGCTTCCACCTTAGAACTAGTGCGCTGTGCATCTGCGGCCGAGTAGGTGATCCCATCCACTACCTGTTTGATTGTGATCTCACAAGTCCGTGGCATTTGTTGCAACCTTCTCTTCAAAACTACTCTCATTGGTGCCAAAGTAGTGCCAAGAACAGACACTGATACCACAAAATCCTTAAAGTGATGGTATTTCTCAGATCCAACATTGATTACATCTGTAAGAGCTGAGAAGTCGAAAGTTCTCAAAATAACTTCGCTTTTGCTTTCGAAACTAGTATATGTCATTTTGGATGTATTTAGTCATATGTGCTTTGGCACCAATGTCATTTTGGTAAAAGGTTAAATGTTCAGATTTTATGATTTAACATTTTTTTCCGACAATTTTTTAAGAATAAACCTAGACCTAATTGATGAAACAACGCAAAATAACGGACATGTTCAGAATAAATACCACATAGAAAAATTTGAAGATTTGCTAGCAAAATTTGTAGCATTGTATAAAAAAGGGATTTTTACTTTTTTTTTAAATTATTCCTATTTATATATCTGCTATTTTACTATTGCAAACTCAAAATTCGCGAGGGAGGGTTAGAATAAGGTTTTTTTGACAAAAAAAATGCAAATAATCCAAAATCCGGAATGGCCGAGGTCCGGAGGATTCCGGATTCGGGACTTTGTACTGTGTAACTTAAAAATTTATGTAGTAAATTTATAACAATAAAAAATTTTATAAGATTATTAAATTTATTTGATTACAAATATATATATATAAGATAAGTTAATTCACAATTTATAAAAATTATTAGATTAGTACATTTGTAATATTAATTTCTAAGTTATGACTGATTACTTACAATTTGTTTAGATCGTCGATCTTCTGTGGAGTGATCCAAGACCTCAACCTGGTTGTTTTCACAACAATTACCGAGGAGGAGGGTGCTTTTTCGGTCCAGAAGTCACACACGCATTTCTGAAACGACATCAGCTAGACATGCTCATACGTTCTCATCAGTGTAAAATTGATGGATATGAGTATGGTCATGAAAACAAGGTAACTTTATTAAACGCTTCTTGTATACTTCGGTTCTAGAAAGAGAGCGCGTCTACTTTCAGAAGGTATTCAGCTCGCCCGAGGATAATGAGGCGAAAATCTCCGGGTCATCATTCGAAAATAAACGAAAGCGCGAAAGTGCTTGAAAACATCACCTTTTAGCTCCGAGCATAACGAATTTTAAAGTGGCGCGATTAGAAATTGTTGGAGTTGAGTAGTATAATTATTGAGTACCTATAAGTATTATTTTATGTGGTTCAATTAGGTGAATCAAACCGCATATTGGCCGTACGATACGCAGTCAAAATACGATAGGTAACTTCTTTATGAATATATATATATACTATACAATCGAATAATACAAAATTTTGTGGGCCTATTTATTATCTTTTCAGTTATTCAAAAACTATTTTAAATCATTTTCTTGAATCACGCCTGTTAAAGTTCCTCGACCTTGACGCGAAGTTTTGTGGTCTCTAATTGGAATAATTTCTCAACTCCAAGTTATCTTAATTTGGAGGATGTGGTTCAAGTTCTGGTTATTTAACCGTGGTTCAAAATTACGAGCTGTTGTGCTCGGATTTTTCTCTTTAAAATTGATTGCAAACCGTCGCCATTGCCTGCTGTGTTTCTCCAGTGCGACGTTAATTCAAGTACTGTCTAATGATCTAAAACAAAAAGACTCTCCCTGTGTTTTACTTCACACTCACGTGGCTATCGTTTGACAGACCAAAAAAATATCTGTAAAATATTCGAGGAAATGGTCCAAATCCAGTGTCATCGATTTAGCTAGAAAAAATTGACCGAGTGCTTTGCTATAAAAATATAAGAACGCAATACATCGCTTTTCTGGCTCGTCAAACCATAAAAGAATGTCCGTTCGATATACTGAAAAAATTTAAAATCGATCCATCCAATAGTTTCATGGATATGCCAACTACTCGCGAAAAAGCAACGTCGTGAGAAAAGAAGACACGTTTGAAGTTTTAGTAAACGGAAGAAATCGTCAGTAGTTATGGTATTTTCCTACTAATCTGCAAAACTAGAGCTACACAGTGCTGTAAAAAATTGCAGACAGTTGCACATAAGCGTGTTCTTTCGACCGCTATCTTCCGATAACAAATCGTTGTAAATCGGCTGTGTGGAACTTACAGCCCTTGCCCCTGATTTTACATCTGCACGCAGTCTGTTAACCTTCCTAGTGGTTGCTCGTCGAGGCATCTCGGTATTTTAAGAAAACTGACCAGACCTTGATGACCAAGATATCTCATCGAAATCAACTGGAGGGTTAAAGGCTTGTGATTGGACCAATTTTGCAAATTTCGATTTACGTTAAAAATACAAAATTTATTTTTTTCGTCGCGAGAACGAAAATCCCCTTTTGATTCACCTAGCCGGAAAGGAACACAAAAGAAAATGCTTGGAGAATACTGCATTGATGTTAAGAATTTGCATTACTCGTAATTAAAAGTAATTTACATTATTTTCTTTCAGATTCTAACTGTTTTTTCAGCTTCTAACTATTACGATACCGGCAGCAACAGGGGAGCGTACATTAAGCTGATTGGTCCTGAGCTTATGGCACAGCCTGTAATGTACGTAAGCAGCAAGGTGGCACGTCATGCAACTCTAAAGCAACGGTAAGAATTTTTGTTGGAACGGAACTCTTCAATGGAAGGTGTGAAGTTTGATTATTCCTACCCGCATAAATAATTATACCGTAAGGAAGAGTACATTCTAAGGTTTCCAGTGATGTTTTCAAATTTAAAAACTAATAGTAATAAGTTATACATATGACCGTTTTAACAAAAAAGTAACGAAAATGTCCCGATTTTTCCCGAATTTCAAAAAAAAATATTACTAGGAACCAAATTAAAATTTCTAAAAAAACACGACGAACCGCAAAAATTCACGTTTAGAGGTACTCTAAAAAAACCTCATGGCTTAAGAGTGAAAATTTGTACGTGTTTTACTCAATCGTGTAAGAAATTTCGTTTTTTCGACTTTGACACTTAATGCAACCTAAACTAATAGCCGCATCGGAAAAAAATTTTTCTTCATCTTGTTCCCTGTACCATTTGGAACAAACCATGTTAATTTCGTAATTTTCTAATCCGTTCTTTCTCGGGAAACCGTCTAAAAATGGAACGAAAAAAAAACGAGATTTGAATCCTGAGGCGGCGACAACGCTCTTTTAATATAGAGAGATTTTCAAAAACAATTTTGAATCATTTTGATGAAGAATCACGCTTACTAATATTCCTTGTCTTTGACTGCTCGTGGAAGTTCCATAGTTTTTGGTTGGTATATTTTAACTCCAAGTGATTTTAAGCTCTTAGGCACATATCTCCTTTAAGCGTGGGGGCTAAAGATACAGTTTCATAGATCCTAGAGTACTCTAGTAATCTTTTCCCCCACGAGGTTTACTGTCTTTATTAAACGTGGGGGGTCACGCTCCCGGGTTACCCAAGCTATCTTTTTCTTCTTTCATATCCCACTACTCTGTTCCCCATTCCCACTGTTTTTTACCTTTCCACGACAGTTTTTACTTGGCGGTGGCTTGTGTTTTTGGTATAACTTTTCCAAACATGGCACTTGCGAAATAAAACAGCAAATCAACCAAACGATTAATCTAATAAAAATTAACGGCGTTTGACTTTTATACACATATAGTTGCTTCAAAACTTCTCATATTGGTGCCAAAGTACTGCCAAGAACAGACACTGCCACCTCAAAATACTTAAAGTGGTGGAATTTCTCAGCTCCAACATTGGATACATCTGTGAGAGCTGAGAAGTCGAAAATTCTCAAAATAACTTTTCTTTTCTTTCGAAACTATATGTCATTTTGGCTGTCTTTAAACGTTCTGTTTATAGGTTTAAACCTTTTTTCCCCTTCTGAAAATGATTTCCTGTTTTTATGCATGGGTTTTGTTTATTGTTTTTTTTTTTTTTTTTTGTTCTCATTTTGTTCTGTGTCAATTTTCAAATTATGTCATTTTTTTCCTTTTATACTTTCATGTTTTGCCTTTCACTTGCCTTTTCTTTTTCTGTGAACTTGTTCTCCCTTATCCCCGAATCTCCTTCGTACAGCGGACTACACAGCTGAAAGCCGCACAGGTGAAAGTGTCCGCCTGCGGTGTCCAATCCAACCATATGGTAGTTACCGTTTGTTGAACCATAAATGTGTTTTTTTATATTTTAATGAACCGTGAACCGTAGCTCAAATTCAAATCGTCGACTTAGCACAACACATTGACCGACCCCTAATCCATCTTTGCAGTTGAAATCGACGAACATACTCAGCACTGGTGGAAAGATACAGTTTGCGAAATAATTCGTAGTGGATGACCTTAAAAACTTTCAAATCCGAGTTATTATCAACTCGGGATATTTACATGAATTAAAACGTATAATTTTCATTGAAATACTAGCGATTTTTTTGTGAATAAATATTCTGTTCTATGAAGCCATGACTATTCTTATGCTTGTTTCAGTCACCCATAATGCATCTTTGCAGGTAAAATCGACGAAATGCTGCACTTGGAACTGTCTAAAATATTCAATTTGCGAGAAAACTCGTAATGGGTGGCGTTGGAAGAACTACCAACGAGTTAACACGAAGATGGCATGGCAGTCAACGTATCAACAAATCATGTCTATTAACGCTTCAAGGTTTCGATGAGATATCTCGTCCATCAAGATCTGATCAATTTTGCTAATGACTATATATCTCGCCATCAAATTACTGCCGATTGTTTGATGATGGCGAGACTGGCATATAGTTTCTATTTTTTTTTCTAATGAATGTATCTCGTCCATGATGACTAGATACCTCGTCGAAACAACCACCAGGAGAGTTAGTTATGACGACATCAAGGGCCAGAGTCAGTCATGACGAGATATCTCGTCTATTAAGCTCTGATAAATTTTGCCAATGACGAGATATCTCTCCGATACTACCACCAAGAGGGGAAAATACTATTCGTGTATTGAAGTAACGTTAATATTCTAGATCAAATATAAGCTTATTCTTTGGAACTACGTTATTTTTCAGGCAAGGCATAATGGAGAGGTCTGCTTTGCGAGAACTTAAGAGACATATTGCCTCAAAACGATTTGTACTAATGAAAGAATTCAACAAGCGAAATACGGCCATGGTGTGTAAGTATCTTCATTATACATTTCGTTACATTTGCATTATATTGAAAAATCCGTTGAAGGCAAAAATTTCTGACCATTACCTTGTTTTAATGAAAGAAATCTGCTTCCCTCCTTCGTACGGAAGAAAAATAAATATTTGCATCTCTTAAAATGATTAAGAAATATAAATGAATCTAAATATTGTTAAAAATGGTAATGTAATGAAATTCTATCACAATTCACAAATAAGTTACACAAGGGTCATCCTTATATCAAATTGTATAAAAATTTATAATTCCCAATGGAAACGCCGAATTTCAAATTTATGTGTAAGACTTTAACCTTGGATAACAAATTTAGGTCATATAGCTCAGGCGTTTCTGGATTGAGAACGGAAAATTATGAAGCGCAAAGTTAGTTTTCCGGACTTGGTTCATGCATTCTGAAATAACCTATCACGTAGGCATTTTTTGTTACAAGGAACCCAAAGTAAATTACACATCGTTCTTTTTAACATACTTTTTGTTTGTGATTTAATTTTGAAATTAATGTATAAAAATATCGACCTTGATTTATTTTAATGGGTATTGTTTTATTTCTAATGGCGGGTCATGATTACAAAAGACTAACTGAAGTCAAACTACAGAACAAAACAAAATGACAACAGAAGAAATAGTATATTGACCCCCATATCTCCTACATTGAAATCGAAAAAAGGGCAGGATATAGGAACAGGTGTGCACGGTCCATATCCTCTTGAAAGATCACAGAACTTGCAAAAAGAACTGTTTAGTATAGATATGAGATGCAGGTGTTTAGGAAGGCAGTCGTGAACAATAGCAGGACGATTTAAGCTAAAGCTTTATTCCTTAGCCAATCAGAAAGGTCTCAAATGTTGTTCCACTATGTTTTCATGAAGAGATAGTCCTCTAGAAAATACTGCCGATTACTACTTTGTAATGATATCCATTTAATAGTATGATAGGGGAATTCAATGGTTACCGATTCGAGACTTTTATATGAAACTTTATCTCTTTCGTATTAAACAACATTTTCGACATTTTGACCCACATGCTACACCAAAGTTAAAGACCCCCAGATCGCAATTTTCAACCGAATTTCGATAAAAATTGAGAACTTTTCGCAATCGAAACCAGCCACTTCAAGGCAGTTTTGGGGTAAATATAAGCCACCTCAAAAGTTATATAGAAAATTGTTTTGAGTTATGTGACTACAGTTAACTTTAATCCTAACATTGTATATTCCTTCTCAGCTACTATTTCTCTGACGGATTGGTGTGAAGCAATGGAAGAAGCTGTGGGCTTAGGCCTACCATGGCGACTGCTATGTCCCAAAATTGCTCATTACGACGAAGAGAGGCAGCTAGTCGAATATACAACAACCTTAGAGGACTACCATACTTACACAGAAGGGCTAATTGAGGTAAAATCAATTCATTTTTTTGGTTATGGTTTATTTTCTGCTGGTTAAGTTTGGGTTAGTTACCTGAAGTTGCGCGTTCATTACGAAACAGAAAATGTCGAAGAGTATACGACTTTTAAAAGTGCCTCACTAAACAAGAAGTAGTAACTGAGATAACATCTGTTTTTGGTTACTCTCGTTATGGATTATTATCTAAAGTTATATGCTGTTTAAGTTTGGGTTAATTATCTGAAGATATTCTCTCATTACGACGAAGAGAGAGACAAATCGACTATATTATCTTATAAGACTACCATACTTAGATAGAAGGGATAACTGAGGTAACACCATTTTTGGTAAATATGGCTATGGTTTTTTATCTTAAGTTATGTGCTAGTTTGGTTCGGATTATTTACCTGAAGTTATGTGCTCATTATAACGGAGGAAATATCGTTCAACTTTTAGAGGACTACCACACTTACCCAGAAAAGCTAATTTAGGTAACACGCCTTTGGGTTAGTCTGGGATTATGGTTTATTTATTACCTTAAGTTATATACTGGTTAAGTTTGGGTTAATAAACACTAAAAAATGCGCTCACTGCAATGAAGAGAGACAGCAAGTAAGTCGAATATACAACACCCTTATAGAAGACTAACATACTTTTAGGTCTAATTTTGAGGTAACATCACGTTTTATTAGTCTGGTTATGGTTTATTAAGTAAAATTATGTGTTTGTGTGACTTTGATTAATTCTCTGAAATTATGAACTGAAAAATCAAGAAATTTATAAAAATGACCTTATGTTAAGTGGTGTCTTTGGTTCACTCTTTAATTTTTCTCCCTTACCTTCTTACTCTCTCACTTATCATAAATAAATGTAATTATTTTATTTTTGTAATATTTATATACTATTTTATTATTAGTTATCACTGATTCTATCACTGTATTAATGTAGACTACTAATCTGTTACCAACTGCTCAGTTCTACTAATCTGTTACCGAATAAGCAAATTCATATTCCGCTATCAAATAATATTTCTTAGATAAGTTGTGCAAAGTGGAGCAGAAAATGTTCTAGGTACCGCAGTTTTTCAAAACGAGAACCCATCAATAAAACTATCTAAGCCAATTTATGCATAGTTTAATTATATCTACCACTGAAACCTCCAAATTGAACTATAGAATTTCCTTGAGTTTCAGCGCGAATCATCCAGACTTTATCACACCAGAGAGTGTAGCTTGTTAAATTAAAATGAAGTCAATATCCCAATAAATGTATTGCTACCTATTCAAAAAGCCTTTAGGAAATTCCTTTCCGTTATCATCAGAGATGGGAACTGACAAGGTCACGTTTATTGATGCTTTTGTAATTTATTTAGGTTATCTAAGATGTTATCATGAATTATTTTTGTTGTATAATAGCCTATATGATGCAAAGTGACGCGACTTGGAGCAATTCCTTACAGCATGCCTTTACATGTTCCCATCAATTCATCTGTAAAGATCCTGTGAGAAAGGATTAAATGTATTATATGAATTAAATATATTAAATGGCAGCATGATTGCGTTCTTCATGTTTCTATTATGTTGTCATGAAAAAGCTGTTTTAAGTTTCAGCTTAAGTATAAGAGTAATATTTAAAACATATTTTCAATAAAACGTGATCTAGGAAGCATTTTATGAAGTTAGATTGTGAAAATTAAGTGGCGTCGACGTATTATTTTTTTGCGCGTGTAAGGTAGGGGCCGATGTTTATGAAGTTTGCAAACCTCTGCATTAAGCTGTACTTTCACCAGATGAAGTTCCTAAAATTCTGATTAGAATTGTACTAGGTTAGGTTGTCGTGAAAATTAAGGAGCGCCCTCAGTTTGTATTGTGTAAAGCAGGGCGCTAGAGATTATAATAAAATTTGAAAACCCACGGTATTACGTTATACTTTCAGTTAGATTAGACAGTAATTCTATTGTAAACCCATGGCATTAAGCTATTTCAGTTAGATTAGACTAATGCTGTTGAAAACACACAGTATTAAGCTATAATTTCAGTTAGGTTGGGCTATAGAATGCTGTTGCGCCGGCATTAAGCTATACCTTCAATTAGATTCAGTTAGATTAAACAAGAATTTTACGAAGTTGGGTTGTGAAAATTAAGAGATTGGGACATTTATTTTAAGGAAAGCAGTTTGATTTAATGGTTGCGATTTTGTGGCGAGCGCTGGGACTACATATTCAGTCACCTTAATTCACAAAAGGGAAGTTTCACTGACACAGAAGAGAGAAATACACCCGGGGGGAATAGAATCTACTCCAACGATAACTCACAAGTTACTAATGCTGTGGACGAACCTACTGAGCCTCTATGTAAAGTAGGGTGGGCGCGGTTCATTAAGTTTGCAAACCACTGCATTAAGCTATACTTCCAGCCAGATGAAGTTCTTAAAATGCTGGCTAGAATATAAAAGAAACTGACCTCAATTTGATTGACTCCAATTTCCTGTCAGAGCTTAGTAATCAAGCAAACAAGTGACAAAATCAAAATTTTAATTTACATCCTGAACGATATAGTTTTCAGAGATATCTCATGTAGTAAGTATCAACAGACAGTTCCTTGGTTTCAATTTTAAGATATAAATTATAATATAAAATTCATTTAACGTTGTAAGTTTTTTTTTTCACAGGATGGGCACACTCTTTTGGAAGCTCTTTACAAAAACAAGGATGCCCTTGAAACTGTATTCAAAATGATTGACAAAGACGGCAACGGTAAGTGCATACTTAAAGCTTTTTAGATTTGTTTGCTTTATAAAATGTTATTTTGTTTCTAATGATATAATATAAAAAAATTTTTTATTTGAAAACCGTTAGTATCTTTAGTAACGTAAGTATGAAGTCATAAAATTAAATTATCAGCAGAAACTTACATAATTGTACTTATCTTCTTCGCAAAACATTTCAAAAATGTACAAAAGATTGTAACATCTATATAATATAAAAAAGGATGTGGGTATGTGTGCATATTGTCAATGCAAATCTACACCGTTTGACCAATCCACACGAAATTTGATACACTTATACTTTATAACACTGCGGAAAACATAAGCTATTTCTTTTCTGTCTTCAGACCAATCTGTAGCCATGATAATTGCCACACAGATAGTCTCTCGAAGCTCCAATTTTTAAATCTAAAGTTTGTTTTTCTGCAATGATTGGACATGGATAAGGAAACACGTTCTACAGAGTTTGCATATTTGAGTAAACACAAGGAAATGTCGCGGTCATATTTTAACTGTCACAGTCATATTTGAAACCAGAGCAACGCCGGGATATTCAGCTAGTTATTAATATAAATGAAATTATAAATTATAAATTTTAAAATTATGTAAATTATTATGTATTATTAATTAACCATAAAAGAGAGCTCTATTTTTCATTAATATCCCATCAAAATACTAGCTTAAATGTGGTGTCTTCAGGTTTTTTCATTCAAAGAAATATATGAATCCCTAACCTTTCCCCGAATTGATTGGGTCGATTCTTGCTCCATATTCACTTGGTCAACTTTTGCTCTATATTCCGTGAGTCAACTTTCCCCGTATTCAGTGGGCCAACTCTTGATCCATATTCGGATGGTCAACTCTTGCCCATAATCAGTGAGTCAATATTCCCCGTATTCAGAGGTCCAACTCTTGCCTCATATTCAGATGGTCAACTCTTGCCCATATTCAGTGAGTCAACATTTCCCCTATTCAGTGGGCCAACTCTTGTCCCATATTCAGATGGTCAACTCTTGCCCATATTCAGTGAGTCAACTATCATTGTATTCAGAGGGCCAATTCTTACCCCATATTCATATGGTCAACTCTTGCCAATATTCAATTAGTCAACTTGGCCCGTATTCAGTGGGTCAACTTTTTCTTTATGTAGTGGGTTGACTTCTTTCGTATTCAGTGTGTCAACTTGTCCTGTATTCAAAGTGCCAACTATTACCCATAAGTGCAGTCCAAATATAGATATTTCCCGAAAACGGCTGAGCGTTGAATTCTCCTCCTGTGTTCCATCACCCCCTTCATTCAACTTTCTTGATGATTTCTGTGTTCATCTCCACTGCAAATGTGTTCTAAAAGAAGCCAATAATGCATTAATCCAAACACTCGATTAAACTCTACACAAACATGCTAGATTGCACCGTAGGTGCAGAATTATATTCAGTGTTCTGAAAAAAAACTCCAAGCAATCGCAATTGCAATTGTTCTACAGGCATTTTGTCCGAATTGTGAAAATTGCAGTAAAATCAAAAACAGACGTAATCACAATTATCGTACACAATTATCGTACACAATTATCGTAATTAAAATATTATTACATATTTATAATAAAACATCTAAATTAATTAACTTACTTTATTTAAAACCAAGGCATACTTTCAGAATTTGCAATTCTGTCGATAACTTAATAAAATAGTTAAATATTTTGTTATTGACATAAAAGATGTATTATTTATAAAATGTTTGTGCTAATTTGGGTCGCGTAGGGGAGGTTGTTCCGTAGCTAAAAAAGAAAAAAAGGTGTGGCAAGGAGCGCGCTCTGCACTGCAGCAGGGCCGGCTCCAGGGTAGGGCGATCCGGGCGGCCGCCCGGAGCGCAATGATCTAGGGGCGCCAAAATCATGGAAAATGAAAATGAACTGATAAAAAAAATTAAGTTACAGGCTTTTATAAAATGCACTAAAACTAAAAAGTAAAGAATATTTTTTTGTCATTCTGATACATCAATAAATTATTTTTCATAATATTGCATTGTCATCGGACCCTTGTAAGTATACCAAATTTCATTGAAATCGGTTCACGGGAATTTTCTCAAAAACGCGTTGCAAGATTTGACTGATAGTTGACAAGATTAAGAGGCGGCAGGCGGAATTTATCATTTTTATTTCTAAGCACATAATTCAAATAATATAATATATTTAAACATTAAGGCAAAACCTACTTGAATTCAATTCAACATTACAAAACCACTCAGCCAACGCCTTTCAAGAATTGACAAGTTTTTAGGCCCGTGGCAACACGACTGTACAGGAAACAACAATTTTGAAACCAAGCGAAACAAGATCTAACAGCCCCTTTTAACTGCATATAAAAAGGAAGTAGACTTAAAACAATGCATTATTTGCCACTAGACTTCGGCTGGTGCGAAATAAAATAGTTTTTTTAAATTGTTAGTGCTAAAAAGCTTTAAAAAAGTGCTCGTGCAAATTGTCCAGTGCGTTTGGCTTCTGTGAAGGTAAGTGTTTTAATTTTTGTTTTCATTTTTAAAAACTAATAAAATCCATCAGACATGAGCCAAAAAAAGGGTGGGGGGTGGGGGTAGATTTCAACAATTAGAGTTTAGATCAAAACATGGCTTGTGTGGTATCACATGAAAGGTAATTGAGTCTGGAGTTGAATGAAATACATTTTTTTAAGTCAGTGACGCATAAGGGGGGGGGGGGATTTTGAAAATTAGAGTTTAGATCAAAACATGGCTTGTGTGGTATCGAATGAAAGGTAATTGAGTCTGAAGTTGAATAAAATACGTTTTTTTTTTAAGCCAGTGGCGCACAAGTGGGGGATTTCAGAAATTATAATTTAAATTAAATCATGGCTTTTTTTTATATCAGTATTATTTTTTATTTTAATTAATTTGTTCCAGAAACCAAATGTCCGATGCTATTCTCACCAAAATATTACAAGAAAAGGCTTAGAAATGGAGAAGAGGTTTTAAGAGAATGAATAGTATATTCCGTATTTCAAAACGCTTTGTACTGTTTTCCATGTCGACCTTTTGCTGCACCATCTAGCTTGAGCGCTCTTGGCAATCGGGGATTTAAAGACTGGAAGCATTTAGGGGACTCTTTAGCACATCATGAAAATGCTAAAACTCATATAGATTGTTTGAAATCATGGCTTGAATTGAAGCAAAGATTGAAAATAGGTGAAACAATAGATGCAGTTTCTCAGAGACTCATTGATTCTGAGATAAATCACTGGTCTGAAGTTCTTTTACGCATTATATCAGTCGTTAAAATGCTAGGTGAGAGCTCTCTAGCTTTTCGAGGAACAAGCGATAAACTGTATGAACACAATAATGGAAACTTTTTGAAGTTAATTCAGTTATTGGCTGAGTTTGATCCAAAAATGGAGGAACACGTTCGCAGAGTCCTCAATAAAGAAGAAATCAAAGCTACATATCTAGGGAAAACTATACAAAATGAAATAATTGAATTATTGCATGACAACATAAAGCTCCACATCATTGAGCAAGTTCAAAAGGCCAAGTATTATTCCGTAATTCTTGACTGTACTCCCGATGCAAGTAAAGTAGAACAGATGACATTTGTGGTAAGATTTGTCTCCATACAGGAATCAGAGTCTGAAGTTCAAATTAATATCAACGAACATTTTTTGGGTTTTCTACCCATTGAGAGATCAACAGCTAAGGAATTGTCGGAGGTTTTACTAGAAGAGCTAGAGAAAAATAGGCTTACAGTAGAAAACATGCGCAGTCAAGGGTATGACAATGGTTCCAATATGAGAGGAGAAAAATCGGGAGTACAAACAAGAATCAGAAATATAAACCCCAGAGCATTTTATGTTCCATGCAGCAGCCATTCGCTAAATTTGGTTGTAAGCGATATGGCAAAATCCTCGTTTGAGGCAGCCAACTTCTTCAATATTGTTCAAAAGTTATAAACATTTTTTTCTTCCTCTTCTTTTCGTTGGGCAATATTACTGAAATATATTGATACTTACACCCTAAAACCATTGAGTAATACGCGATGGGAAAGTCGAGTCGACTCATTAAAAGCTCTGCGGTTTCAAATTGGTCCAATTCACGATGCTTTGTACAGCATATATGAAGATTCAGAAATCGATAATATGATCAGAAACGAGGCTAGCGGATTATTAAATAATTTGAAGCAGTTCAAATTTATATGCTCTGTTGTGATCTGGTACAAAATTTTGAGTCATATTAACCCCATCAGCAAACTTTTGCAAACTGTAAATTGTAATATGTCACTAGCTATTGATATGCTTAGCAACTGCAAACTCTTCTTTGAAAACCTGAGATCAGATGAAGCTTTTGAAAGCATCATTTTAGAAGCAACCGAGCTTGCTTCAGAGATTGACGTGGAAGCTAATTTCGAAACCACCACACCACGTCATCGTGTCAGAAGCAAAACAAGAACGTTTTTGTATGAAGGCCCGGATGAACCCGTTCAAGACCTCAAACAAAAATATAAGATAGATTTTTTTTCACACTATAGATCAAGCAATAAATGCCTTGGAAACCAGATATAATTTGCCAAATACTCACAGTAATTATTTCAGCTTTTTGTATAATATTTTTGGTCTAAAAGACATGCCCAGAAATGAACTACTCATTGCAAAGATTTGGAAATAAGCATTGTTTCGTCATTATTAACAAAAAAGGAAACCCCTGTCGAAGTTCTCAAGTTTATCGCTACACTTAAATTCGCACCAAACCTCAGCATAGCATTAAGAATCCTACTTACATTGCCAGTCACTGTGGCCTTCAGGGGAAAAAAGCTTTTAAAAACTAAAAATAATAAAAAATTATCTCAGAACGATGCAGACGCAAAATCGTCTCAATGGATTGGCAATGATAGCTATAGAACACCAAATTAGTGACAAATTAGACTTGAAATCACTGGTTCGTGAGTTTGCCGAAAGGAAAGTTAGAAAAAGGGCATTTTAATTACTTTGGTTAGTTAGAATTTATTTATAATATGGGATATTAGTTCAGTTAGCATTACTACATTTTAATTTTTGTTATTTTGCATTAAGTGCTAAATTGCTTATCTTGTTATCTGATGATTGAGTTTTTAATAAAACGTTTTTTTTTTTTTTCTCATTTTTTTTCAATGTTTTCTTGACTTTCTGATATAGTCGCATGAGATTTATTTTTAAAAAACGGGGGGGGGGGGGCGCAAAATTAAGGTTTTGCCCGGAGCGCTAAAATGTCTAGGGCCGGCCCTGTCTGCAGAACACCGTAACTTATGATTGAAAAAATATCGTCCAAAATTTTGATAAAATTAAGGAAAAATTGTTCTGCAAAGACTTTGTTCTGCGACGTACGTCGCAGTTTTCAGCACTTTCTACTCCCGGGGATTACACACTATTAGTATTTCTTATCAATCAAGTCGGTAAAATTAAAAACAATCGCATAGAAG
This sequence comes from Metellina segmentata, assembly GCA_947359465.1. Classification (NCBI taxonomy): domain Eukaryota; kingdom Metazoa; phylum Arthropoda; class Arachnida; order Araneae; family Tetragnathidae; genus Metellina; species Metellina segmentata. Next base: position 146,473,961 of record OX375872.1, on the reverse strand, counting down.
GATAAACCTTATGCTGTAGCAATTTGCCTATATTAGGTTTTAATTTTCGTCAACAGCATCATTGAATTTCTAGGATCGACAATTTGTCTCTTTTTACACAAAAGACTTGTTATCACTCGAAATGCACGTTCCAGTAAACAGGATGCCGGAAGTGTAATCAAAAGTTTAAATCGGAAGTGAGTGCAAATACATACATGTGCTAGCACTCGCTGTTTTGGACCTGTCTTGTTTTTAGACCGATCAATTGTAACATGCATTTTACAGCCTAATTATTGCAACAATGCATCACTGTAGCGAGTATGTCTGTATCAAGAGTATAAGTGTTTCCTGAGAACATATTCTTAGGCGACATATTTTTAGCATCTTATTGCCCACTCTTTCTCCTTACCGCCCCCTATTTCCTTGTGGATAGCATTGCCCCAATATTTCGTCAGTGCCCACAAGGGGCGATAGCTACCACCTAAGAAGAAATGGTCTTGGGCAGTTCCCAAAGAAGGGTCCGTGCAAAAAATTTAATACTTCAATGGCCAAACTTGAGATATTTCCAACAACAAATTAAGTGTATCATTCACTCCTATTTTTAAGCCAAAGACCAACGCGTACAGAAGGGCTGGTGTAGGTTAAAACTGTCGTGGCCTCAAATGTTCTCACGTTGGCGTGGTTGGAAGTTTGGAGAATGGGGTGCCAGAACAGGTGTTGTTCACGTCATTTGACCGTGGTTCAAAATTACGAGGCGTTGTACTAGGATCCTTCCCTTCGGGAATGATTCCAGACCGTTTCCAATAGCCCGTTGTGTTGCTCTAGTGCGACCTTTTAGTAGTTATCTACCAACCTACCTGATTTGTTTATGTTCTAAAATATTTAAAAGGAGGTTACAGTATTTATTGATTTGAAGTTGACTTAATATCGACATTATCAGACAGATAAGTCAGTATTTCATAGAGGGTGGTCCGCGAATCCCTAGGGGTTCATATCAAATTTTCAAAGGTCCGCGGTAAAGGCCAAAAAATAAATTAAATATTCCATTGTTTCCTCCGATTTCGGTAGCGTAGTAGACAAATTCACTGGACCACGGTGGCTCCTCGAAAAGTTTGGGAACGATTGGTCTAGGACAGGGATGAACAGACCGCGGCCCGCTGGCGACATGATGCCCTCCGTTGAATTCCTGACAGCCCATCTCACCATGTGTTTTGTAATTAACAAGTCACTCGATAGTGAATTCTTAGATTCAATCCAAACTTCATGACTGCATATATTGAAAAGAATGACAGTTTAATATCAAGGATCGTTTTTCGGATTTTGGAAAAGTAGGTAGTTTGGTAGGTATTTTTATTTACGTCAAACTGTAGAAACACATTGGGCGATTGGTGATTCTCCAGGATCATACTCGAAGGGAAACAACCGAGGACAAAACACCACGTACTTTCTAACCATGGTCCGATGACGAGGTCACACATGAGCCGGCACCCTACTCTCTAAACTTCCACACCTCACCCACGCGAATCGGTGTGTCGGATAAAAACAATTGAAAATCGTTGCTACATAATACATTAAAATGAGCCAGCCTCTTTGAGTCAACAATCTGTGAACTAACCATTTTCAGCCATGAATATTAACAAATTCTAAAATAGGAACCGCTTGACTAATGAATCAATTTTGCGCTTGGCTGCTACATAGATCGAATCCAACATAAAAGCAATTGTAAAATCAATGCATGTCAGCATACCATTTAATAATTTACTTACTTTCTATTACGCAGCCTAACAAAAGAAAAATTTTTTGGTGCCTGGAATTTTTTAATTGTTTCATTTGAACTATTGGTGGGCTGGTTTCAAATATAAAAATAGTTTTTCTGTATCAGCTCTACTTTTTGAGGAACTATTTTTTACGAGCGATTTAAAGGCATACGAACAATTCCAAAGACTCACCCAATCCACAATGTAATAGCAAATTCTAAAAATATTGCGTACGCTTCCAAAATTTCTAGAGAATCTGGAATTCCTTTCTACTTTAGATCAAAAATATTATTCTGAAAAAGTCAACAAAAATACAGCCGACCAATATAAATCTGTATCCAGTAATGACAGTATAACTTTCGGCTCATGGGTCATTGTTAAACTGACTAGAGAAAACGGGAACAAAAAAGAATATGTTTGACAGGTGATTTCAGTCCATAGTTCAATTAGTGTAAAGTTTTTAAAAAGGACTTGGGCAAAAAATTTTTGGACGGAAAGTGATGACATTTCTGTTGCGAATATAGAAGATACTGTGGACATAATTGATGCATCTCAAAAGATCGATTTATATTGACATTTGATATATTATTTAATATGTATAATAAATGTTTTGTCATTGCGTAGAACCACTAAATTTTGAAAATTTCATTAAATTTTTTTTCCTGTCATTTATTACGGTAATGTTTAATTATTATTATTTTTTTTAATTTTATTTATGGTAACAATTTATTCTAACATATTTTATACGATAAGGAATCATAAAACAGTGTATGTATTTCAGAAGATGATACGTCCGTTACACTACATGATACATCCGTTACACAACATGATACTTCCGTTACACTACATAATACGTCCGTTATAGTTTGAAATCTGTATTAAAAATTCAAATTGTCCACAAATTAGATAATCTATGTATTTTTAATATATCTGAATCTTCTGCATTCATGAAAAGCAAATTTTCATTATTTTCTTTTATAAACATCAGACGATTTGTCATTTGTGTTAGAGTGACACAATTTTTTTCCCAAAAGGGATACGTCCGTTACACCTCCAAAGTCAATATTAACTCTATTTCTGTTTTTAAACTAAAAATATTTATCAGTGATACTTTAAGATATAGTTATATAAATACCAAAAAAATCACATATTTGAATTATGTAATTGTGAGAAATGCTTTTATCTTCCAATGATGCGTCCGTTACATATGGAATTGCCGTAGGGTTAATGAAACAGTTCATGAAAGCTCTTGATCAAGATAGCCCTTGCTTTGCACACATAGGTAAAAAAAATGCCTGGAAACAAGTACAGAAAAATTTAAAGCTGGAATTTTTTATGGTTCTCAAATCAGACAACTCATAGACGATCCTCATTTCGTGAATTACATGAATACGACAGAGCGAAAAGCGTGGATCTCATGTGTCCTTGTTGTCAAGAACTGTCTGGGAAACCCCAAGGCTGTTGAACTAATTAACAGTATGCTTACCAACTTCAGAGACCTTGGTTGAAATATGAGCATAAATGTTCATTATACTTACACAGCCATTTAGACCGTTTCCCTGAAAGTCTTGGCGATACTAGTGAAGAACAAGTTGAACGATTTCATCAGGACGTATAGACAAAGAAGGAGCGATACCAGGGCAGATGGGGTACTCATATGATGGCATACTACTATTAAAATGCGCAAAGAAACTATGTAAATAAAAATTTATAATTTAACGCCAATAACCTAAGCCTAATATTATGTGCTAACGTAAATGACGCTACTGTCATATCTCACAAACAAGAGATGATGGGCAAACACTAACGTCACATTTGTTTTCAGCTCACGAAATACACATAAAAGCAGTTAAAAAACGCCGGCACCAAATTATGTGTTGAGCTGTGTTATCTTTCTTTGTAACCAGTATATGATCAATATAAATAAAATAAATAATATCGAATAAATAATTTTCAGAGTGGTTCTGGCGTCCCTCTCATAAGTCAGTAAATTTATGTTGCCCTTTGTCTTAAAAAATCTGTGCACTCCTGGTCTAGGAGTGCCGTGGTAGCTCGGTTGGAAGAGTAACAGTTTGGCAACCGGAGGGTTGCGAGTTCTAATGCAACCAAAGACCGTACAAAGTTAGCTGGTGGAATTTAAATCTGTCGTGATCTCAAATGTCCCACGTTGTCGTGGTGTGGAAGTTTGGGGAGTGAAGGTGCCAGCTCAGGTGTGACCTCGTCATCTGACCGTGCTTCCAAATTATGTGGCGTTGTCCTCGAATCTTTCCCTCGGTTTTGATCCCGGACCGTCACCAATATCGTAGTGTGTTGCTCCAGTGCGACGTTAGTTGAAATTCCTACCTACCACCCCTGGTCTAGGAAGTACTATCACACATAAAAATCTCGTCAATTCGACGACCCCAAGTTCACGCCTTCCCCATACGAATACGTTGGCGCGGTGTGGAAGTTTGGAGATAGGGGTACCAGCTCAGGTGTTGTTCTTGTCATCTGACCTTAAGTTCACAGTTACGAGGCGTTGTCCTTGTGTCGTTAATGTTAAATCAGCCATGGTCTGAAATGTTCTCAAGTTGGCATGGTGTGGAAGTTTGAAGAGTGGGGTTGGCAGTTCAGGTGTGCTCGTCATCTGGCCGTGGCTCGAAATTACGTGGCAGTGTACTTGGATCTTTCCTTTGGTATTGATCCCGGACCTTCGCCAATAGCTCTATGTGTCGCCGCAGTGTGTGACGTTAATTAATTACCTACCTCCCCTTACCAATGTTTACAATCCAAGTTTCGAATTTCAGGTTCCATTTCGATGGAAGAGTTTGCTGATGCGTGTGCATTCCTCGGCGAACAACTCGGCAAACCCATTCCACCCGGAACCATCCAAGACCTAGCCCACAGCATCGACATCAACAAAGATGGATTCATCGACCTCAATGAATTCCTGGAGGCGTTCAGATTGGTGAACGGGAACAAGCCCTTCCCCAGCGACCACCTGCTGGAATCGGATGAGGAACACGCTGCGAACTCAGAAGACCCGGACAGTGACGACAGCTTCGAAACTGCAGAGGGCGAACCCGATCGCAACACCATCGAGGAAGATCTCGACGTTGACGACAACTGCAGTTTACGGCGATTCTAAGCAACTGTAATTTACGGTGAAGAATGATGTATTTCATTCAGTGTAAATATCGCGGATGTAAACTATTTTCGTGCAGTTTATCCGACGAGGGTAAAAATGCAGCAACTGTGTTTATACTTCATTTATATTATGTCATTTGAAGAAAATGAAAATGTTTTTAGTGAATTTCGGTGATATAGGATTGGTGTATGAGGAAGGGTGAAATTTCAGAATATTAGCGTCATTCTGTGTCAAGTCAACAAAACTCAATGGACTATTTTCTTGCAGTTTATCCGACGAGGATAAAAAAAATCTAGCATATGTGTTATACTTCATTTTTATTGTGTCTTTCGTAAGAAATGAAAATGTTTTTAGTGATTTGTCTGTGGTATATGATTGGTGTATGAGAAAGGACAAAATCTCAGAATGTTTGCGTCGTTCTAAATGAATTCAACAAAATTCTATGGACTATTCCCGTGCAGTTTATCCAACTATGATAAATTTGCGGCAACTGTTGTTTATACTTCATTTTTAGTTTGTCCTTCGTAGGAAATGAAGATGTTTTTAGGGAATCGTCGTTGGTGTGTAAACTAGCGTATGAGGAATTGTGAAATCTCGTAACGTTTAGGTCATTTTATGTCAATTCAACATAGCACTCCACTTTGATACCTCCAATTTCAACAAAAATTGGCGAGAAGCTATTTTTTGAAAGGAAACCAAAAATACAAGTTTTTGAAACAATCGTTTGATTTATTTAAAATATAACACACCTTGAAATTTTGAATTTATGTGTATTTCTTAAACTTTTGTGCAACTGCTTTTAATTTGTTGTCATTTACCTATGTAGTAAGACAATTTCTTGTGTCGATTTAAAGCTTATAAACAAAGCTTAATATCTTATACAACTTGGTCGCGAATATTTTTCTCAAAAGTTAAAAAACTTAAATTTAAACTTTCAAACCCTACATTTAAAAAATTTCGAAAAATATTCTTTGTTTGTATTAGCCTGATATACTCTGTTTCAAGTTGGAGCACAAAAAAGTTTTTTAAAGTAGGATTTTGAAAAATTCAATTTTAAATTTAAAATATTTTTAGAAAAATACTCGTACAAGTTGCATAAAATGTTTTTAGTGCTTTTATTAGCCAAGTATACTCTAGTTTCAAGTTGGAACACTAGAGACATTTTAAAATATTAATTGTTCTATTTTTGAATGAAAATTTTTACATTAGATTCAATATGTAAAATGTAAATATGTTACATTTTATTGCTTTCAAGGCAGCACATAGGCTCTAAATTTTGCGGTTGTCTAAATCTAGTAAGAGCTCCTACTCCAAATTAACAGCCATTTAAGCATTCAAAATTCTAAAAAATATCCTTTTATCAAAAGCTTTAAATGACGAGGTTTTTAAGTCCAGGGTAAAAAAAATACGTGGTTTGACATTGAAATTTTTATTTCATAAAAAGTCATGGTTGTAGCATATCAATTAAAAGCTTGCTTCATGGACTTTGAAATAAACCTAAATTCAACTTTCTAGAGTACGAGAACTCGTGATTTTAAGAAATTCGTTACCTGATGTGAACCAAATTTTGTCGGGTTTTTTCAAGTATTCAAAATAATTCAAAAAATAATTCATATTTTGTATACTTTCACTTTTATAAGGCTACATATATACTAAATTTCATTAAAATCCGAAAAGGTCAGGTTTATTATATGACACTTTGGAGTGTTGTTTGACACTGAATGACATTTGTGTCAAATATAATTGAATAATAAGTTTTATCCCTCTAAGCGTAATGAGATTTGCGAGTAGCATAGGTTGTACACTACAACACACTTAATGACCAAATAACCATACCCTTCTAAGGAACCCATAAATTTTTTCAACCTTCAGAAAAATTCTATTCGGTCTTTCGTTCGTGTAGAATCTTTTTTTTTAAAGGATTCTATTAGTTTTTTCATTGAAGTAGAATATTTTTGGAACTCTTCTATTGGCCCATTCTACTGAATAGAATCCCTTGAAAAAATATCTCTATCAGTCCTTTCTTTAGAATAGAATATTTGGAAAGTTTCTATAGATCTCCCTTCCTTAGAATACAAACCTTTGGACTGATTCCATATTGCTCATTTTCTTATAATAAAATCTCTCATTTTCAAAATTACTAATTTCATTACAACAGTATCCTTTGGAAATATTCTATTGCTCATCCTCTTAGAATGGAATCCTTTGGAAATATTCTATTGATCTTATTATAAAATATCTAGAAATATTATGTTACTCATTTTCTTACAATAGGAATCATTTTCAAAAGGGAAGATTTTTTTGGAAAGATTCTATTGGTCAAGGAGGTCAAAATTGGTTGCATGTCTTGCAGGAAGGACTACAGGTTGCAAGGTAGTAAGTTAAAAAGCTCTGTTATTTTATGGAAAAACTTATTTTTTTCGATTCCCTCTACTCCCATTTCGCGATAACAGTTAGTAGTAACAGCTCTGTTATCTGTTGACAACTAAATTTAAACGGTTCTTATTAACAGTTAAAAATTAAAAGTACGAGTTAATTTTTACAGTTATTAACTGTTTAAAATCGTTTTAAAAATACATTGTTCTCCAACTTTTTATTCTTATCAAATATCCTAAAAATTCAACTTAAATGAAATCATTCCTTTTCCTATTTCAATAAGATTTTTCAACAACTGCTAATATTTTCTACTATTTTGAAATACCACTGTTTTTTAAACTGCTATCGCAATTGCATTGCACATCTCTAACATTTTAAGCAGTTTTAAATAGTTCCATTTGTAGTTTTAAAAGCTCAAAAATGGCTAATTTTTCAAAAGTGACATTTTTGTAACATAATGTATCTTTAAAATAACTGCCACGAAACTATAAGAAACCTACCAAGAAACTATAGTAAAATACTTGCAATTTTTATGAAATAATCTTTGAACTTTTTGATACACGTTTTAACCTAGCTTTTATGAGTAGTTAAACACACACAAATACATCAAATAATCGAAACACCCCGAAGTTAGAGTTTGATAGGAATGAAACTTAGCACTCGTCATGTACATGAAGAGATGAAGTAATCACAATATCAAATATAGAGGACTCGATTATTGCACAGTTACAATCATAAGGGTACAAATTAGTAAGTTATAAAGCCCTTTCTGACGCTACATGCCGAATAGTGTTATTTAGTCATAAAGAGTGCTATAGGGTAAAAGTAACACTACCTAGGAAATCTCAGGACGCTCAGATAGTTAAAAAATATCCGGTTAACATTCGTTGTCCGTGGTTTTTATTTCTGTAGAACCCTTCATTTTTTTAAAAATAAAACTGTTGAAACCTAATACGTAACACGTAAAAACAATCGGGCCACTTTCAAAATTATCAGGACAGCAATTTTCACATTTAAAAAAATTCCAAACCTATGATGGTTTACCCATTATTTGAGGGGTCTTGACTTTTTCATCCTTTGAATGCTAACCACTCTTTCAATGATCTTCTTGAATATTTTGTTATCATTTTTGTTCATTCATTAATAATCCATTTTGGAACATATTTTTGTAGCTATGTTATCCGAAGTCCTTCAATTGAATTATATACAGTCATCCAAAAAGAATGACGAGATTTCAAAACCGTATCACGAGAAATGAACAACCCATACACACATAGTTCTTGGGCGAAAACACGAAGAAATGTCTAAAGTTTCTAACGTTCTTCAGTATGTTTCGACATGTGCACCATTAGTCGCTCGACAGGCGTCAAAACGATAATCTCTCGTGCCACGTCTTCAGAAGATCTGTGATCGTTTAATGCAGCTGGCCTTAAATGTGAAGTTCCCAACTCATGGATTGGACGGGCTGTCCCCATGCCGTGATCTCCTCGAAGCCCAGATTTCACCCCGCGCTGGACTTCAAGGGATACATCAAGAACATGTGAACAGGGAACAGATCACGGATGTGAGCCACCTAAAACATCGGATCACATCTGCTACTGCAACGATAACTGCGGACATGCTTCAGAAGACGTGGCAGGATATTGACTGTCGTTTTGACGTCTGTCGAGCGATTTATGGCACACAAATCGAAACATACTGAAGTACGTTTGAAACTTTAGACATACCTTCAATTTTCGTCCAAAAATCATGCCTGTATGGGTTGTTTATTTCTCGTGATACGGTTTTGAAATCCCGTCATTCTTTTTGGATGACCCTGTATATTTGAAAGTTCCTTTAGAACTATAATTGCGACAGTTGGCATTATTCACCTTGGCATCTTGTAGTCTTTCCTTGCATGACTTCTAACCAGTTTTAACATTCTTGAATCTACAAAGTATTCTATTCCAAAGAAGTGAACGATTGAGTCTTTCCAAAGAATTCTGCACCAAGGAAAGAAGAAGCAAAATCTTTCCAAGGGATTGTATTCTAAGGAAAGAACAATAAAATCTTTCCAAATGATTCTATTCTACAGAAAGAACCAATAGAATCGTTCCAAATGATGCTATACCACGCAGAGGACCAATATAATAATTGAAAAGACTTCTATTCTAAGTAAAGAACCATTAAAATCGTTCGAAATGCTTCTATTCTAAGGAAGTGACCAATATAATCGTTCTAAAGTTTAAAAGAAGCCATAGATTCTGGTTAGAAAGATTATTTAGTCGTTGACCCTCCTGGTAGCTTTGTGAGTGAGGTATGTCGTCATTAAAGAAACTGAACAGATCTTGATGGATGAGATACCTCGTCATTAGAAAAAATCTGACCAGATCTTCATCTTGTCATCATCGAAAGATCCGCAATTCTAGGTGACGAGAAATTTCAACATTAGCAAAATGGGTCAGATCTTGAAGGACGAGGTCAGGAGACTCTTCGAGACTATTTGGAGGGTTAAGTGTGGTATGAGGTAAAAGCAACATTACACTATTAGGAAATCATGAGATGCTCTGAGGGTTAACAACCCGTTAACCCTTAAACCAAACCTGTGTATTCATGAGGAACAGGGTTGTAAGCTACAAGTCTTTGATTGTCTTTCATTGCAATACAATTAAAGGCTTGTAATGGACTTGTTTTCCTTTGGAAGAGAGGATGTAACACTTTGGCAAAATGCAACACCATATGCAAAATCGTACGTTTCTGTTAATCCTCCTGTTGGTGGTCTCGATGAGTTATTTATTATCTCGATGAGGCTCCTTAACAAAACTGACCAGATTTTGATTAACATCTCGTCATTACGAGGAAACTGATCAGATCTTGATCTCGTCATCATCGAAAAATCGCGATATCTTGAAGACGAATTAACTCGTCATTTGCAAATTTGGTCAGATCGTGATGGACGAGATTCATCGTCAAAATCACTCAGAGGAATTAAAAACCGAAACGAACTCGTCATCATAAAAAAAATCAGCAATACCTTGAAGACGATATCTCGTCATTAGCAATTTTGGTCGGATCTTTATGAGCGAGATATCTCGTCGAAACCACTCGGAGGGCTAAGTTTTACAAACTATTATCTGAATTACACTATCGACAGCATTAAACAATTAATACGCATAAAACCTGTTAATTTTTGCTGATTTATCAAAAAAAATTCCAAATTTCTGGACTAAACTTCACATACGTATAGGATTTTCAGTAGAAAAGTATGTACTTTTTACAATGATCGGATAGTAACTGCAAAAGTTTGCTCTTAAAATCCACTGTCCCTATAGCTGAATTCCAAATAGGAAGCGCAGGGCTCGAAACGACAGGCGCAGACCAATCAGAAGTACCGGCGCGATTGGTGAAAAAGCTCTGATTTGAGTTCGCGTGTCATTTTAAGCCTTGCCGCTTTCTATTCCTTAAGCTTCTTTCTTGCCGCTATCTTCGTTTATAGGGTCCACACCTGAGGAGCTTTGTTTAAGCGTCTAGGAACCAAACTAAGGATGAAATTCCTTGTATTTCCATATTTAATTCACATCTGTGAATGTTCTGTCAACATATCAATATATAAATCTGGGGTTGCAATAATTTGGCATTGGGTTTCAAGAGGCAAAATTTTAAGTTAAACCGTTGGTTCACTTTGTGAAAGTTCAATGAACATGTCCGTATCTGAATTAGTTGTTGCAATAAATAATTTTGTCTTAAGTTGGATTTCCAAGGAGCAGAATTATTTATTGGAGCGCAGGTTCACAAATGTGGATGTTCATTGAACATGTCAGTGTACGAATCCGTTGTTGCAATAAAACAATTTCCATTTTAATTAGTTCCGAGAAGCAAACCTTTTTTATTTAACCGTAGATTTACTTTGCGATTACGTGGTTACAATAAAAAATTTTACCCTCAGATGGATTGCAAGAGGCAAAACCAAAGCTCCACATATATGGTCCCTAGAAATGAAGAAGATAAGTTAAGATTCATAATTCTAACATGAAAAGGGTCATGAGTGCTATAAATATGTACGACATGCAATTGTTATCGAACAAAAACTACCCAAAACTGACTTTCATTAAGTTCTAGTGAGACGATCCAATGAACATCCTATCCTATGTATATCATATACAGCTTCATTAATTTCGTACAGCCTTTTTAGTTTTAAACCTTCTATTGGTTGTCTGAAAGAGGTGGCCCGTCATTAGCAAAACATACCTGATTTTGTTGGACGAAATATCTCGTCATTAGAAGAAAATTCACCAGATCCACCCTCCTTGTTGTAGTCTCGACGAGGTATCTAGTCATTAGCAAAACTGATCATATCTTGATGGACGCAACATCTCCTCATTGGTTTAAAAACCGGCTAGATCGTTATTTCGTCATCATAAAAATATCGTCGATGTCTTGATGGCGAGGTATCTCGTCATTAGCAAAATTGTTCAAATCTTGATGGACCTCGTTGAAACTACTTGAAGGGTTAATGTGTAATTATTAAACAAATGTAAACTTCGGAAGTAAGAGTAATTTTGAATGTTTTATGTTAAAATACTGTGGTTACGATAGGAGTTTGAAATTCCCCATATTAAAAGTATCCAGCTAACGCCACTACATCCGTCAGGTTGCGGTTTGAAATTGGTCTATTGGGGCCAAACGTTACATGTTGTACATTTTTCAACGAGCTCATGTATTGTAAATGTGTTGTATAAATGTAAAAAGTGAAAGCAAATGCCTTTCTATGTACTAGAAGGCAAGATGTGAGTAAAGCACCTGAAGAAAGTTCAAATCACAAAATCGTAACAGTTACAGAAAACTCGTTGCGTTTTGTCGAAAAACCTATCCTCATGGATAACTGTAGTTGTAGAACATTTTCTCCTAACGCCAAATGTTTTCTATTTACTCCATTAAAAATACATGTACGTTCTAATCTGTTGTAAATTCCTCTCATAAAATGAATCTCTGAAGTTGCCAAATAAAAGTTGTACATTTCATTATTGGGAATCGTATGCTGATTACTGACTACACTTGTATTACACCCTTTCAGAGTTTGGAATCAACCATCATATCGAAGGAAGTCGACAAAACAAATGTTTTAACCTACTTTCTTTAATTATACTAATGAATTGAAACACTGAAGAGCAATTGAATTAAGGATAGCTGGCATTATGCAAATCTGGAGCTCTGTACAGGCCTGGAAGTGTCTTGCGAATAACGTAAGTAGCTGTTTGACAAGATAAAGAGTACTGATCACGGTATCAGTAATAGTCAAATCTTTTTCTTTTTTTTATACGGACCCTTGATCATTGATCATTCGTCACTACAAGACCATAATCGAATAATCGATGAGCCAATTGTAAAGGGGCACCCAGTGGGTGGCCATCATTATCCCTAACTACGACATCACATTTACGTCCAGGCCCTGACCCCGTATTCGAACCATGAACATTCCGATCCAGAGGCCAACACTTAAACCACTAGACCGATCGGTAGACATAGTCAAAAGCAGTATGAGTAAGAGTGCGGATCTAAGCATGTTTGAACATGGGCAAATAGTTGAGGTACGACGAATGTGTCACTCTAGCACCGTTTACATGAGCCAAATACCCGGGTAAAAGGAGAGTAAAACCTTTTTTTTTACTCCGCTTCCCCTACGTGGAGAAAAATGCGAGGAAATACGCGGGTTGATTTCAACCCTAGTCAAGTCCCGTGTCATTGAGATTACCCTCCTTTCCCATCATGCAACGCGGGTAATCTTCGAAAATCCCTTTCACCCTCGAATTACCCGGGTCGATTGCTTTGGTCATGTAAACGGCACTTCTATCTCCGAAGTACTGCAGACACTCAGATTTTCGCGCACCACTGTATCAATGGTGTTGCGTGAGTACATCTGTTCCGGTAAAATCATCCCTGTCAGGGTCAACTGCGTGTGTATGAGCGAGATCGTCGTCGGCGAGCCCGCATTGTAACTGATAGATGGGCCACAGTGCAACAGATCATCCGTCGATTTAACGCTGGTGCACAACAACGTGTAAGCTACCACACCATCCAAAACATCTCTCTATGGGGTACAGAAGCCATCGTCCCTCGAGAGTTCCTCTGTTGACTACACAACACAGGGCCCAACGATAAGCATGGGCACGGGAATATCGCAAATGGACCGTCAAGATGTGGAAAAACGTTGCCTGGAGTGATGAGTCGAGATTCACTTTTACATTCTGATGGCAGAGTACGCGTATGGCGCAAACCACATGAAGAGATGGATCCTTCCTGCTAACAGGGGATTCTTCAGGCTAGGCGAGGTGGCGTTCTCGTCTGTTGACTGTTCCCTTGGACTGAAATGGGACACCTGGTACGTGTGACATCGTCTCTCAAAGGTGAACGCTACCGGGATATCCTTGACAGACATCTGCTCATGTATGTTCGTTTTCGACAGCCCAACACAGAGATTGTCTTTCAGCAAGACAATTCACCGTGCCATCGCTCCCGAATCGGATCCGAATGGTTGGATGAACATTCCACAGACCTTTACGCGCTTTCCTGGCCATCAAGGTCACTTGACCTCAATCCAATCAAACACATCTGGGATGGAATTGAAAGAGATCTCCAAGCCTCAGACCACCTTCCATCTACTTTTCGTGAATTGTGGGAGATTGTACAGGAGTCGTGGATACGTATGGCTTCCCATCGCTTCCAGTGTCTTATGGAGTCCACGTCAAGATGAATATCCGCCGTCATATCAAGGCTATATATATATAATTTCAAGAACACAGGAATTTCCAAAAAAATTACAACAAAAGTCTTGAAAAATGATAAAAAAAAGGAAGAAATGTTGGTGGATCAGGGCGTCATTAGGGAGGAGCCTGACCCAGGTAACATAAAATGCTGTTTTCTACGTATGAGCAGCATTTGACTGAAAAATTGCTCATACACCCCCCCCCCCCAAACACCACCAAAAAGCAAGAAAAACAAAAACAAAGCAAAACACTAAAACAGAGCAGGAATAAAACGAAATCAAACCCGCAGCCGGAAGATCAACAACAACAAGCCTAAAAATTACCACAAAATGCCACCAATTACACAATCCAACTAAATGCTAACACCATGCCTTCCGCTGCAATGAGTCCACATAAAAACAAAAATAAAAATAATAACAAAATCCCCAGCCCCTATTCAATAAGATATTCATAAGCAGTAAAATAAAATTGAAAAGCAACTCACATGGCTCTAAGGAAATTGCGAAAAAGATGTATTCATGGGCTATGTAGCTGTTGATATTAATAAATCTTTCAAGAATATTATTTAAGAATGAATAAGGGCATTTGTTTTGAGAAGTGTGTTTTTTAGATATTTACATTGTAATAAAAGTTCTTCGTTATAATTTTTGTAAGACTTTTGTTGTAATTTTTTTGGAAATTCCTGTGTTCTTGAAATTATATAGCTTACCATGCTATGTGTGCAGCTTCGGCGCGCTTGCATGGGTAGTTTCGAGTTTCGGTTTCTGGTTTAATGCACCCCGGCTGTTTGGTTCTTTTTTTGTTATTTTGTGTGTTTTATGTTATTATTATTTTATGTATTACAATATTATTATGCATATATATATGGCTAGCCGGCGTTGCACGTGCCCGTGGGGTGTTTTATTTTAATCTGGCGTAAAATTTTCCGCAGATTTCAAATCCGTTGAAATTTGTAATCTGTCTTTAACGAATCCGATTTTACGGAAAAATAACTTAACAATCCCAGTCAAAATATTTTTATTTCTTTGCTCTCCTTCGCTGAAATGAAAATCTGTTTTTATTTTTAAAACAGCGAAGGGCAGAAAATGCAATCTGTTTATGTTTGGAAAGCGAAAGTTCACGTGACGTCACAATCTCTTGCGAAAATATAAACGATTTTAAAAAAATCAAACGAATAAGGTATATTTCAAATCCGTTAAAATTTTTACTCTCCCTTTAACGATCGCTGAAATAGAAAAAAGCACTGAAGAACGCCAGCGATAACTTTAGTAATATTTTGCTTTACTGGAATCCGTTTCGCAGGAAATCAATATGTATGAATCTCGAAACAAGCGAAGGTCATTCGAATGTGTCCTCTCCCGGAGATGAAAAAAATGGCATGGTTCCAAAGGCTGACGTCAATATGACACGTGAGAACGAAAAGTTTAAATTTTGATGTTTCTTCATTCCTCGGAATTACCGAAGTAGAATGAATAATGGTGAAAAAAACTATTAAATTCATTTTAAAATGTTCTAGATTGAAATTTCAAATTCGCCTCGACCCTAAAATTGCAAACCATTCGCTCAACATGTGTGCCAAATCCCATTACTATACGTGTCATGCCTTCGCGGGCAAGAAACAAACACTTCCTTTTATAATAGTAGAGATATACAGGGTGTTTCGAGTTTCGAAACTCATGGGCAAAAATTTAATGGTGTGATAGAAAACATCTAAACAAGCAATTTTCACCATACAATGCATGGGCGGAGAGCAAGCTGTGAACCGCTAGACTTCACTGTAACGGAAAGCATAAAGCGCGAGTTTTCTTACACATCGTCATTTCTACCGTAGATTTCAGAAGGCATGGCGACGTACAGTAATTAGGAAAAGGCGGACATGCATTTTATGTATGGTCTTACGAAAGGGAATGCTCTGGAAGCCGAAAGACTGTACAGGCAGTGTTTCCCGAGAAGACACGTGCCAGACCGAAAAATGTTCGAGCGATTGCATCGGTGCCTTTGCGAAACGGGATCCTTTGTCACCTGCATGCATGATACAGGGCGTGGTAGGAATGTGCGGTTGCCACAAGTTGTAGAGGACATTCTGCAAAGAGTGGATATTAGCACGAAAAAGGTTTCCCGTGCCATGAATGTGCCCCTCTGGATTGTTTGGCGAGTACTACGGTACGAAGGATTACACCTCTACCATGAACAGAAAGTGCAAGCTTTGATAACTGCAGATTATGTGCCACGTGTCGAGTTTGCACGTTGGTTTTTGCAACAGCTAGCAGCGCAGCTTGATTTTAGTGCACATGTGTTATTCACGGGTGAATGAACCTTTACTCGTGAAGGCATTTCTAATACGCACAACCTTCATGTGTTGGCATCTAAAAATCGTACGACTCACATTTTTACAACAGGTATTGCCAGACTTACTTCAACCTGTTGCAGTCAACATACAAGCACGTATGTGGTTCCAGCATGATGGAGCAACATCCCATTTCAGCTTGTATGTGCGGAGCGCTTTAGATACCCACACCTTGGCCGGCACGCTCACCTTATCTCTCCTGTCTGGACTTTTTCCTGTGGGGCCATTTGAAAAGTCTCGTCTACGAAATCCCTATCGCCTCCGACCTAGTTGCCAGGATTTCTGTTGCTGCTGGTGCTGTCCGAGACATGCCGTATGTGTTTGAAAAAGTGCGCAGCTTGCTAAGTCGCAGGTGTAACGCCTGCATTAGCGCAGGTGGTTGCTCTTTTGAACAGTTTTTGTAATTTTGCCACACATGCTGTCAATAAAATTATTTAGCACCTCTTCTATCCGTATGGTGTTTCATTCTTTCATGTGACAGTAACGACGGATACCTACTATCGACGCACCAAGAAGGAGTTGTCCGATGAAGACAAAAATTGGTGGATAGGAAAATTATGTACAGAATAGAAAATGATTAAAATTTCAGAACAATTGAATGATTTATTTCAGAGTTACAGTCACGAGCTCAATAAGGTGTTGACCCGCCTCTAGCCTGGATGCAAGCTGCCACACGGCGTGGCATAGACCGATAAAGCTCCCGGATGGTTTCCTGCGGTATTTCTTGCCAAATTTGCTCCAATTGTTGGACTACGTCATCAACATTCCCTACCGGATGCAGTCGCCTTCCCATCATATCCCAGACATGCTCGATGGGAGAGAGATCTGGTGATCTGGCTGACCAAGGAAGTGTTTGACAAGCTTGAAGACAGTTCATAGCAACACATGCCGTTTGTGGTCTGGCATTGTCTTGCTGAAAAATAAGGCCAGGGTACTGCGAAAGGAACGGTAGCAAAACAAGTCTCAGAATGTCGTCAACGTACCGCTGTGCAGTAAGTGTACCTCTAATGACGACCAAAGGGGCCCGGCTATCAAGGGAAATGGCACCCCAGACCATAATTCCTTGTTGAGGGCCCGTGTGGCGTGCAATAGTGAAAGCAGGATCGGCACGCTGCCCTGGGCGTCTCCATACACGTCTTCGATGATCGTCAAGACACAGTTGGAAGCGGGATTCGTCGCTAAAGACTATACGTCGCCAGTCAGCATCATTCCAGCCTGATCAAGCCAAGCACCACTGTAATCTGGCTCGACAGTGTGTAGGCGTGAGTGGCAGGTGGCGTAACGGTAGGTACGAGCGTAGATTTCGCTCTTCCAGGCGTCTGTGAATGGTCATGGTGGACACTCGTTTGTGGGTCGCACGACCGATGGTTGATAGCGATGAATCAGGCACTGTGACAGCCGATCTGACAATCACTCTGTCCTCGCGATCTGTTGTGGCCCTACGTCGACCGCTACCATCATGACGCTGAAATCTGCCATTGTCCACCCACTCTTGCCAGCATCTTCTAATCGCCGCATCGCTTCGACTCACATGACAAGCGATTCTCCGATTTGCCCAATCTGCCTCTTTCAATCCAATGATACGACTTCTTTCAAACTCTTAAAGTTGCTCGTAATGAGCTCGAATCCTGCGGCCAGACATTTTTTCAGTCGTTGAAAGGTATCCTAAATCGCAATGCAGCAGAAATTTTTAACAACAGTTCTAAAACAACTGCTTATATACATCTGTTGGATGCGTAGTTCCGATGCGCTGGAGATCACAGTATTCATTCATTGGACACCAAATTTTAATCATTTGCATATTTGGTCAAAACATTTTTGCATACGCAATTTCAAAGCAATCGGATGATTCCTTCTTGGTGCGTCTTTTTTTTTTGTTATAGAGTGTATATACTGCTGTTTGTAAAACATGCAACACCATGAAGGAGTCATCAGAATTAAATGAAATTTATTACACAAACGGCTTGTATTAGTACAAATAAATGAATAAATTTTCAAAGCAAAAAAACAATATTAAGTGTCCGAAATCAGTATTTGGTGTAGTCACCACGCGCTGCAATAAGTGCTGCTGTACGACGTGGCATAGAGTAAAACAGATGTTGAATGTCTGCTTGTGGAATATAATTCCAAATTGTTTGTATGCGCACCCAAAGTTCGTCTTTTGAAGCGTAGGACGGGGATCACGAGCGAGACGCCGTCCAACCAAATTCCACACGTGCTGAATAGGCGACATATCCGGCGAATAAGCAGGCCAAGGAAGAAGTTGCATGTGTTGGGCTGAAAAGAAGTCTCGAACATTCCTTGCAACATGTGGGCGTGCATTATCCTGTTGAAAGAAAGCGCGCCAGGGATGCCTTGAAGGAAGGGAACTACTTCGGGCTCTAACACTACACGGACGTACCTGTTGCTATTCAGACTACCCTTAATTCGTAGCAGCTGAGATCGTCCATGATACAAAATCGCACCCCAGACTATAACTCCGGGTGTTCGGCCACTATGACGTTCGATAACGCACTCTGGTAGGCAGCGTACACCGGCATAGCGTGTAACACGAATGCGGCCATCATGGTTCCACAAATTTAAGCGGGTTTCGTCAGAAAAGACAACTTGTTGCCAATTAGCCCGCCAGGCTTTGTGCTCATGAGCCCATTGTAGACGCACACGTCTATGGTTTGGCGTGAGAGGGATAAGGTATAAAGGAATCCTTGCACGCAGTCCACGGTGCAGAAGACGTCGGCGAATTGACGAAGCCGACATTAGTACACCTCTAGAAGTAGACCAAAATGCTGCCAACTGCCTGGAGGAAGCTGTACGGTCATTCACCGCCATGTGGACCAGGTGTCTATCATCGCGCGCTGACGTCACCTTGAGTCGTCCACTCCCAGTTTTTCGAGTTGTCCGGTGCTCGTCGGTCCACTGCTTCCAAACTCGCATCACTGTGGAACTGTTCATCTGCACACGAGCTGCTATTGCTCTATAGGAAAATCCTCCTTCACGAAGGCCGATGATTCTCCCCCGTTCAAACTCCGTAAGTTGTTGAAATTTCAATCTATTTCGTCGTGGAGGCATACTTAGGTCACACTAAACGTTCGCCACTAAAAAATAACCATGCACTATTTTCAACGTCCCACTACAGCCCTCTATTTATGCGCTTTTAACATCAGTTCAGAGGGCGCTGCTCACACCACGCATGCGTGGTGGTTGTGAAACTTTACTACTTTTCATAACATCCTATAAATGACATTTGCTGCAAATTTCATTTCATTCGGATGATTCCTTCAAATTGTTGCATATATGATGAACCAACTAAAGATGTGGGGCCTTGTGCACCCCAAATCTGTCGAAGCCACAAATGCCCTCATGTTGGCGTGTGGTGTAAGTTTGGAGGAGTTGGGTGCCAGCTCGGGTGTTATCCTCATCATCTGACCGTGGTTCCAAATGACGAGATGTCATCCTTGGATCTATCACTTCGGGATGGATCCCGTATCGTCGCCAGTTGTGTTACCCCAGAGCGACGTTAATTCAACTGCCTAAACTACTTCAAGTTTTTATTGGTCGTTTCCTTTTTTTTTTTTTGTATTCCTGTGAAGTGTGGTTATAGAAGCCACAGAGAACCGTTTTGTCCATGATCTGAAAGACTCTTTAACCGATCCTGGTTCTTCGCAAGATTGAATTAACACGCGTGAAGTCCTTTCCCCAGTAGATAACATTAAGAATCATTTTGGAAAAATAGAAGATTAAGGGAACAGTGTTCCTCTAGAAAAATAGGCAAAGAAAAACACTTTTTATTTGAACTTTATATTTTCTCCTCACCCACAACTCTTTTATGTCATCTTAAATAAACCCAATAACGAGTTTCGGCACGCATAGCTTAAACTTTGATCTTTATTGGTAGTATTGATTTGATATTACTTTCGTATGACATTATTCGGGACCGCTAAACGTTAGTGTCGCATTTTATTGTAATTCCCGTATTTGAAAAACCCGCGGTATCCCAATTGGAAGAGCAACGGCTTAGCAACCGGAGGGTTGCGAGTAGAGATAGCAATCCGGCACGATTTTCAATCCGGTAGAATTGACTCTAATCCGGCTGGATCCGGACGGATTGGTACTTTGTTAATAAGTCTTTCTAACCAGTATGTATTTTTCCAAAATCGGCTGAGTGAAAGTAGAAAAAAAGATGATGATGATGATGATTAGTCTTACTAGTTTCCACACCAAAAACATCAGTTTATTTTATTACTTTTCTATTTATCTAAAATTAAGTAGTCTCTATCTCTAATGTCGTTGAGCAAATGACATATAAATTGTACCTAACCTTGTCTCATACTAACATAAAAATCTAATATTTGGCAGTTTTTGGTCAGCATGACAAAAAAGGAACTCTTAATTCTTCTTAATTGCTTAAATCGAAGTTATATAGTAATGAAAATCGCTTTTGAGTTTGAAAAAACGATCTAAGGAAACTAATTGTATTAACTGTGTCACTGTCATCCCCCAACGTACTTCTCAATGAACTGCAAATATAACCAGCGGCCGAGAAGGCCTTCTAGTTGGTTTAACCGTCATTAAGTAGTCGTATATAAGAGACAAATATTTTCCTTTGACTCCATTTCATATGAAGTCATTTCTTTCTTCAGTATTTTCTCAAAATCTATTTATTTTCTTGTCTTTTTGCAACAGTCTTCATTTTGTTGTAGAATTTGCTTTTCTAATTCCTTTTTATTAAAAAAATATTATTGATAATTTAATTTATTATTTTTGCTAGAATTCTCCAAACTGATAATTGCTAACACCTTAACCACTATACCGGTTAGTCGGCTGGTGGCATGAAGTGTTATGTATAGTAGATGTGTGTTCACGAGTTTTTTACAAGCTAAGACTATTGATATCTTTCTTGTTGAAAGTTTTGAGAAAGTTGTGCGAAATTTGAAAATTCTGAGAACAGGAGTTTATTAAAACTTTAAAAAGTTCCAAAAATAGTGGGTACTTATGCGTTTTGATGAAAAGGTTGTACGTGTTCGAAGGACAAAAAAAAGTTAGACGGTGAGCTCTGCAGTTATGAACGATTTGCTGATGCAGTGTCCCGTTACATATCTGAAGTGTATCAGAACTTATTAGAAAGGTTAGAAGGCTTTAAAACTGGTAATGGTAATTTTAGTTACGTCGTACTAGAGCAACACAACGGGCTATTGACGACGGTCCGGAATCAGTCCCCTTATGGGAAAGATTCGAGGACAACACCTCGTAATTTTGAACCACGGTCAGATGACGAAGCAACACCTGAGCTGGCACCCCACTCTCCAAACTTCCACGCCAACCCAACGTGAGGACTTTCGGCCACGACAGATTTAAGGTGCACCAGCCGCCTCTACACCATACGTTTACAAACATTCATGCCCGGACCCGGATTCGAACCAGGAACCTTCCGATCTAGAGGCTAACACCTTAACCACTATACCGGTTGGTCGGCCTTTAAAACTGTTTGTGAGACATTTGGGTTCTTTCATCTAAAAAAGTTATGAAAGCTATCGAATGAGAGTATGCATATTAATGGTTATAACCCCATAAAAACGTTTCATGAAGATTTCACTTCTCAACTTGTAACAGTTGGTATCATTCAAAACTGTATCAGTGTTGGTGACAAAGTGAATGAAAAGAGCGTGTGGATAGCTCACACAATCTAAGTTATTACCAATTCCTTATTTACAATCCATTGTAGATTCCTTGAGCTTCCACATTATGCCAACATGAGGACATTTGAGGCCACGACAGATATAACGTGTACCCTACATCCCTTTAAAGGTTTACAAGTTTCGAAACGCCTGTATTCCAAACCAAATAAGATAAACATCACATAATGGATCATGTAAACCGACATTTTCTCAACAAAAATCCTAGGTAGACGAGTGTTTGAATTAGCGTCTCATTGGAGCAAAACAACGGGCTATTGGTGACGGTCCTGTATCAACACCACGGTCAGATGACGAGGTCACACCTGAGCTGACACCCCACTCTCCAAACATCCACACCACACCAACGTGAGCACATTTGAGGCCGACATATTTAACAGGCACTGCCCACTTTGTACACGGTGGTCTTTGGTTGGACTTGAACCCACAACCTTCCGGTTGCTCTTCCAACTAGGCTACTGCGGCCCAGAATTCGAAAGTATAATTAGAACTGATGCAGAGTTTTGATCTTTTGTTTCAATGCTTTTGGTAGCAAATTGTGGCGGGAAAGGGAACCCAGTTATATGGCAACCTCACGAATTAAAACTTTTCCATATCCGGCCTCGTCTTTCCTGAACATTTTGGAATGTTTTCATCTCCTTTTTTTGTCCTTTAATTTTATTCGTCTATATACATTTTTTTCCAATGAAATCGGATTTCTTTTTGCAAGAAATGCAATGTTCCGATGAAGTTGATCTGTGTATTTGTTTAAAAATTCATGAGGAAGATTGCTTTAATAAATTTGTAGTTAGAAATTTAGACCGAGAGTTTGAAATTGTCAAAAAACTAGAAAAGGATAATCCTTTGAGAATTTTAACCATTTTTAAAATTCTTTTCTTTAATATTTTAATTATTTTCCGCTCAGACTAAATCGATGGGTATTGCTATTCTTTGGCGACATAAACAGCAAGATAAAAGTACTGCCCCCTCGAGTATTTAATTCAAAGCTGTACTTTGGAACAGCTTCTCATTGGGTTTAAAAATTACTGTAAGGGTGAATTAATAAAGGTTAAACGAGCGGAACTGGAACTTATCTGAAATGGAGCAACTTGAGCAGTGAGGCATTGTTCATAAGGAAATGGAATTTATGAAGCAACAGTAAGGACATGTACTAATAAACACTGAAGCTTCAATTTTACTTGAATGGATACCATTTATACGAGCCAGTTTCTTTATACCAATAGCAACATTTCGGCAGCACACCACATTTACACTAGATTACATTAAAACAAGCATTTTAATATGCAAGTTAGTTTTCATTTTATTTCAGTCATGTGTACATTTTTACTCATTTAATAAAAACTAGCTTTAATCTTTAGTAATTCTTAAATTGCTTATGGGGGTTTTGTATTTTATCAGGATATGCATATAGTTCACACGAAATGCAAAATCCAAGTCAAGGTAGAAACTTTTGAATAGAATTTAAGTACGTCAAATATTAGCAAGTTTTTAAAAATCTCTTCAATGGGAAGACAATTTCATTTCTTACATACTTTTTGATAATTGACAAAAGCCTTGATCCCATTTGTGACCATTAGGTTGTGACTTACTCTCAGAAAAGATATCAAACAGAGAAAACTAAGCCAGATGCCCCATTAGCAAGTCTTATAAAATAGGCATATTTTTAAGTATATGGTATCTTAAGTCATCTGATTGAGAATAGAAAAGAGGAAACTGAAAATGGCTTAAATCAATTTGGTTTAAGTTATTCAATTTAATTCTAGACAAACCATTGTGCAAAAGGTCAAGCAGATGGCATTTAAGGTGATAACACACCAATACAATATTTCCTAAATAACTTTTCAGCTAAAAAAATGTTTTCCATGAGAATAGGAGTAAAAATTTAAATTAAATAGTTGGTACATAAATTCTACACTAATTTCATAAATGAAATTTTTTTTTGAGAAAATAATTTCTGTATTGGTAACAAGAAAGAAATTTTTGTCATAAAAAATAAGAATTAAGTGAAATAGAATGTGTAAACTACTTCAAAGGTATTTATTAAACAAGATACATAAAAGTAAACTACATAAAAATAAATAATAGACCACTACATACCACCATCTTCTGTTCAAGTGCATTACAATGAAATCATGTTAGTCACAGAATTTATAAGTGGATGTGTATTTTCTAAAAGCACATAATAGCAGTTTTTTAATAAAAAATAAAACTATAAATTTGTATATAAAATCATACAGAAACAACTATTTTAAAGCTAATTAGGGAAATAATTGACATATATATATATATATTTTACCAAAGAAAAAATAAATACTTCAGTAGTTTCAACAAAACAGAAAAAAGAAATACATGAAAGAATTTCACTCACTTTATTACACCTAATACATTTCAAATATACTGCAGATGTCATTTTAAGTATACATATCACTTTATAGTATTGATGCACCAGCTTCATAAATATTTTCAGATATTACAAGTTATTTTTTTTAAAAATCGGAAAACAAAAATGGAGGCCACAAGGTAATTAAAAAAAACTCAGTTTTCTTTAAGAGCAGCCATTAGAATATTTCAGAAAATATTCTTAATGGCTGCTCTAGACTTGTAAATTACTAGTTGACATTTCATAAAATTGATGAAAAACCACTTACAAAGGTCTAAGCTCTTAGCACAAGGCAATGAAAATCCACAAAGTAATGCATTTATTCTCAGTGTAAATAATATTGCAATATATAAATTGAGATAAGAGCTAACTCATAATATTCAGTTGATATTTTTAACGGAAGTTCCTGGACTTCTCTCTTGAGCAATCGATTATAATAAACATAATTCATTGATATAAGAATTCATAAAAGAAAAGCAACATAAGCTTAACCCTCCTGGTGGTTCATCTTTGTGTCGAAAACTGCCCTGAAGTGACCAGCTTCTGGTGCATAAACCAGTTTCAAACTCATCAGTTCTGGGTAATGGACCATTTGGTTCCATGCTCAGGTCTTCATTACCCTTGGAGTAATCAGGTAGTTTTGTCAAGAAAGTATCTCTTTTCATTAGCAACACTGGTCCGATCTAGATAGACAAGAAATCTTGTGCTTAACAAATTTACCCAGATCTTGGACAAGATATCTTGTTCAAACACATGGAAGGTTAAGCATCACACCGAGGGTAGAAAGGAATTTATTTTCATTATAAAAAGATTTGCTTTATTAGCTTCATCTAAATGGTGCTAAACATTAGCAATCAAATAACCTGGTCTTATGTTAATAATCTTTTAAAATGTACTATCCTTCTAATAGATGTACTATTTAATATGTATATATGAACTTACAGAGTAATATTTAATTCTAATACTATTCAGATGGCAAAGTGTTACTCTTGATGATGAATCTTCATACAACTTACAAAGAATAAAAGTAACCTATATTTTTGTATCAAGAATTAATGATTCAGTGCATATGTAGAAGTTATTAAAGTCATAGGTAATACATTTTTTTTAAATAAAAATATGATAATACTTTCTTTTTACAGGTATCAAGAACAGTCATATAGGGCAGGATTTTTCACCTGGCACATCATTACTGTAGAGATCAAACAAATATAAATATTCATTTTAACTTTTAAACCATAAAAAAAGCATATTTTTATAAAAAATTATAGTTCATTTTTTCTTACATCTCAATAAAAAAAACATGGCATATGAAATCTAGAAAGCAAAAGGCTTCAAGGTGCCTTCATTGAATATTTTATATTAAATTAGTATTTTTTCACTGCAAATACAATTCATTACACAAAATTACTAGGCACAACATTAGCTTGCTCAGTTCAAAAATTTTGCAATGCTTCACAATGCAATCACATTCATATCTGAGCGCATACAAAAAATGTCAATACTTCACATTTATTTTATAAAAATTACTTAGCGAAATGGTCTGGTAGAAAATAAATACAGATGAGGCAGGATATGTTTAAGTACTAAATATTCCAATGAATCATAAAGGGGTAAATATTAATGCTTTCAACAAATGCAATATCAGCATGCAATTTTTGGTATAAAGGGTGAAATGCATTATTTACAAAAGATACAAGTGAAAATAAGGATAACAGAATTTTAATGAACATTAAAAATAAATGGTCATAAATAGATAAACACAAAACAAAACTGCATGATATGCTTCACATATTACATCAAACACAGCTATGCACTTAAATATTTGAATTCCTAAAACTTTGTAAAAGTTAGATTCTTTAGCACTTAGCATGCTAAAATCAAATGGAACTGTACGCAGGAATGTCAGTATTGATGAACAGTCACAAATGAAATATAATTATGATACAAATGACTTGAATGAATAAATTTCTTCACTTAGCAGCCTTATGATCACAGGTAGAAGATTTGCTTTACATAGATGCCTAAGAAAGAAATCAGAGTAAATGAATAAAGGAGATATTAAACAATATATATACTTCATACTTAAGTTTTCAAACATTTAAAGGCCACATTATTTGCAAATAATCAATAATCAGCAACAGCTTACAAATTTTTAAAGAAAACAATGACATTTTATATTTACACTAACACATAATGGAATAAACAGAAAAATCTTTCCCAGAAAACTTAATTGGAGTTTTTATTGCAAATCTTAAAGTGAAATTGAGTACTACATTTAAAATCAAACGGCTCATTTATAAAAGGTAACAAAAGAGCATGCCAAGATTAGAAAGGAATTTTTCAGTAAAATTTTATTTTTATGAAACTAACTAGCCACTGCGTAGTCATCACAATGCCCGTGACATTACTTTTTGTGGGATCAGGTGTGACTACTTGTATCACTAACTCTGAACAACCATTCATTTAAAAATGTTCAAGATTAAATTTGAAAATTCTAGCTGGACACAAAATTCACAACAAATTAGGACTACCTGTTTACCAAATTTTTCATTGCCATAAAACAAATTAAAGCTCACTAACCCCCGGCGATTACTAGCAATTCCAAAAACGATCGCAATAGTCCATTGTTGGTCGTGCAGCATTAATTAAATACCTACCCAAATGCAAAAAGGTCGCGACATCATTGTCTAATGCGCCCATAATCGTATAGCAGAAGTAAAAAAAAATAATAAAAAATTTACAATTAAAAAATTATTTATTTTAAGAAAATCAAACGTAAGATATTAATGTGGTTAAAAAATTTTCAGATTTCAAATCCGTTGAAATTTTTAATTTATCTTCAATGATCCTGATTTTACAAAAAAGAACAAACAATGCCAGTCAATATATTATGTTTTGCTTCCCTTCGATTGAATTGTGCGTAGGAAATGAATCTGATCTCTATACACTCTTTAACGATCACAAAGGCCAAATTCGTATTGGAAAAATATAAGAGTTGCCAGTTGAAAAATTTATTTAAACAAAATCGCATTTTTAGATATTGATCTCATGTAAAAAAAGAACTCCAGATAAAACTGTTTGTCCGCTAAAATCGTTGCTTGGAAAATGAAAGGGAAAAAATAAATTGAGAATCTGATGTCCTTATACTGTTGCCATTCTAAGGAAAACAATAATAATTAAATGCCAATAAATTAATTTAAAAATGTTCTAGATAAAAATTAGGACTACTTGTGTGCCAAATTTCATTATTGTAAGTGCCATAGATTTGTCAGGACACTGTATACAGAGAAACATTTCCTTTTATACTGGTAAATGTAACATGTGCACACATATTTTCCTTTTTCAAAACAAAGATATCTCTTACTGCTGTTTTAGCATAATTTTTCCATGTTTTAATTTATAAAAGAGGCAATTTCATTTAATTTTATTTCAAGTATTTGCTCTTAAGCAAGAAGTTCATGCAATTCCTGCTAACTTGGGTTCCATAACTTTAAAATTATATTACGAGTTTTCCAGAAGGAATGACTTTCTATAGCTTGCAGTATAATTCAATAAAATAGTTTTAAATTGTTAATTAAATTTTTCACGGCTTCAACCTCTCTTATAAGACAACTCCCTCTTGAAGCTGTAAATTTCCTTCCACACATTAGCTTATATTTGCCCTACATTTTAGTTATGAAGTAACCCACAATCGCATGAAATTATGCTTGACAATGGTGAATTCTGATCAGGTCGTTATATAATTTAGAAGGGTTTGGCCTAAAAAAACATCAATTTGCTTTTTCCTTTCATTTTGCATGATTTCATACACATTAGATTTGTTAAGTAGTGTACTTTTATGCAAACATTCACTTAGGAAAAAGTTTACGAAATTTGAATATTTTGGTCTGAGAATGCTGAAATCTTAATTTGTAGCTCAGAATACTGATACAGAATTAACAGTAAACTCTGCATCACGATCACACTCCTTAATCCTCTCTACTCTGTAGACATAGTAACATCTTATGAGATTAGCCTGCTGTGTGTGAACCTATTTTCCCACAGCAGTAATTTATCTCTACTATTATAAAAAGGAAGTGTTTATGTGTGTGGTGACTGTTGTGATAAATCTATGGCACTACAATTATGAGATTTGGCACACAAGTAGTTCAAATTTTTTGCAATTTTAGTGCAAAGCCCGAATTTTAAAACTTAATCTAGAACATTTGTAAATGAATTTAATTATTGTCTTCTTTAGAATGGCAACAGCATTAAAGCTCGCAGATTGTAAACTTATTTTTCAGCTTCTGTTTGATTCTCCAAGAAACGATTTGTCAACAGACTTTAAAAAAAAAAATTTACCGAGTACTTTTTTGCTATCTCATAGATTGTAAAAGATAAAGTAAAAATTTTAATGGATTTGTAATATATTACGTTGAGGAATGGGTTGTATTGACCATTTCCCTTCGTGCAGCCCAATATAAACCAGCCTTTGAAATATAGTTGTCAAGAGGTAGAACATTAAAATATACCTAAAAATATGATTTTCTTCACACAAATTTCAAATTGAAATTTTTATATTTTTTCCAATAAGAATGACGTTGCACAGAATGACCTTCGTTTGATTCGAGAAATCAAATTTCATTTCCTTTGCTTAGCATAACAAATAAAAAACATTTTGATTGGCATTGTTTATTTATTATTTTTTTTTTTTAAATCGGGATCGTAAAAGATATTAAAAATTTCAATGGATTTGAAATCTACGGAAAATTTTACACCAGATTTTTACCAGAACCTTACATTTGATATACTTTAACCTTTACGCTCTGGCACTTAGATTTTTTTTCAGTCGTCTCCAGGAACGGCTCTTTTGCCTGCATGTCCAAACCTCTTACCTAACTTGAGCCATAGGGCCTTATGGCATTTAGGACCAACGCCTTCCTTTCATAGTATCGTGTGGCGTATATCACCAGAGCGACCTGCATTTCCCACAAAGCGT
Organism: Metellina segmentata; assembly: GCA_947359465.1. Taxonomy (NCBI): domain Eukaryota; kingdom Metazoa; phylum Arthropoda; class Arachnida; order Araneae; family Tetragnathidae; genus Metellina; species Metellina segmentata. The sequence goes on along the minus strand of OX375872.1, from coordinate 146,444,578 downwards.
TCACACCTCACGGTTAACAGTTTAGGGTACCGAACAAAAAGGTGGGATCCTCTAGATCAGTTGCCGACAGCTCGTAAATGATGATTGATGCCAGCAGTCACTTAAAAGGGGAATAACATTCACCATATTCAGATCTATACCATGCCGCTGGTGTAAACGAAATAGTGGTAACAAATGTCTACCTGCCACAGCATAAAGTTTAAATAAATCATTTTTAAACTGTGCAGTCGGCCTCATTTTTTAAATTTATGTTTTTCTCACATACAAATAAATGGCCATGGTGCAATTATGAGGCGACATACCCGTCATGTCGCCTATTGCCTATGATGTTGGTTTGCATAGCAAACATTGGGGGTTGGCAAGCATTAACAGTGGTCACACCTAACCCCACAAAAGTAGGAAAAGTGATTTTAGCATTTAGACAGAGGATGTAACTATGGTAACCCGAGATTTTTTTAAATTTCACACTAATTTTCTAGAGATAATTAACGTTTAGGTAACAAAGAATATCTTATTCACTTAATTTTATCATCTCATTATAAATACATTATCAGACATTTGTGTGGTGCAAGAAACATACATGCAACAAATTCAAACAAAATTAATTTAAGCCATTTAATAAAAATAACAATAAACTAAAGAGATGCTTTATAGAAATGAAGGAAAACAAAAAAAAATACTACCGTCAAGTAAAAAATGCACACAATTTCTACATGAATATTTTGGATTTTTGTAACATTTCCTGTTTTAAAGTAGAATATAGCAGTTGCTCTTTGGTTTCTACAGAAAAGATATGATAAAATCTTTTAAGATCAAGGGATTCACATCCATATATCCATTCTGCAGTTTTTCATGACAATTCACTAGTTATGACCTCGACTAACAGAATACTTCATAGGATTTTTTTGAAAAATAGATGTGCTTAATTAGCAGTTTTGTGTTGTGGGAAATATGAAAAACTACAACTCAAAAATTCTATGATGCTCTGTAGGTTGGGATAAGGAAAATGATCAAGATAAAAAATGTTGGTGGAAAATGTAGAAAACTTTGTTTATCCAGTTTGAGAATTTAAAAAAAAAAATCCAATATTGTTTAATTCAACAATCTATAGATGAGATTCCAGTTCTAACAGCAGTGCACTATATATATAAATGCAGCTAGTATTAAGTATATACATAATGAAATTAATACAATATTAAACACTTACATCATTTGCTGGGGAAATCCTGGACTGAGATGATATATCTTGCAAGTGTATGTGGTCATACATTTTTTGTTTGTTTACAGGTGGACCTGGAGTGTGAAGAAAAAGTTGAAGAAATCAGTCTCACTCAAAAATATAATTAATGATTAATTTCAAATTATTTTAATCTGCAAATTTGCTCTGAATATGAAATCTTAACATATATTAGTATTTATACAAGTGATAAAAATAAAATGTATCATTATGCTAGTTGAAAAGTACATATCTTCTATTAAATGGATTGCTAACAGATAAATGTTTTCAGGACAGCAAATTGTTTCGAAAGCCATTAAATAAGAATTAAAGTAATTCAAGGGGCAGGAAAAGTGGAAGCAATACGGAAAAAGTGCATATTCTAAAATATGATGATTAGATTTATAACATGAAACAGAGTTCATACTACAAATATTAGAAACAATGTTATGCTTTAAGAGATTGGGAGACATCTCGATTAGAACCAACTTTAAAAAAAATATTTTAAATAAAACATAAATTAAAGTAAAATGGATAGTTTGATAACATAATTAGGTGTCTTGATAAATAAGAAAATACAAGTCCAAAGCAAAAACATTCAGGAAAAGAGCTTTTTGAATTCCTCATAATTTTTTTTATACTTAAGAATAAAAACATGCTTTTTTATTTTTTCTAAAAACTTTTGCCATTTCCACTTTTTTTCTGAAATAACAAATGTTTTCCAGATTTTTTAAGCTAATTTTAATAAATTGTCATCTGAAAAAAATTCAACAATTCATTATTTTTACACTGGTTTTCTATAACTAGTGGGCAGTTAGTCAAATTAGTTCATCAGCAAATCTGATAGCATTACAATGGGAAATACTAAAACATTATTTCAAGCTTACACAGCCATCTTACATCATTTGTTTTGAGTATTTTTTTATTATCTACTAAAGCATATTATAACTAAGTCATTGTGTTTATAATTTTAACCTTCTTGATATAATACATTATTCCGTCATGCAACCTGCAGAATTTTCTTCATGATTTCTAACCAGTTTTAGACTTATTGACCAATAAAATTATTTCTAAGAATCTTTGCTATTTAGTTATGCGTATTGTAGTGTAGTGTAAATGCGCTAGCACACTACTCTCAAATCTCACGACGGTTAAAAAAACGTTTAATTCAAGTTATATAAAAAGTAACATACCTATTAAGCTTAAAAGCACTGGCAAGAAAATCAAACTGTGAAGGGTTCCAAATGCAATAATACCCACATACATTCGGAAATAAAATATTTGAAATATTTGAGATTTAGCAAAAGCTAAGACCAGAATTCCACAGTCAGTGAGTGTAATACCAGATAAAATCTGAAAAATTAAAAATAAAGAAAATAAATAAGTCACAATTTAATTAAAAAAACTGCAAATAAATCTAAAGCAATATGTATGTTTATTTATACTATGTAAATTTTAAAAATGTCAATAAAAGTCTTATTGAGTATTAAAATTCACAGAAGAATTGAAGTAATATGATACACAGAAGTCGATATTAAGAATAATACAGAATAAGATTTTACATAGATAGTATGCAATATTTCATTTGCTACTATAATTTACATTTATATAAAACAATTCTCAATGACCATTTATACTGAAAATTAAAATATAGCTATAAACTAATGACAGCAAATTAATAAATAAAGATATCGCTATTTTCAAAAAATGCAGATGAGCTGGAACAGGGATTAAATAAAAAGAAATACTTACAGAGCTCCCCATTTTTTGCAGAGCTGATTGAGCACGCTTAATTCTTGTTGGCTCAGGACTAATAGCAAATGAATGTGTCAAATGAGAGCAAAATTCAACAGAAATGCCAACACCCTACAACAGAAATTCATGTAAAAATTTAATTTAAAGGAATTTTTTGTCACATGCTATTTGCAGTAAAGATTATATAATATTAAATCTAAAATTATTTCAAAAAAATTTTTTTATTTTTTTTTGAGAAAAAAAAAATGAAGTTTGAAATGCATCTCCTCAGTTGTACTTTAAATTTATCCTTTTCCTGCAATATACTGTAAAATTTAGAGAATTTTGGTACTCCCAATCTTACCATTATAAAACTAATTTAGTTGTTTCCTATAAGGGTGTCATAAAAAGATATTTCAAAAAACAATTGGAAATTTTTTTTACACTTCATATAAGAAAATTCAATTGCCAAAGTTTGAAGCATATAATTAACTTTTAGATTCAGAGAAATGTTGACAAGAGAAATATTTTTCCATCCAGATCTTTTTAACAGGGGCATAACTTTAAAAAATTATTATTTGTTCATTTGAAGATTTGTAATATCATAAGGAAAACAAATGGGCAGGATTTATTTCAAGATCACTTAATCTTTTTTTAATTATGTCAAAGATTGAACTATTACATTTGTAATTACATAATAAATTTTTAAGAAAACATAAAAAAAACTATTGAATAAATAAACTAAGTAGTGTAAACAAGAAAAAAAAATTTTTAATAAATTCTTACCACAACTAAATTAACCAAGGACACAGCATTTAGAGAAATGTTCCACCAGTACATAAGGCCCATCAAATTCACTATTATCATAACAATAGTAATGACAACTATGATGGCTGAGTAAATATCCAAGCCCAGGAACAAAAATGTGACAACAAATATGGCCAAGATAGAATAGGAAAGGCTGCGGAATGTATCTGGCCACATAGTAAGATATTGTTCAAAAAATGGATGAACAATGCTGTAAACAGAAATAATAGTTAGTTTAAAGTATTAAAATGTTTATACAAATACACTGCTTTTAATAAGGAGATGTGTAAAACATCTTAAGTCTAGCACACGACTACTTTACACACATGGTGAACTTTTTGATTGGAATTTCTTTATGCTATGCATATTATTCCAACAATAAAGAAATTTATCTTAAGAGGTAGTATATTTTGATACATTTAATGTAATCAATGCACACAAAAAATTACAAAATTGGTCAATATATTTTTAAAACCAAGGTTTTAGAAAAGCTAACAATAAGTATTACTCAAGATTAAATTGATTGAATATGGTACTGTGAAATAGTACAAAAAGCATTTTTGATGTACCAAATAAAACCTATTTACAAATACTCATCGCAAGAAATAGGTTTCAAAAGCCTCTTTAGATTTCTTCTAATTAATTTATCCAAAGCTCTCGATATGTTAAATTTTGTATGATCTTACTATTATTCTACCTAGTCAGATGAGATCAAACTACTAATCATAGCAGGAACCTTGAAACTGTTTCCAAAAAACCAAACACATGCTTCAGACATTTAAAATATATTTCACTGATTACAAGTATAAACTTAACTTAAAATAACACTTGTGTAGAACCTATTTTTTTCTTCTTATTAGACATACAGTTTTATATAAAGTGAAATATCGAACAGAAGCTTAACTAAAAAATAATAATCTTTATATATATATATATATATATATATATATATATATATATATATATATATATATATATAGTTATATATAGTTATATATATATATAGTTATTTCAAAATTAAAAATAACTCAAACTTGGTATAGCATTGCAATTATACTTACTCGAGAGCATTTTCACATTCAGAGTTCATACACAAAACAACAAATAAAAATAAATTCAGATGAAAAGCCACCAAGAAACATGCATATCTATTGTTAATACTTATTTGCAATTAGTGAAAATGCACTGCGCAATTAAAACTAATTATGGATACACAAAGCAATATGTTGCCATTAAAACAAACATAAGTAGTTGACATTCAAAAATAGAATGAGTTTTTATAAATCCTAGGAATCTGATACAAATTCTGATGCTAGAATGCATTTTATAGCCAAAAGGAATTTTTACAAGATTAAAAATTATACACCACAGCAATCAAAATTCTCTAGTCTCTTGTTTCATAACAAAATTTTTTAGAATCAAAACTAAGCTTTTGCAAATCTAGTAAAACTTATTTTACATCCCTGATATTTAGAAAGCCATATCATCAAGTACTAAATTTTCAATTTTTAAGTGCTTTAACTTTAGAATAGATTTTTTAATTGTGAGAAATATAAAACTTATAAATGTCTAAAATTTAAGTGAAAAAGTATTAAGAATAAATGTAATTAAAAAAAAATAGCGATTAATACTTTGCAAAATGAAATGACACAAAACTAAGCAAAGATAAAAGAACATGCATCTAATGTTATATAAGCATTTAAGTTAATTTTAAAATGTAGCAGTTAAATCATGCATTCAATTTTCACACATCATGCAACAAACTTATGCATTCAAATACAGATGCACACAATAGGAAAAGTCCATGTCAAACAGCCAAACAAGGTATGGAAAGGTACATCCAATCAGATTCACTATCAGAACATCCATCAACATAGATTCTCTCAGCATCTGCTATGAATAACTAGATAAAAAGAATCTTAAAAAGCATTTTAAAATTAATCTTAAGTAATAGATTTATACATGCTATTAATTTTAACACAACTTATAAAACCATCTTCCATAAAATAAGAGAACAAATTAAATTTAAATTACTCCGAAAAATGTAATATTCTATTATAGTCGCGAAAAAAAACGAACCACCACTCTTCATTCAAGCAATTTAAACAGTTGAAAAAAATTTAAAGATGGCACTTGACATATAAACTAATGTCTTCTAAAAACTCAAATTCATAAAATTTGGGGATAATGGGACATCTTCATATTAAATTAAGTAACCAACTTCGTAATTTCCAATAGGAATCCTATTTCAACACACAATTTCAATCTGTATCAAAATTTAACTTCAGATACCAAATTTCATGTCATTACATCTTACCATTTCGAAGGTATGTGTACAGAAAGATTGGAGCTCTTAATGTTAAATCAGTTTCTTCCACTTTTATGGGAATTGATTCAGAAGGACCTCTTGCATATAGCTATGTCAAATTTCAGCTCATTCCAATAATTAGTTTTTGAACTACATTAAATTTTCCTCAATAAACCTCTGATAATAATTCTTGGATTGTTTGCACTTGCATAGTTAATATAATACTGTAATTCTCAAATCTTTTGCACTTGCATGATAAATGTAATAATTCTCAGATCGCTGAAAATACGATTGAAATGGTGTTCAAATTTGATATTTGGTTAGGTATGACTATAATTTCGATCTACAAGTAGTAACTTTCTATTTCAAGATTATCCATAAAATTTGCAAACTTTAAGATTTAATAATTTGGGATATAAAGGTAGTAAGGTCATGAAATCTCATATTTAGCTAATTTAATGATGCAGAATCCGATTATGGCATCAAAACATGGCGTTTCCATTAGAAATTTCGTTCTATGTGCAAATTTTGATACAAAGACGCACTCAAATGCAATTTTTTTGGATTGGATTTGAATTTGTAGAGAACGTTATTTCTTATTGAATGGTATCTGAATGTGCTCAAGTATGAAAAGTGCTCGAAATAAAGAAGGTGGTTCGTTTTTTCCCCACGAATGTACATTAGCAATCTTAAGGTTTCAAACAGAATTTTTTTTTTAATTAAAAGCTAAAAATTCTATTGACTGAAAAGTAACTAATTCTTATAGAACATAAGCCAAACTAACATTTTAAATCTGGCTCCTTAATACCATACAATCTTATAAAAATCAACAAGTACTACACAAAACTTTTCCCATTTTCAAGAAATGATTAGACCATCACAAAAACAAGCATTTACATGAAAAATTTTAGACTTGTCTATTCAAATTTATGTAATACTTAGGTTCCCATTTGACAAAATCTAATCAATAAAAAGTATTTCAAACATAGACCATAAAAATGTAGTTATGGAAAAAACAACTACTTCCTTCATTCCTGAGTTTTAACAGTACTGAAAATTCAAAGATGGCGTTTGACAGAAACCCCCAACGTCTTCTATGAATTCAAATTCATAAACATTGCATAGGGGAGTCTTCATATTAAATTGAGCACCAACTTCGTAATATCCAATCAAAACCCAATTTCAACACTCAATTTCAAATTTATATCAAAATTTAACTTCCTTTACAAAATTTTATGTCATTAGGTCTCACCGTTTCGAAGTTATAAGAACAGAAAGATTGGAGCTCCTAAAGTTAAATCAGTTTCATAGACTTTTATGAATATCTTCCTAAATATTTCTTAAGTGCTGATATTTTGTACCATGTCACTGTTAAACCCAAACAAAATCCACCTAAAATTTTATTTAAAAAATAGTTTGGAATTTGGAAAGTTGGTTAGTTTATTTTAGGTTTTATGGCACAAGGTTCATACTTGACCAAGGAGTGCTAAAAAAAAACTAGTGAATTAAAAATGTTGTGAAAGGGGGGAAATGCAGCATAAAAGAAGGTCTCTTGGGTGTCCCAGGAGTGCAACCCAATGTTTACTGGAGTTAACCCCATGAAAAAAAAATATCACTTGAGTACCTCGGGAAAGAGTAACGTGAATTCATCCAGAGAACCCAGAATATGTTAGCACCATGCATATTCTTGTGAGATATAAAACTGTAATGGTATCGTCAGAATTGATGAGTTCTTACTGTAGCTCAAGCAGGTGTATTATTTTTAAGGGCAAAAGAATAAATCAGCAGCATTCTTTGAAGATATAACTCAACAGTATAATGCCCATATCTAATGCAAATATTATAAAATCTAAATCCACAAAATTGAATGTGGTTTTTGCAAAATATTAAAGGTTGATAAAGTAAAAACATTGCTTTTGAGGCACATTCGCTACCCTTGATTTTTCCTACCTTCACTCATAAGTTCACTCTAAACTTTAATATAGGCTAAAATAAATGCTTAAATATAATAAAATAAAAATAAATAAATGGAGAAAATACTTTGAAATGTTAGCAAACAATTCAAAGGCCAAACCAACCAAAAACCATAATCAATTTAAAATGACAATGATTGAAAAAAAATTCATTAAATTTAAATATTACCTTATATTGTTATACATTTTTTAAAAATAAATTGACTTGAAAGCAGCAAATTTAGATCGAAGAAAAATATTTGGTACATTTATAAATAAAACTTTGAGATATTTTATAAATATAAATTATATATAAAATATCTCAATCTCAATAACAGGTTTATACTATGTGCGCCTGTGGATAAGTCACCAAAACCATCACTTTTTTTGCATGAAGATAAATTATTCAGCTCAATAGTTTCACTATAATAATTTTAAACAAATTGTATCAAGTTTCAGACAACTGTCCCATATCATCAGGTTTTTGGATCCATAAGCAATTGGCATGATCTTGATGTGCATTTCAAAACGTGTTCAAACTGACTATTGAAAAGTCTCCATTTTGGCTTTTTCTTATGAGTCAACCAAATATTAAGTTTCTCCTATGTTATTTACCTTAAGTAAAAGTAACAATAGCTACTGGAAATCTCATTTCTTAAAAAAATGAATAGACACAAAATAAATAGAAACTAAAAGATAAAAACGATTCACTGTATACTATTACTTATAAACATCACGCATTTATAAAGAAATTTTTGCAAAAGTATAACAAAAATAATGCCCATAGCTTGAACATTATGTATTTGAAACACAAGTTAAAAAATTTCTGGGCTAAAATTTCTATACAAACCTATAAGGAAACACTCGAATATTACTGGATGTGCCATTTTGAATTTTTTCTGTGAGCAAACCAGATATCTTCCTTGACCATCGTAGTGCTTCATAGAAATCTTTAGATGTTTTTAAAATTGTATGGTATGTCATAAAATTTGTGGCTACAAGAAAAATAGCAGGTCATTAGATAAACTGTAGTTAATTTAAGCACAAACAGCTATTAAAATTAGATTTCACTTATGTGAGTAAATCAAAAACATGTGTATTCCTCTTAACACATTTTCTCAAGTTTAAGGATGGTCTGAATAACAATTTTGAGAAATTTGGTCCTTGAAAACTAGGATAACTCAAATCATATTACCATGTCAACAACCATATTATCAAATGTTACTTTATCACACTTCCTTTATGCACAAATGTGTGAAAAATTATTTTTCTTAAAGTTGCAGATTTTTACTGCTAATGTTTTAAATGTGGTTTTGTAATAATCAAAGATAAACATAATCAAATCTATAAAATCTTTACTCAGATCATTTTAAAAGAAAACACATCTGTAATATTATAAAATTGGTTATGTTTTCATGCAAGTCAAACTGTATGTGAAAATTCTGGCCTTACCTCCTACTGTAACTCCCTGTCCTGACTGTTTAAGCTCTACAGCACCACCAAATTGGGCACGCCCTCTGAAAAAAAATTATGGCTTTAAACACATATCATGTTTAGTTTCATATATGATTGAATTAATAACAAAAGTAGAGGGATAGTAGAGGGATAAAAACTAATTTTAAAACAGATTGTTCCACTTACAATACAAATGTGAGAGAAAAGTTAAGGCAATGTCCAATGAAGGAAATTTTAGTACTTTCATATTAAATTTTACAAACCCTATTCTTTAGTACAAATACATTTAATAATAATAAAAAAAAATTTAACCACTCTTTTAGGTTTAAGTGAAATCGATAATTTTTAGAATACTATGACAAAAGAATTTCTAAGCAACATAAACATTCAGAACTGTTCATAAGTCTTCTAAATTAAAAATTATTTGGTGGGTTCTGGTAGAAATTACAAACAGCACTGCAGAGAGATGATAAACCATTTAAGACATTAGCGAAATTAATAAACGAAAATTATTAGGAATAAATTCGCCGATACTGTAATCTTTACTCAGTACAATAGACTATTAGTGGCGGTGCTGGAATTCTTTGGAGTCACCATTTTAACAAGTCATAAGTAATCTTACTTAATACAGTAAGTACCTGCTATATGGTCACCCCACTTACATGGTCAGTTTTCTTAAGTAATGTCTAACTAAGAGGGAACATGTGTTAAAGCGCACTGCTTATATAGTCATTTTATTTTCCTGGCTTTTGATTAAATGGTTAGTTTTTTTTTTAATCTTTTCCATGAGGTTATTATTATTTTTTAAATAGTAATTGTAACATTTCTTGAGGCGGGAAGCAACACAGGGAATGACCAAACAAAAAAGTCTGTGCGACCCCGGAGATGACATGAATTCGTGCCTTTTTCTGGACCACTGAGCTGACCCTATAACAGATACCAACTGTATTTTTATTACAATGTATGAAATTCAATATAAAATTAGCAACACACCAAGCAATATAACTACATACAAAATGTCTACTGATTTTTTTTTTAATTGATCTAAAAAATTTATAAGTTTTACAAAGAATGAAATAAGTTGTATTAGAAAATTATTTCAAATGTCTGATCCACATCAATAACATAAAACTATTAATTTAATACCATTGATCTCAATATTTCTGTTCCAACCAAGAATAATCTTGTCTTGAAAATAGTGCGATATTTAAAGCTTAATTTATCTTTGCATTTTTGTACCATTTGATTTATTCTTAATCAAATACAAGGATAAACTCACCCTTTAGAACATGTTTGACTAGGAACTTCTTGCAAAAAGTTTCTTAGATTCTTATTAAAAATATCTTCCGTGGGACGTTGGGTTCGTGGAATGCTGCATGATTCACATCCTGAAATGGAAATAGATCATTTTTGTTCAATAAAAACAAGACAAACTACTAAAATAAAATTTTAAGAGGAAAGCTTAACACTCATCTAAACTTTTAATCCAAGCAACACATACATTGAACACTACACCAACTAGACACCATTTATTTTGAATGTACTTTATCTAGCAAATGAACACAAGACTACATACATAATTTTCAGTTAAAGGGCAATTGATATATATTTTAATTCTTGTGACGAATTTGTAAACTGCAGAAATAAAAGTCTAAAAACATTTAGCATTATATTAAAAACAATAAAACTTAACATTATAAAATGTATCAATTTATAATTAAAATAAAGCAAAATGGGACTAGAGGTAATGCAAAAACATTAAAAGGATAATTTATTACAGATTAAATAACATAAAAGGCATCGTATTGTTCATTAAACACCCCCTCGCTAAAATGAAAAATAATGCATGGCGGTATCAATGCTTATACTGTAAAACCAGTAGGTAATTAGAAACTGAACATTCTGCAGAACTTGAGTACATACAACTCAATATTTCTATTCTGAACTTGAAACACAATTTCCGAAGTTCAGCAGGTGTATACTAGCAAACCTCAAGCATATACCAATTAAATTAACAATAAGTAATTCGTGAATATATATTTTAAACAAGTCAAAAAATTCATCTTAGAATTTCTCATAGAGAATACCTGTTTTTCTTGATTCTGCAGGACAATATGTCTGATTCAAATGAAAGCAACAACTTGGACTATGGATGTATTCAAAGTATGTGTCTAACCAACTCACCGGACGTAATGCAATGTAAGTTCTGAAACAACAAAGATAATATTAAAATTTACTTAATAAAATATTCTAATATGCACCACAATTAATAAGATTTAACCAAATACCTGTTACTTCTGTCTGCCATCCACTTAAGTTGTACCATCATTGAATCTTCATCACAACCATGACTAGCACATATACTATTTTGAGCCTTTACAGCTGAATAATCATACCCATCAGTAATAACGAAATACACTGGTGGACCAACAGATAAGTATTTACTCAAATATTGGAAATAATTCAACATATAGGAATCCTGCAAACACAAAATAGAAATTATTAATTTAATTAATCTTAAGGACACTAACTTTAAAGATGAATTACACAAGTAGCTAAAACAAGAAATAATTGCATTCCTTACCTCTGGCATAGCCAACTCTTGGTCCAATCCAATGTCTATTTTATTTAGAACAGCAACTGATGAACATAACCATCCTAAAAAGGCAATTAACTGAAAAAAAAGATTATTTGTAACTAATTGCAAAATGGCAAGCTGGAAATTTTTATCAAGGGTTCCATAGAAAGAATTCATCATTTAAGAATAACTTCATACCACAAGAACTCTGGAAAAGTTGTTCAGTAAAAGTGGAGCATAAACATTCTTGAAAAACTTGTATAAAACACCTTTTGTATTTACTTTATCTTTCTTTGAAGTTCTGATACAACAAAATAAATCCAGTCTGTGATTCTGTGAAGAAATTAATCAGCCTTAAAACAAAATTACACACAAAAAGTTCAGAATTTTCATCATTAAACTGGTAACAGAAAACCAAAGCATTTCTCTATTTGAAATTTAAAAGAATATCAATTCAGCCAATATTACTTCCATTCTTAATAACAGACAAGAATATGTGTTTAAATTTGAAATAATTTGTTTATAATTTTTTATTGATAGTAGCACGTGTGATCAAACAATTGTACTAATAATTTATAACACATGTGCGTATTAATGTAAATATCATTCCATTATAGCAAAATTTCATATGGGAAAAAAAATACAGCCTTCCTACGATTCATAATTTAAAAAAAGATTCGCTACTTTAAAAAACATGCATCTAACAAAATAACTATTATAAAAGGAAGTGTTTGCTTGTTTTTTTTCGCGGCCACAAAATCCTGACGATTCTATGGCACTTACAGCACTGAGACTTGGTACACAGGTAGTTTGAATTATTTGCAATATTTGGGTCGCGACGAATTTTAAAATTCAATCCAGAAGATTTTTAAATGAACTTAATAGTTTTATTCTCTGCGTGCTTCTTCTAACGCATTTCGTCTGGACTAAAGAAGAAACCCCCTAAAATGAGCTTTTTCTTCACCATGTGACCTTTTTTATATTTTCGCAAGTGATTGTGACGTCACATGAACTTTCTCTTTTCAAAAAAAAAAAATTGCATACTTTGCCCTTTGCGTTAAAAAAAACAAAAAAAACATTACATTTCCTGTCCCCTTTTCAGCGAATGAGAGCAAGGGGAAAAACATATTGACTTGGATTGATAAGTATTTTTCGTAAAATCGAAATTGCTCTAAAGATAGATTAAAAATTTCAACGGATTTGAAATCTGCGGAAAATTTCAATTTAGTTTGTTACCTAAAAATATGATTTTCTTAAAACAAATAATTTTTAAATGAACTTAATAGTTTAATTCTCCATCGGGTTTTCAACGCGTTACTACCAGAGAGAGAAGAAACGCCGGAAATGACCTTGCCACATGAGCCGTTGGCCATTCATCTGCATTCAGTGTAATTAAACTTTTTTCCCCATTTCTTAAAACTGGTATAGTAACTAGTGATGTGACATCGGCTTCAATGCATCAGTATTTTTTATAAAACATCAATGTTTTGAAAACATTGATGTCGCATCCCTACTTTTCAGACCCTTCACCTTTGGCCACTTTGGTCTATAAGTATGTTCAATTTGCCGATTATAAAAATTATGCTACTTGGTTATTTTTTAAATTTTTATAAGGGTACTTTTTCATTTAAAAATAAAACATCAACAACGAAAAATTATTGACAGGTATAAACATCGATGTTACAAAAACATCGGCTCTAAGACATCGATGTCGCATCCCTAATAGGTATGTAAGGTAGTTGAATTTACATTGCATTGGAGCAACACAGCAGGATTTTTAATTAAAAATAAATCATTGAGTCCATCATTGAAACTAAAAATGAAATATATGTTAATCTATCATTGAAGATTAGAGATAATTTAATAAATAGAAAGTCTTATGGTTTATCACTATATGATCAGATCTGCCAATACAAGACAATCTGAGTAAATTACGATTTTAAGTGAATAAGAAAAATCTTGTATAATTTAAAAAATCTAGACACATGAAGTGTTTTTAACGCAGTTGTACGGTAAATAAGATTACAAACTGTAGTAAAAAAGTATGACTAAATTATGTACAATACTTCAAAAACCATAGCAGGAAAAAAAAATTGTTTTCATTTAAAAATGCCTCAGTTGCCAAAACATCTTAAGAAAATTACTTATTTTAGATATATGCTTTACAAGGCTTCAATTCAAGCTTTAATTGACCTTCTAGAGAAATTTAAAATATACTTACTTCTTGCCTCTTAATATCCAAAGTGAACAGACACAAAAAGCAAGTCATTTGCAAAAAGAAATTAATTAAAAGTGCGACTCCAGCATACAAGGCAAACAGCTTAACAGCAGGCATGTCAGTTAAAGCACCTGAAAAATGTTAAAAAAACATAAAATGTTTTTCCATTTATGAACAATTTTGGCATTTTGAGAAGCATCATTTCAAAAATGTAGACTGTTTTCAATATTTTCTTAACTTTTACTTTAATATTTTCAATTAGTCAATTTTAAAATTAAATTTTATAAGGCAAGTTTGAAAATATAGGAATGCAAGCAATACTTCAAAAAATTTAACACCCAGCAAAAAAACTTTTCTTAGTTATAATTGCAAAAATGCTATCCTGTTACTGGTTAAAAAGTGGAAGTTTTTTTATTTATACACTTGCCTAGTGATTCTTTTAAGTATGTCATAGTTTGGTTGATTTGTAGGTTTTATGGAGCAAGAGCCATACTTGGCCATTCAAGTCATAGCAAAATCAAAAATAGCTCACAGGGACAGTTCAGGATACTGTCCAAATACTGATGTATTTAATTACAAGTAATTCACATTTTTCTAATGCAGGTTCAAGCTCCTAGCATTTAATGCTGTTTGCATCATAATCAAGATAATGCAATAGTTAAATAGCAATTAATGGGTTAATTTAATAAGGATTTGCTTACCAATGAAAAAACAACTGGACATAGAAAGACTCGATAGCATCATACTTGGGGCTACTTGGCCAACAACACGACCTATTTGTTTACTAAGTGTTTCTTCTGGTAATCTTTCATCTCGCTGAAAATTGAAAAATAAAGATCATTGCAGTCCCATATAATTAAAATTTATTAATAGAAAATGTTGTTCCTCAATAAATATCACTACTAAACATTAAGTTCTCAACATAAGGTTATTGATGCAGTCCGATCTAATGTTCAGATAGAAATTTAAGATGAGCAAGTCACCTCTTTATACCATTTCCTTTCTACAGCTATTGTTTAATCACAAAAATTGCCATGCAACTCCAATTGGTTTGCATGTTGGAATGCGAGACATAACACATAACATGCAAAACATAATGCATTTTAGAATCAAAACCTTCGCCAAGAATGTCAAATTAAATTAAGCCTGAAGCTCGTTTTTGATAAGTAAAGAAACGAAATTCTTCAATGATACATTTAAAACTTTGAAGACATTGGAGCTCATGAAGGACCTAACCATTTATTTATTACAGAACAGTGTAGTCTGGTTCAAGGATATCAAAATTTTCCAACCTACCTCCTTTTGTACAAATCAGTACACTTTTCTGGTAATTTTTTTTTTAACTAAATGTAAAACAACTGGAAAATCTGGAAATTTAAAAAAAATTACTGGATTTTTCTTTACTCCAAATTTTGCTTTTAAATTAACGGTACTGTTCTATATTTTTTACTGCTTTTCTCTAATGCTCTTTGTACTTTATTCTTTACTCATACATTTAAAAAACAATACTTTTTCAATTTTAACATTTTTTCAGTTATCGAAATTACTAACCTGATAAGCTTGGACAAGGATAAATATATTATCTACTCCAACAGCAAGCACCAAAAAAGGTATAACTTCAATTATGATTAGAGTGGCAGGAACTCCAGCAAAACAAAAAATTCCCAATGAAGAAAGAACAGATACGATAACTATAAACACACCAGCAAATCCAAGAGAAATTTTGGAATCAACCTACAAAAAGGAATGAATATCAATATCCAATTACATCACATTTAACAACTTTGAGAGGTTAGTCTGATTTAAATTCCTGTCTATAAGAGAATAGGGAATGGTAAGCTAAACCAATTAAAATTTGCATTGGATGAGTTTTAGATCTTTGAATTGAATCTGACAATTTCATATGGTTGTTTTAAACAAGTGAAAATCATTAAGATATTATGCAATGTGTAAAATTGATACACGACAACTCTCAACTATACCAAAAAAGCCAATTGTTCTGAATTTATAAACACCAGTAAAATGCACCATAGGTATAATATTTTTGCTGAAATTTCTAATTAATGCTCTTTCCCATTAGAAGTTCACATAAAACAAAATTGCATAAGCATCTCTATATAAAAGGAAGTGTTTGTTTGTTTGTTTGTTTCGTGGTCGCAAAATCCTGACGATCTATGGCACTTACAGCAATGAGATTTGACACACAGGTAGTCCAAATTTTTTGCAATTTTCGGGTCGCGGCGAATTTTAAAATTCAATCTACAAGATTTGTAAATGAATTTAATAGTTTTACTCTCTACCTGGTTTTTCAAACGCGTTTCTTCCGCGAAAGAAGAAACACCATAATCTTGACATTTTCCACCCACGTGACCTTACTATCAGCCTTTGGATACATGCCAAGTTTTATTCATTGCGGGGAACATACACCTACTATAGAGAAAATAATATTTTTTTGTTTCCACTTTTATTTTTACATTTCCTGCCCCATTTGTGCGAATGAGAGCAAGAAATAAAAAACATATTGACTGGGATTGTTACGTTTTTTTTCGTAAAATCGGAATCGCTAAAGATAGATTGAAAAGTTCAACGGATTTGAAATTGCGGAAAATTTCACTTTAGATTGATACCTAAAAATACGATTTTCTTTAAATAAATAATTTTTAAATTGAATACATCTTCAACGGATTTGATATTTGTGGAAAATTTTACACCAGATTAAAACCTTATATCACAGCGTTGCCCGTTGTGTTGGTTTGCCGCGGGCAACGCCGGGCTAGCCACGTAGTGGCTAGTTTCTCATAATGGTAAAATGAAAGTTTTGTTGTTATCTTACATGATCCAATTTTACTTTCTTGAATTATCTTTAATTTGGAAAAAACCGATGTCCAGACATTTACATTTAGAGTACTTCCAAGCAAGATAATTTAATAGTCACTTTCATTACACTAAACCTAAAATAGCAATCCCATATGTTCGGAAACTTTTGCATTTTAAATGTTTGAATTTGAGACAAATTCCACTTAACATACAAATTACTTGTGCTTTTTTTAATCTATTGATCATTATATATTCAGTGAAATTCCAAGGACTTACAAAATTAATAACAGAGAGAACAATCATAAGAAATCCTCTGGACCAAAAATCTATTTTACAATATTTTTTCTAAACAATCTCTAATCTCTAATATATTATAAAAGGAAATGTTAGTATTTCTGCCTATGTGGACAGTTCTGACAAATCTATGGCACTTACAATAATGGGACTTCGGTACACAGGTAGTACGAATTTTATGCGATTTTTGTACGAAGCCCGAATTTTAAAATTCAATCTAGAACATTTTAATGGAATTTAATTATTGTTTTCTTTGAATGGCAACACTATAAAGAGATGACAAATTCTACATTTATTTTGTCCCGCTTCCGTTTGATTTCGCCGAGGAACAATTTGTCAGCAGACTAAAAAAACAAATAAAGTTTTAACTAGAGTTATGTACTCTATCTCCGAGATCGTTAAAGTTACAAGTAAAATTTTCAACTGATTTGAAATCTGCGGAAAATTACACATTAGATTGATACCTAAAATATGATTCTTTAAAAAATTATTTTTAAATTGTAACTTTTATATTTTTTTCAATATCAATTTTGATGCTGCGAAAAAAGATTTTTGTTTGATTCGAGATTCATTCATTTTGATTTCCTGAGCAACGGATTTGAATGGAGCAAAAGAAATAATTAAAAATTGACTGGCGTTCTTAGGTGCTTTTTTTTCTATCTCAGCGATCGTTAAAGATAAAATAAAAATTTCAACGGATTTTAACTCTGCGGAAATTTTTACATCAGATAGATACTTATTAAAAGAAAATAAAATGTATAAGGTAATTTTTCTATTAAATATTTATATTTTCTCAAGAGATTGTGACGCACGCCGATTGGATCTCTTGGCAATGCGAATTTGACAAATCACAGCGTTGCCCATGGTGTTGATTTGCTGATAATTTGGTCTGCAAAGCAAACCAAATTGGAATTCGCAGGGATATCATTCAAATAGGCTACGAATTTCCATTCAGACCCCACGAAATGCAGTGGCTAGTAAACAATATACATGAACACCTGTGGATCTAAAGTAATTTCAAATAAAGACCTCAACAGTTAGCATTATATGTAAAATAAAATCTTACCAGCATACTTTTGCATGTGTTAACTTCACCTAGTGCCACGGCAATGTACACAAACATGATTAGATAACTAATTCCAACTGTAAGTATATCAGAATGACTTCCTCTCTCAAGTTCATCTTCAACAGATCTCTGCATGAAAAAGTTTGTAAATTAGTGAATGTAATAAAAATATTGAAAAGTAGGAGGACTATTTTAAAATTTCATACCTCAGCTTTAAATGCAACAGTCATGTTTTTAGATTCATAATTCTTAAGAAAGTCAACAAACCTGAAAAAGAACATAATGTACAGCTATACTAAGAAACGTAGAATTACTATAATAAATTGGAATCCATTAAAATAGGTTTCGATATGGAATTACACAATATTAAAGCACATGGCATATTAAATTCCTATCACAGTACTACACAAGACAACTTTAAAGTAGAATATTCGTAAATCAAATTAAAAAATTAGTGATGTATATTCAATGTACCACTTACTTTCAAGATCTCTTGTTTCAGCAAGTTGTAATTTGTGTTATAAGAAAAAAAATTATTTCTAAAATTGATATTCAACATACACTATGGCTGTGAACTTTCTTCCAAATGATAAAAGTTTTAGATTTCAATTTTAGATTCAGCACTTTGATTTTACCTTAATACTTTTCAGAACAGGTCTTGAAGTTTAAAGTTGCTGACATACAAGACAAACCTGTTTAGGCCTTTCAAAAAATATGAAGGGGTGTTGAAATGAATTAAATGATTGACATTGGGAAAGATTAATGCAACTAAAAAATTATATTGGAAACAATATCGACTTGAAAGTGTATTCTAAGAAACAAACTGAAAAGCATGACTTAAACTACTGAGATCAATTTGTTACCCAAAAGTCACCTTTAACTATATTTGTTGGCCCTTTCAAATGTGGTTATTAGTCTATGGATCAATAACTGCTACCACAATAAAAGTTTTTGCACTTAAGTCCAGTTCTGTGTAGAAACCCAGTCAAAATAAGCAACAACAATCTAAGAAATTAATTAAATTAAAAAAAAAACATTCATATAAACATTTAAATGATAAGGAATTAAGAATTGCACAATTCACGGCAAGTCAAAATCATATTTGTAATACATTAGTGTTGCAAAATTTTTAAATATATTTTACTGTTGGAACAAGACATGTCTTCAGCACCTCTTTTCAACAGTTGAAACACTAGATTTTAGCATAAGGGTTAACATACATAAGATGATAAACACTTACACTTTTTCCCATTCTAGAGCATCTTTATTCAATTCATTGTCATAATGGTTAACCACAGGAATAGTAATAATAAGAGCTGTAGCTGAATTATACTCAGAATTCTTGAAACCTCCTAATGCAACCTCTGTAGACTGTAGAGGACCACCATATGGTGCAAAACATTTCATCTCACCCATGGTACTAAAATACGAATAAAAATTAAAAGCAAAGATTATAAAAACTGATAATAAATTAAATAACAATCAACATAAAATTTTAGTATTTGAACAAATTAAGAACACCGGAGCTTGAAAAGCAACTTGCATATTGAAAATTTAAAAGACTAATAAAATTTTCAAACATCTTGCTAGTTGAACTATTGCTAAGTAGTTTAACACATAACTGCATAAACTGAACTGAAAAACTGCACAAAAAATTAAACTATTACAGAGTGAAAATAATTACCCAGCACATTCTTTAAAATGTCCAAGATAATCAAATGTTTTGTTTTCCAACAAGCTGCGCTGATTCTGATAGTACCCAAATATACTTTGAATAGCGCAATTCTTATTCAAAGGTGCAAGGGGTGCATAGCAAATATCACCCAACGATATATTTCGATTTTCTGTCTTGGCAACTAGTCGTTCAGCAGCCATTTGCAAATCCAATACCTTCAAAATAAAAACAATTTTGTATCAAAAATTTCAGAAAGCATTTAACACTAATAAGATTCTAGAAATAAGCTGAGCAAACATGGAATATATTTTTATATAACGTGAAATACATCTGAATTCCGTCTCTTCTGCAGCCAGCCAAATATGAATGCATTGCTAAATGCCTTTAAAATAAACATAACATCTTCCAACAACCACCTAACTATATTCCAAAACTGTTTTCACATCTTAAAACCAGTAATCTATAATGTATACCCACCAGGCCATTGTACAGAGTTTATAATCTTAAATATCAACAGTTAGAGCTTTGACTATTGAATCTTCTAGTTTTTTCTTAGTTCATTAGTTTTCTTTCAAAAAACTTTGTATTAGACATAAAGTTTGATAAAAAATTAAACAGTAATTCAAAAAACAAAGCAGCCAAGAGAATACCAATAAACATAAAACCAAAAGCATAAGCATAAGAGAAACGAGGAATATACAAAATATGCTTTCACTTTGAAGAGTCAGTACAATAAAAGTACATTATTTTCTTATTGCAAGAGTTTATTAATTATATTTTAAATGAAAAACAAATTTTGAAAGTAAACAGAAGTAAAGGATTACCTCATTAAACATAAACTAACCAGTCACTAATAAACTTGGAAACTAAAATGGAGCTGATAGGATCATGCTTTTTGATCAAAATTGACCTTTGTAATTTCTAAAGTGAAATTAATCAAACTAAAAAATGCTAACCTCTAGTAAGAAATCTCTGTGAAAAACAGGACCCCATGTGTATGTCTTGTGGCCATTCTTTTCTTTGATGCTCTGAACAAATGAGGTCTTATTTTTTGGTGTAATTATCATGTGCTCAACTCTATAAAATGGTCTGAAAAGCATTAAAATGATATATTATAAAAACATTACATAAGCATATTAGTGTAAAATTTGACAACTGTATAAGGTGATCAACAAATAAGCAAAACTCTTGATTATAATTATTTTTAAGATGGTGGAGTTAAACAAATTAATGTTCTGTAATGAACCTAACATTGAAACACTTTTTAGAAGCAAAATAAGATTTGTGAACATTAAAATTTTTAATGTAACCAAAATAAAAAAAAACTGCAATACATACTCAAAGTGCTTGTTAAAGTACTCCATGTCTTGACGTGCTTGGCTGCTTTTTGATACCCACAAATCCACAGGGTCAGTTGTGACAGAAAAACGGAACAATAAACCAGAAGCCAGAGCAAAACTCACAGCCAAAGAAAGAAACATGATTGGTATGGGACGCTCAGCTACATAAGTTCCCCAACTACAAAAATTTTCTTCTAAATTTCTTTCAATTGCTGCCCCTAGCTTTTGTAGATAGGATATATCAGATATTATTTCAGTGTCAGGTAGTTGGTGTGATGCATCAGAAATGGCTTTTTTTGTATCAGCTATATCTTGAGACTTTTCCACTGCTTGACTAGGTATAACTGCAAATCAAATATACATTTAAATAATTTAAAATTCTCATTTAATGATACACAGAATTTAACTACATAATAAGTAAGGCAATTCAGAAAACCATCAAATCAAATCGCATCTTGGTAAGAAAAGTGACACAACTTAAAATAGCACAATTTGAGAAACATCAACTTAGAGGATACTATAACTTATATTGAAATAGTATAAGCTTCGTTTAAATTTTAGGTAAGTATTTATGATGGTCATTTCTATTATATTCTATAGAATAGTAATATAACACGCTGGAGAACCTCATACATATTTTTCAATGACATAGCATCAAAATTTTATTTTTTGACTTGTCACTTTTCATGCTGGGGTGCAAAATGGTAAAATGCTTAATCATAACACAATAGCTTATGTTTTAAAAAAAAACACAGGTTGTAACTTTCACTTCCTGAAAATTTTATCATTACAAAATGTTAACGAATGGTAAGCACGTGAGACCAAGAGACTTAAGTAATAAAATTGAACAAAAACAGCTAGAAAAATCCAAGCTAAGATTTGCTTAAGAAATTTTGCAACTTTAATTTTTCAAAGCAATTTTAAAATTGTCACTATAAACATCAAACTATATACAAAATACAACTGTTTTTAAATAACAACATGTTTACAAAATTTTCGAGTTTTATTATCTTCACTACACTAACAGCCATCTTAGAAACAAGTACAGCAAAATTGATGCAAATGATATGAAAATTGAATTGACCTGGCAAAATGAAAATTGTCTGTGATATGTATCCTGCGATTTATATAGGCAATGCAAATGTAGCATAAATGACTCATCCTATGAGCATTGGTTTTAACCGATTTACTAGAGTATCATACATTTTATTCATTAAGGGCCAATATCAGACATTCTTAATGCTTTTACCCAATTTTGGCAAATAGATGGAAGATTTTTTTTTTTAATTAATGGAGATTGCAATTATCGAGCAGATGAACTTACATTTTTCGAAGCTGTATTGGATCCCTACTCTTGTCAGAGTTAATATCTATCCAGAAAAATACAAATAAAGTTTACCCCCAGATGAGTTCTTAAGTCAAAATTTGCCAGTGGGAAGGAAAAAATGGTAAACATGGTGCACAAGTTCATAAATAGTGAAGAGCACAATGCGAACATGAACAGACTTTGAATATTCCATGAATTTATTACAGTATATGTACTGCACTTAGCAAAACCAAAATTACCTAAACTTAACTCATTATCTCATAGTAATACATTTTATATCTACTCATACTTTAGCAAAACTATAACTGAAAATAAATCTTATGGAAACATAAGACTAACTGAAAAACACAAACCAAAAGAGAATGCATGCATTTTTTTAATTGAGACGAAGGAAGTTGCAACTTCCTTACCAGTGATAGTTGCTTACACTGTAATCTATAAAGAGAACATACTAAAATATACTTAAATATTTAATAACCAAGATCACCTAATCATCTGAACTTGTGGTAAGATCATTTGCTATCAATATTCACAGAAAATCACAGGGGAAATCAATATTTACAGCTGCTAATAGATCATGGTGGTTGCCGAAAATTGTAGATAAGCCATGCTATTTTCTTAAAATCAAACAAGAATGAAGTTTATAGTACTAACATGTTACATAGGATTTCTTTGTAACACATTCATTAGATATTTATTTCACTAAAGTATTGATCCCTTCAAAACTACTCCCAAGAATTTAGATCGTTTTTTCAAAACAAGTTGTTTTGAACTCATTCTATAACCACAAATATCATTCAAGGAATCTAGCAAAAAAGTGGTAGTTTGTTATGCATAATTGAAGGGAGAATTCAATATAAAACCTTCAATTTTATAAAAGCAATATCAATGCATAAAATAAAGTGCAATAAAATGAGTAGTGCCAATACTTTGAATCTTACAGAAGGTTTTTACTTGCACTGAGCAAAACATTCATGTCACATTTGATGTATACATTTTAATACTCGTATTCAAAAATTCTGGAATTATTGAGTCTAATCAAACAAATTTGTAATAAAATAAAACAAAATTCATATAAAGTATTCTAAAATATCAATAAGTAAAATATTTTCAAGTTAAAACCAGAAAGTAATTTCATTAGCAAATCATTGGAAGTCTTAAAGACTTACTTATTTTTACAATACCATCAAACAACAAATTTTATAATTTTTTTAAATTACCGTTTTTTATTATCAGTTTTATTCTCTATTTTTACAATAATTTGTATTTTTTTAAACATTTAAGATCCTTACTGATATGGTATTCATAAATGCTATAGTTAATATTAAATTTAAAAACTTAAAAATAAATTATTTAACAAAAATCTATTTAAGTATGTTAGCAGTTTATTAAATCTATTCAAGTGTACATAATCTAATATCATAATACAAGTACACTACCCTACAATAATGGACCGGACAGCATGATGTGATGGTATAAGGGAAAGAATACATGCTTGAATAGGGGAATGGTCCCCAAATGCTGCAATTACACTCTTTTAACAAGGTATTGATGCAAAACTATGGGTATTTGTGTCCATTCCTGCTGCAAGAAAGTCACCAGCTCAGCAGTAGATTTCGGACATGGTTCCCTGGTCCATAAGTGTTGCTCTAACTCGTCCCGCAAATGTTCTATGCAGTTTAGGTCGGGACTCTGAGCAGGCCAGGGAAGACGTTTTACATCCATATCTTGAAACCATTCCTTGACAGAGGCTGCAACATGACATGGAGCGTTGCCGTCCTGTAAGTAACATTCGTCCATCCCATAAAATTGCCAGAGCGTAGGAAGAACCTGATTGTTCAAAATGTCCATGTAGGAGTCAGCGCTCAATTTACCAGGAACATGTAAAGGTCTCAGGCCGTACCACGAAATCTCAGTCGAAAATACAGTCCGATTTTATGCATATCTGCTAGAGACCATTATTGTAGGATAATGTATATTAAGAATAGCATTTCAATTCCATAACACAAAACTCTTAACAATAGTAGTTTCATCACACCAGACTAGTTATTTAAGTTCTAAATATATTATTTCACCACCTATATGCACATTTACTATCATTCAGCTGTAATTTCTCTCAAAAAATAAATTAATATTAATTAAATGTAATAAAAGTTGAACCATTAACTTCCGCTATCGATAAGAACACACATTGTTAAATTTAAATCTTTGTTCTTGCAAGTTTTTAAAACTTGTTTCTGCTTTAAAAATTGAAAAAAATAATAGGATTTTGGAATATAAAACTTGCAACTATTATTTAAACTTTAATAGATTTCCAACAGTAGAACTGTGTAATAGAAACACTTTTAAACAACTCTTAAGTTAAGCTATAAATATTTAATGTGGTAAAATCTAATCCATGCTTCATTTCCATTTCATGCCGTAGCAATTACGCAAAAGAACAGCACTGGCAACATACCACAATAAATGCAGATGAAATTAAAAGGGAAGGATAGGGAATAGCAAAACAAGTAAAACCAATATAGCACAATTAAATCCCTTAAAATCAAAATTTTAGGCACCTACTCACTACTTAAAACATGTGAAATTAAATAAATTACAATATGAAATTCACAATACAATTCAGCAAACTAAACAAAGTAACCATCCCAAGCAGTATCACTGATGAGGCTAATTCAACAAACTTGGTAGTAGATTTTAAGGAGGGCTATTAAAGGTTTTACCGTGTATCATACTTAATTGTGGCTTAATAACTACTCCTAATAGTTACAGGAGTAGTAAATATGATTGGTATAGCTCGACTTTCACTGGACATTTTTACTACATAAGGTACATGAGTTATATAAGTTGCAGTGCAAAACATAATGTGCCCTAAGCATTCAGAGGGAAAATTAATTAAATTAGAAATTTAAAATGTTGAAGGCAAAAAATGTTAGTAAGAAACACGGAATAATGGAGACCAAAGTACAGAAAATGCTTAAACTTTCAAAATCAACAATTATCAGCTTACATTAAAACTAGATTACAGTTGCATAAAAAAGGATATGTAAAATTTGGAGAGGACAAAACAGCTTTTGGAATTAGACAAACAGTATAGAAAGTATTGGGCAAATTCATAAACGTCACTTTTGAAGTGCAATTTTATTTTCTATATTGTTTAAATTAATGGTAGAGATAAGCTAAATCAGACCCTTAGCATAAAAATTGAATCAAATTATGAATCGATTGCTTAATTGTATGGATTGCTTTGAGGATTCATTCAGATTTGAATCTTGGGTTTTTCTACTTGTATTTCAAAGAAAAAAAGAATTTTGAAGAAAAAAAATGGAGACATTTGTTTTAGTGACATGAAAACATTCCAGACATAACAAGAGATTTCTATTTCTGATTAGTTTTATGCTGAAGTTATTTTTACGAGTTATATTAATTCAAAGTTATCGCAGGAGGCACATTAAAATACTATCATAAATGCCTATTATGCTTGGCAAATTCTACTTGACTTGCCTTAAATATAAATTTACTGACACTTTAGCATGACAACATTGGTTGCACCTGGTTGAATATGATAGAACATAAAATGCAGTACATTTGAGCAATTGAACTGTTTCTTAGCAAACTATATGCCAATGGATGCAATGTTTTCAAAGCACATCTTCCTACATTCAATTGGACACAAGGAAAAATTGGTTGTTTAAAACCTGGGTACTTAAATATAAATGTTTCTGTACCAATTAGCTACAACACTTCTATAGAATTTAAAACCTGATCAAAAGATTCAGAACAAATCTTTTCAGGTCAGACTCCAGATGCACATTAAAAAGCGAAGCAGTAGAAAACGAAGGATTAATCAGACATCATAATATTTTAATAGAAAGTATAGTAATAAACCTTTTAGAACTTCATTATAGAATAAAGCAAAATTAAGAAAACTTCATTTTATAATTTAATTATTTGTATTTTATAGAAAAATAGAGAAGTCGTGCCAGTTTTTAAAAGCAAGCAATATGTTAGTCATACTAAATTTGTCCTTTCCATTTGGGATTTTTTTGTTTTAAAATTTTACTAGGATGGATTGAAAACTGAAAAGTATACCATGTTCAATAAACTTATTTCAAATCGATAATTTTAACAAGCATTATTCACCAGAACATTGTGAACTGTCATGTGATGTAACTTGACAGAGGAAAAGAAATCTAAGACTCATGTAAAATTGAGATAAAATGCATTGTGGTGTTATTGAAGTTTGTTAATCATTTTTAGTAAAAAGGAATAGATTCAATCGTTTATAATGAATAATTTAGAAGCCTGCACTTCCCAGGAGCTATATAATTTACAATTATTGAAAAGATTAATAAAAGAGCATAACAGTAGTTTTAAAACAAGATAGTAAAAATAGCTAGTGCAAATCAATACTCATCAAAAGAAATGTTAATAGGTTACAGATGGCATCTAAAAAGATAAACGAAAATAACGTAAGCAATAAATAACTCAGTAAGAATGGTTTAGTACCGAGTTATTTTAATAACGAAAAGAACTTATAACTCTTCAGTTTAATTTTTTAAAAACACAAGCTTGGGCGATAAATTACTTAACATGTTAAATAACTTGAAGACAAAGCATTAGTTTGCACTTAAAAAAGGAATTTACTGCACCAAGGTTAGCAAGACGTACTTGACCGTTTCGAACGTAGGGGCTCCACTTCCTCTAATGAGCCCAAGTCCACCCCTGAGGCAGACGGTGAACTCGATTTCAATAGAATCAAAGGTCGATGAGATGATCCTTTTCTCTCCATCTTAACATCTTGTTCACCTGCTAGAGGTAATTCCAGTTACATCACAACTATGAATACCCTATTAACTGCAGTGTTTAATACACACTGCTTCCATTGCTGAAAAGCATGAAAGTCCGAATGGAGAGCTGAATCATTACAGAATTTGATTTGCTAGAGCCTTTAAATTCTCACAGCTCTATAAGGACTAGCAAAAAGGAAACTTGCAATGATAGTTCTTATAAAGGAGAAATAGCAACTATTCTGTGTAAACAAAGGTAAAGCAACAAAAATATTTCCTGTAAGAAAGTTTAAGAGACTCTTTGGGAGGGCCCAATGAAAAGAAAATAAAGAGAAACAGGAAGATAAATAAATAATATGGTATATTTCCAAAAGCAACTAATTTGAAACAATAAAACCAAAAGTATACAATGGCATGCTGTTAATGAAGCAAAACGATTTAGAAGCAAAATGCAGGCAAACAAAAAGACAGTATTGAGTAGAATTTCACTAAACTACTTTCAAAGCTAATGTTATTGAGGTTAACACACCCTAGTCTATTCTAACAAAATCAAAACAGTATAAGCTAGTAAGTGCAAAAACAGAATGTGTGTACAGAAGTGAAACTCCAGGAGGCATCTAGAAGGCAGAACAAAACTAGATTGCATAGATACAGAAACAATTGTAAGTCTCATGACTCTAATTTATATTCAATTTCATAGCACTGTGTATTGAGCACTGCAGGAGACATCTTAAGTTAAATTAATTACCATTAAAAAGTTCTTGCTTAGACTTAAGAAATGTAAGCTGTATTTAGGTTCTAAAATAAGCAGCACTCTTTCCAATTAAGCGTGAACATGTTTAAGTCTTGCACACACACACACATTCATTCACATCTAAAACTAGTATTCTGCATCGCGTGAATATAAAATCACAATGACTTGAACATTTGAAACTAGTGTGATTTGAACATTAGTTAATTTTCTTCCAAAGTTTTTTGCCAGAAAGAAGAATACATATCGAAAATAATTCAAGCTTCATTATTTAAAACTTGAATCTTTGTTATCCTTTTTTATTTTTTAAGGTGTTGAAAATATTGCTTTTAAATTTTTTAACTGTAAAATTCTCAAAAGGGAAAGAACTCCAGAGGAAGGTGCAAAGCCATAAGAGGAAGCGAACTACGGAACATCGCATTCCCAACTGAGCCGACTCTACTATTGTAACTCTTTCTTTAAGGAGAAAACATTCCTGGTCTCTAAATATATAAACCTAGGAAAGTACCACAAGTTTCAAAGAGCCCAATGAAACAAGAAACAAGTCAAAACTTGCATCACTCAATCAAAAGAAAAAACAAGAATGAACTGAAAGAATAACATGGATTGAGCTGTAGATCATAGAATTAATACTGTGTGTGATGATCTATCAACAATGATCTATCAAAATCATGTTTTCTTCATCTTTTAGGCAACTATGTATGTGTAAATCTGATGAGATAAAAATAATAGTTCCAAACTAAATTTCATATGAAAACGCTCAGCATTACTAACATTTTTTTTTATTGATCGCTACCAAATTAAAATTATGTATTATTCAAATTTATGTTGAAACCAAGCCTTTGGTTCAAACAACTTTAGTTAAAGGTGTGTAGCTAGTGTTAGATGAACCAGGTTTGAGAACAATTTCCAAAGGTACAAAAAATTTCTTTGACGTTTGATACAAACATAAAACAAACCGTTCTGGAGAAACATAACACAAAAAATAAATATTAAAGAGTAGAAAGTTCATTTAGAACAAGGCACACTTGAATAAATTGTTAAACATGCAAAGTCAGGCTAGGTAAACAGTTAGAACAGAAACAAATCAAACCGATTTGTTGGTGAATTAGAAGTTAAATCCTTCAGAGACAAGGGAACAGACCAATCTCAAAATTTTTTAAATATACTACTTTAATAAGACTGATTACAGAACAACAAAATGAATGTTGATACTATATGAACAAAGTTCAATTTATGCTAATCACCTGCTCCAGAAAAAGTTTTCTAAGCACTAGCTTTAAGAAAAAACTTCAAAAACAAGGACTATAATTAGACCATTTAATACAGTTGATTAATTTTCTAAAGATAGCTGATTTTAGCAGTAAAGGGAATTCTACATATCCAGATTTCTTC
The DNA here is from genome assembly GCA_947359465.1 of Metellina segmentata. NCBI lineage: Eukaryota > Metazoa > Arthropoda > Arachnida > Araneae > Tetragnathidae > Metellina > Metellina segmentata. The sequence continues at coordinate 146,414,855 of OX375872.1, read as the reverse complement.
AGATCATGAGTCAAATGGATCAAAATATCAGATAATTGAATATCAGTTCTATTATGTAGGTTTTCCCTTAAGTATTTACTGTTTCAGAAGAGAGCACTTTTATTAAAGAATTCTTCAAAGATATTTTAATCAATTGTCCAGTACCTTTACTCCAAATAACTTTCAGTTTATTCATAATCTAAATAGACTGATAGGAAGAAAATATTTATGAAAGAAAAAAAAATTAGATTCATTAAAAACAAATGTCGATTGAAAACAATTTTCAATACATCAAGTAGTCCGTTTTTAGAAAGCAGACTTAACTGATGTATAAAATATTCCATAAGAAATTGCCTCAACATACTCAAAATGCAAAAAATTCCTGAATGAGAATTCAGCTTGAGCTTAGAATTGTTAATACTTATTAAAGTGTACATTAATCACAAAACTAAATAACTTCCATGAGCAAAGATATGCTATCAATTTTTCATGTGGAAAATGGAGCGTTTCTTCACCAAGCAATTTGGTAAATTGTAATTTACTTCGTATTAGAGCAACACAACGTGCTATTGGAGACGGTCCGGGATCAATCAAGGGAAAGATCGGAACTTTAACAAGCTAAAAATCTATAACAATACATTATTCTAAGTAAACTAACAATAAACAATATTTTTTTTAAAGTGAGACTGACATTCCCAAAATTTTTTTTTAAGATATGTATATTTTGTTTATAACTTAAATATTCACACAAGTATAAGAATACTTGCAAGGAGTAGTTACTGTTTAAATCATTACTGATAAAAGGACGCATTTTACTCTAAATCCATCGAAATAGCAACAGCACTAGTCGTAAATTACCAAGACTAAAACATGAATATGAAAATCAGACCTACATAAATGGAATGACCATTTATTTACTTACATTGAAACTTTTAACTTCTACGGCATTACATGTAATGAATGTTCACATGTAATCATAAATAGTAAGAGTCACAAATTATTGGATTAATCTTTGAGTTAATTATACATGTGAAGGTATAGTTTTTGCAGTTTTGCACATTTTAATGCCCAGAAACCAAAAAACTTCAGAGTACAACAATAAAAATTATCTATCTAGCACCATATAAGTTATTCAGAGAATGAGTAACCTAAGTCAAATAAATCTATAAAATAATGTATTCCAAAAAATTATCGCAACAAATTATACTCAGTTTTATGCATATAATCGCAATCCATCTCAAAACAATTCCTTAAATTTTGTAATTTAAATAAGCACATTTTAAATGGTTAGGATTTATAGGACTATTTAATTTTTAAACAATGATTATTTTGAAAGATTAAAAACATTAGTGATTCATGTTGCATATAAATTTAGTTAAACTATATCTTGATGGATGCAAAACTAAATGTAAGAAAGCAAGTTTAAATTATAAAGCAAAGAAATAATACATGGAAGAAAATTGCCGAGAACATTTACATAACACAAAATCATAACTAAAGGTAATATTAGAGACTACAGATTTATATAAAAAGAGAGTAGAGGTGAATTTTGAACTCATACTTCTGTTAAATGAAAAACTAAATATAAATGTTTTCAAAATAGTAAATTCATTAAGCTATCAGAAGATCAATCACCACACATACATACAAATAGGCTATTTGAAGGAAACTATAAACTACTTTTTGCTGCATTCTTAAATACAATGGCATTTACATATATTAAATCTTAAGTGTCCCAAGAGTAATAAAACAACTTACAACGCAAAGATTTTCTTGACAACATTTTGAAGTAAAAAAATCCTGATAATAGGAATACGGTAATGATACAAAATGTAATGAGGCACAAAACTGATACTCCATCATGGTGCATTAAAATAAATGGCTCTTCTTCTGCTGGCAAAGGTGGAGGTGAAGCAGTATTCAATTGGCAAGCAGCTTCACAATCAAGACAAGTACATGTTTCAGCACCAGGATATGGACTTTCTGAACAACTGAAATAACACAATATCTTGTTTAAACATATATAAACATTAAAAAAAAATTCACAATTAAGAAATTAAGTACATCTAAATACTAGATTCTTGTATAAATTTTTCAGGGAACGTTCAATACGTAAACAAATTCCTAAAATTAATACAAAAAAACCCCATTTCATTATGATTATTTATTTGTCACCATATTGAACACATTCTTGCCAATATCTTATACAGCTAAGCAAATAGAAAATCTTCTAATTTAAAAATTGGCTGAAAAGCTAAGTGAAATTTTAATACCATATCACTTTTGTAAAGCTAAATTAAAATGAAAGTAGACTAAACACCACACAAAAGACAACTTTATGATAAATAAAAAATATTTTTTTTTTTGTAATATTGCAACTTGATAAACGAGTCCAGCATATTAACGCCGATTTCATGATATCTTCGATAAATCAGTGAAGTAATATACATAAAATTAACATAAGAAAAATCAGTAACAATAGAAGGTTAATCAAACTTTCGTTTAAGATAATTCTAAAAACTGTTCTCTCTAGTGTAGTCAAACAAGATATGCCCCAGTCTCTTTCCTCATCAATACAAATAAGTAGCTTATTTTGGTTTCATTATGTTTGTAGATTAGTCACTTACACTTTGTAATATTCAACTTGGTTTAATTCATTGGCACATACTGAAAAGAACTAATAGGTTCATTTTCTTGTAGTACTAAAAGCACTTTGATAGAAGTTTTAACCGCCCAAGCATAAAATGTAATTAAGAAAGTAATTAAGATCATATCCAAGTTGCACAAAAATAGCTCCAAGGGGAATGAGAACATCTAAATATTTGAATGCGAGAATCATAACATAAATTTTATTCACAATTATAATCATATCTAGGGAGGTTTTATCTGAAGTATCTGAATGTTCAATGGACTACCTTTGGTGATGGTTGGCTGTTTTAGGAAACAAGTGCCGATTTCGGCAAAGTTGTGAGCTCAACATAAGACAAGGTCAAGTAAAAAAATTACATGAAAAGGAGAAAGAGGAATTAAAGGAAATAAGTAGGGGGATTAAAGTAGAAAAAGTTTGTTTCATTATCCCGGGAGTGAGACCATGTGTTTACTAAAGACAATAAAACCCTATTGGTAAGAAAAGATCATTAAGTACCTTGGGTCCATGAAGCCCGTACACACCTAAAGGAGATGCACCTCGAAGACACTACATATGGTCAGAATGAGAGCATTCGACAATCAAATTAAATGTTCTCAAAACGATTTTACTTCCAGGCCAAATCCACAAGCATACAATATAAATTACTAAAATATTAGTGTTGATGGTTATAAATGCCCCTTTTTAAATAAAAATGTACCAAGATACAGTACAAAAGTTAAATTCCCAGAGAGAAATACTTAAATCAAACAAAACCTATTAAAGATTAAGCATGAATAGTTATTTTAAAAAGGACACAAAATTGTGTGATACAGGATTAAATTAAATCTCAGGCGAGATGATATATATAAAAGTAAAATACAAAGAACATGCAATGTGCTAATATGCAATATAATGTAAACAAGCAACTATGTTAATATGAACATGCAGATAGCCAAATTAATAGCAAGCATAATTCAAAAGTAATACATACAGGGTTGTGTTTTCATTCATGGGAATGAATTCTTTTCCTTCGGCAATAAGGGAACTTTTAGTGGTCAAATCGTATTGTATTTCAAAGGGCGAAAATCCATTATTCTCAGGAGTAGATCCCATAAAATTCAACCATCTTTCAGGTGTGCATTCTCTACCCCAACCTCCACACATTAAGTCCAACACTGTTGATCCAGGAGTCAATCCTTGAATATCTTTGCAGGAAGCAAACATTCCATCTGCATACCTAAAATAGCAATATTTATAACACAATTTGCCAAGTTAACCTTTTTAGACTTTCATAACTATAGAAAGCGCGAATGAACCAGCGTAACTTAGTGTCTACCAAAAAGTACTTCATGGTAGAGTTGAGGGTTACACTGGTATTTATACTACCCAGTTGTAAGTTAAGTTTTGGAGTGGTAGCTATGCTCGCTACAATAACAATAGTCAATTTCACTTAAATAAACCACTCTTGAATTGAGGCAGTCTTCATATTGGAATGAACATTTAGAAACAGTGGTTCCCAAACTTAGTGTGTCCATGGAATCCCTTCTTATAGCAATACCCTGACCATGAACCCCCAATTAAAATAACTCTACATAATTGCATAGTAGAAAAAATTACAAATTTAACTTTCATGTCGTCTTGAATGGTATTAATTTATTGAAATATAAATTTTGTATATTTTTATTGTAGTATTAAAATTAGTATTTATTGAAAGTAGTAGTATTTACTAAAATACTACAACTACTATAATATATAGAAGTAGTAAATAAATAGTAGTAGTATAGTAAATAGTATTTTAGTAAATACTACTATTTATTTACTAATAATAGTTTGTAGTATTTTAGTAAATACTACTACTACTACTATTTATTTACTAAAATACTAGTAAGTAGTATTTATTGAAATTATAACTTTAGCTTTAAAATACAAAAACACTTTTTTCAATAAGATGGGTGAACCTGGTGGGATGACAGATTATTTTTGTTAGGCTCTTTGTGAGTAACATTCATAAGTCTCCATGAGCACTAAATTTCTGTTGGTTTCTTTTTTTCGTGAAGAAGCTCATAGCAGCACTAAATCCAAGTTCTACTAAATAGGGCAGGAGAGTAATTAACAGCTTCTGTTCATTAACCCAAAATGCAGGATATAAATTGGTATTTGTTCTGTAACCAGAATTTTTGGTATCCTTGTTCAAACATTGGTCTTGTCTCCTCATTTGTGAATAATTCAATATATTGCTCCTGTATTAGTATGGATTAATCTGAGTTTGTTGGTCCTACTTGCAAAAGGTTCCAACACCTAATCAGGGATGTGAAAATGTCTTTAAATCTATGGCTGAGGGCAGAATAAAGAACCGTTAAGTGTTGACATTTCGTTTTTGCAAAATTGAAAGATTTGGAAACAGAGCATTCTTCCCTCCCCAAGTTGAAAAGAAAAAAGTTTTGTAACAAATGCAGATACTGTACTTTTAATTTTGATTAAATTTAATTGATCACATTGTAGCTCCAAATGTAATTCAATATGTAAAGGAAATAGCTATGGAAATATAGAAAGATATCATAACTGTAAACTGAGCACATAATATGAATGCAAAATCTTTAACAATAAATAATATTCAAAAGCTTATCAGTGTAAATATTAAAAAAAAAACTGCAATACCTTTTTGACATGAAATAAGTTACTTTCTCAATAACTAAATCTCCATCGTCACTTTTCCCAAGTTTTTCAATTTTTAAAAAATCACTTTGCTTTGGTGAACAAGCAAACTGGCAAAAGTTTTTTCTGAAATTAGTTAAACAAGAAGGACATCTAGCAAGTCCTAATGTTGCAGCAATTTCAAGATTCTTTTCCAACTGGCTAACTTGTTCAGCACTACAGCATAATACATTGCTCTCTGGAAAAAATTTAATGAAATCAAAATCCACACATAAATAGGTATAAATAGAATGTTATTAAATTTAAATTTTATAAAATTCAAAACCTAGAAATCAAACACAAACAGTGTTTCATGTAAATTCTAGATATAGGTGGACACCACCTCACAAGAATTAAAATCGCATCTAAACAAAAATTTGTTTGCTTTTACATCATATCAACAGCAAGTGCATGTAGTCACGAAAAAAACCCTAACCACCTCCTTTATTTCAAGCACTATTCACACTAGAGTAAATTTAAAAGTATTCCATAAGGAAGAACATCCTATTCAAATTTTTTTAATTGCATAAAAGGGCGTATTCATGTCAAATTTTGAACAAACAAAAAAATTTCTAATGGAAACATGCCGATACCATAATCAGATTCTGTATAGTTAAATTAGTCCAAATATGGAATTTCACGACTTTACTACCTTTATATTCCAAGATATTCCATCCTAAAATTCGTACGAATTTCAGGGATCATCTCGACAAAGAATGTCACTATTCGCAGATCGAAATTAATTGTTGCGATAGTTACCCGAATTTCAAAATTGAACACTGATTCAACCATATTTTTCAGTGATCCGAGAATTAATACATTTACCACGCAAGTGCAAACGATTTGAGAATTACATTATTATATTTACTATGCAACTGCAAACGATCTGGGTTTTACTATCCAAGGTTTGTCAGATGTTTTTTAAACTTTGATGGCCCTTAAATCGCAATGTGGAAAATTTATGCAACTCAAAAACTAATTATCGGAACAAGTTTAAATTTTGCAAGGCTATACTAGAGTCCTTCTGATTCCCATCAAAATATATATAATAAGGTTCTAAATCATAATTTTTTCAAACATTAATTTAATTACTGCATACCTAAAAACTATTTTTTAAATAAAAATAGTAGGTGGATTTTGTTTGAGTTGTTTAACAGTAACATGGTACAAAATACCAACACCATAGAAATATTTAGGAAGATATCCAAATCTAAGAAACTGATTTAACTATAGGAGCTTCAATCTTTCTGTCCTCAAAACTTCGAAATAGTAAGACCTAATGACACGAAATTTGGTATCTGAAGTTAAACTTTGAAATAGATTTGAAATTGTGAATCGAAATAGGGAATTATGGAGTGGAAATTATGAAATTTCTGCTCAATTTAATATGGAGACAGCCCCTTACATAAGTTTAAGGCAATTGAATTTATAGAAGACTTTAGTTCCTGTCAAACGCCATCTTTGAATTTTTTCTACTTTTAAAATTGCTTGAATAAAGTGGGGGGTTCTCCATGACTGTACATTACATACCCCATGTAAGATAAGTAATAACTGTGCATATAAACAGGAAATGTATGGAAATTCACTCAGGAAATTTAGATTAGAGAAATAAATAGAAAGGGGATATGCCATGCAATATACTGAATTAGGCCCTAAGAAATTTTGCCAATAAATATTCTAAAATGGTGCACATGATCTCACAGCATGCAATACAATAACTTTTATCTGTTTAGACTAAGTGCAAGTGCAAATTGCATTTTACATTTACTAGGGGACATAGATAATAGGAAAAAAAGATCAATTTTTCTTTGATTTAAAGATAGAATTTTATTGTTTAAAAGTTATATTTTTAAAATGCACAAACCATGTATCACATCCGGACAAATCTTTTGCAAAGTTTCCAAGGCTTGCTCATCATCTAAAAGTTTTGCTGTTCCATTATATGAGCAGGTTGCATCACCAAAATCATTTTCACCACAAAACCCATGCATCACACAATGACTTTCTGCCAATACCTGTAAAAGAATTAAAGGAAACAAAGAGTTACAGCATGAAGAAATGTTTTGTATATGCAAATAGAAAAGTTCAATATTCAGTTAAAGATATGAAAAGTCCCAAATTAATAAAAATACAGATTAAATTATATTAAAATAAGTACGTTAGAAAAACAATCAATATATGACAGTAAAACTACTATATTTGTAACTAAGCAGTCAGATTCAATCTTTTTATATTACTAGAGGGCTCCGCTCGCTTATGCTCGCCAACCCCCTAGCAAGAAAGTCATGCTAACAACATAAATCAAAACATGCTAGAATCGGAAAACTTGGCATGGTTCTCCAAGGCTTTTGGACAATAAATGCTTGTGACGTCAGCGGTCAAAAATCTCAAAATCCTTGCCTTTTTTTAACAACGTCACATTCCAGTAAGAAAAATGATGAAAAAACTAATAAATTAATTTTTGAATGTTCTAGATTAAATTTTAAATTTCTGGCTGGACACAAAAATTGCAAAAAATTTGGACTACCTGCCAAATTTCATTATTGTAAGTGACATAGCTTTGTCAGGACAGACACACAAACACTTCCTTTTATAATAGTAGATATATACACTACCCTACAATAATGGACCGGAGACCAGCTGATTTGCATAAAATTCAACTATTTGTTTGGGGGTGTTTTTCGTGGTATGGCCTGGGACCTTTACATGTTGTTCCTGGTAAATTCAATGCCTACATGAACATTTTGTACAATCAGGTTCTTCGTACGCTCTGGCAATTTTATGGAATGGACGAATGTTACTTCCAGGACGACAACACTCTGCGTCATGTTGCAGCCTCTGTCAAGCAGTGGTATCAAGATACGAATGTAAAACGTCTTCCCTGGCCTGCTCAGAGTCCTGATCTAAACCGCATAGAACATTTGTGGGACTAGTTAGAGCGACACTTATGAACCAGGGAACATCTGGTGACATTCTTGCAGCAGGAATGGACACAAATACCCATAGCTGTGTATCAAAACCTAGTTAAAAGTATGCCCAGAAGGGTTGTTAGTGTAATTGCAGCATGTGGGGAGGGGCATCCCCCTATTAAAACATGTATTCTTTCCCTTATACCACCACATCTTGCTGTCTGGTCCATTATTGTAGTGTAGCAGTATAACCTATATACACATAGTACTTTTTGGTAAACATCCTGCTAAATTAGTCATCAATGGAGTAATAATAAAAAATTGCACTTAAAAAAGCTAGATGGCAGCCAGAGGCGTCTCATGGAGTCCACTTGGAGGGTTCAATATGTGATAAGTGCTACTTTGGTGTCACTATTATTATTTTTTTTTTAACTCCTGTGATTCGGTGACCAACCATAAAAAATTGGGGCTCATGGTCCTTGTGTTCTTATGACATGAAGCCCCCCATTCAACTGCCATAAGTCAAATGATCTAATCAAGTCAAGCCCCCCTGAATATTTGGTTACCCATGTTATCTACATACTTGTGATGTTTATGTTTAGGGACCAGGGAGCAAAAGAAATTCAAAAAAGACCATCAAGTAGCGAGGCGATCGTAAACACCAAGCAGACTAAGATATTCACTTAAGAAAATTATGACACTGAAGCTTGATTTGGAATTTTATGGAACAAACTTTGGTCAAGTTGTGCCAAACAATCTACAGCAAAGGAACACACAAAAGGAGAGCTTTACCAGTACAGAAGACAATACACAGAGTGGTATCCAACCATTAGTCTAAAACTCTCAGGTTGCTATCCTATAGCAGTTATCAAACCCACTGAGCTACCATCAGCCTCGCGTAGAGGCCCAATTGGACGAACCACAGAGTGGCCTTTCTAAACCAACTCACCGAGCTACAAAAATTCAGGTTTAGATACTCTAAAAAAAATCACGATGGAAGACTGCAAATTTGTACATCTTTTGCTTAGAAATTTCGCTTTTTCAATTTTGACACTTAATAAACCCTAAACTAATAGCTGCATCAGAAAAAACCTTAAAAATTGTTGAGGGAACAAGATGAATAACAAACCAAGTTAATTTCGTAATTTTCTGAGCCTAATGTTTTCTGGAACCATCTAAGAATCGAGCTAAACAACCCAGTTTGAGTTCCGAGACAGCGGCAACATTTTTTTAATATAGATTAACAATACTTTGTACAAGTAAAAAAATCCTTGATGTGTGAATCTTTTCATTTCTCTCCTCATCTGATTTTACATGACTAGATTGTAGTACATTTCAAAACAAGATATTATCAATTTTATTACTTGGAAATATTTTATAAAATAGTTTGGTATAAATTATAACTATTTAAAACCATTTTCCATATTTTATTATGTTCTGACACCCCAGTAGCACTTTTAATCATTTATTCCAAAACCACAGCTCGGTAATATTAATTCTAAGTTCATGTTGAGAGAAATGTATCTTTTTAAAAATTGCTACAATATTTAAGTGATTCTAGCTTCTAAAAATTAGTAAATTTCAGAGCTCATTTTGAGGAGGATGGCTTGTTTGGGATTTTATGGCATATGGGTCATATTTGGCCAAGCTGCATCAAGGAAATAGACATGTACACAAGGATATTTTCTGACACAGAAGAGTGAAACACACCCAGGTGTGAAATCAAACCTGTGCCACCTGCACCGTAGGGTACTAGAGCAGCAGGCAAATCCATCGAGCCACAGTAACCCCTATTTTTAGGAGGAAGTTACAGCCATAAGTAATTTAAACAAAACAAAAAAAGTAAAAATTATAGCAGAAGTATAGGCCAAATACCAAATAAGTACAACTACTACAGTGGATCATATTTGGCCAAGCAATGCAAAACAAGCAATGCCACCTACAACTAGTAGAGTGCTAGAGCAGTGGACGAATTCACTGAGCAATGGCAACCCGCACTTTGAGGACGAAATCGCAGCTTTATACTTACGCTCAATACAGTAAAAGCAGTTCAGTTCTATGGAAAGCAATTCAAATTAGTATTATTTACCAGCAAGATTAGGAATTTTAATAAGACATTTACCCGAAACTGGAAAAATAGACAATACAAATTTTTGGAAATCATAAATGGGAAAAGTACAAATACCTCCGGTCTATTTTTAATGAAAATTGCCAGCGATATGCTTACTAGAGAAAAACAGTGATGGCTTTATATAAAGGTGAAAATTAACGGTCGCCACGTGGCAACGGAATGTTTGAAAGTGGAGACTGGACAATTTTGCTACAGTTGGCACTTTCTTAAAAACATTAGTTTATATGTTGAAACCTCCAATTTTATGTTTGTTTGTTTTTTACTGTAAAATTTTATTTTAAAGAAAAGTTTGGACACACACACATATATATAACACTAGCCTAGCATTGCCCGTGTCCGTTTGCTTCGCAAATCAACACCACAGGCAACGCCGTGATGCTAATTACTAATCTGGTGCAAAATTTTCTGCAAATTTCAAATCCGTTGAAATTTTTAATCTATCTTTAGCAATTCCGATTTTACGAAAAAGAATTAACAATCCCAGTCAAAATGTTTTTTATTTTTTGCTCTTTTGAATAAGACAGGAAATGTAATCTATTTCTTCTCTTTTTTTTTTTTTTTTTTTTTTTTAACGTGAAGGGCAGAAGATACAATCTGTTTCAAGTGACACAATCTCTTGTGAAAATACAAAATATATATTCAATTTCAAAATTACTTATTTAATGAAAATCATATGTTTAGGTATTGATCTAGTGAAATTTTCCGCAGATTTCAATTCCGTTGAAATTTTTACTCTATCTTTAACGGTCTAGGAGATCGAAAAAAGAACCAAGTGACTCATTGCAGTTAAACAATTTATTGTCTGACTGAAAAATCATTCCTCCGCGCTTGCAGGAACGAAAAAACTAATTTTCTGAGCGTTCTCGGCAATGAAAAAAATTGGCATGGTTCCAAGGCTGATGGCAAGGTCAGATGGGTAGAAAAAGTCAAAATTGGGGTGGTTCTTTGGAAGAAACGCGTTAAAAAAACGTTTTAGAATAAAACTATTAAATTCATTTTTAAATGTTCTAGATTGAATTTTAAAATTCACAGCAACCAAAAAATTGCAAAAACCTGTGTGCCAAATCTCATTGCTGCAAGTGCCATAGAATCGTTTGGATTTTGCGGCAAGAAACAGACTGACAAACACTTCCTTTTATAATTGTAGAGGTGTGTGTGTATTTTACAAAATATATAAATGCTGGCTAATGGCCACTGAATGAAACAAGTTCAGTGGCCACTATCCACTTACAAAATGTCTTTATTTTCACCTTTAGCTTTATACACAGCATTGGAATCCCAAAAAACGATGCCCAACTTCGAAAACAAGGTAAAAATGAGGTGAAAGACTCCAGTATCAATAGATAACTGCCTCTATTTGGTTGGGTTAGTGTGAAGTTTGTGGACAGAATTAGATTGCAGCCATAATAAATCCGAGATATTCTTCGAAAACTCGGAGAAAAAAAAGCAACCAATTTCAAATATCAAAAACTATAAAAATTGGAAAGGACTTGTGGAGAAGGTTAAATATTTTACCAAAATAAGTTTTTTTTTACAATGGGTCTTATGCAACCATTTCAAGTATAGTTGATAAAATATATCTATTTTTTTCATACTAAATCGTCGATATTTTTTCATACTAAATCGTCGATATTTTTTCATACTAAATCGTCGATATTTTTTCATACTAAATCGTCGATATTTTTTCATACTAAATCGTCGATATTTTTTCATACTAAATCGTCGATAGTTTTTCATACTAAATCGTCGATATTTTTTCATACTAAATCGTCGATATTTTTTCATGGATATATACAAAAATATCGAGAAGTTTTGAAAAATATATTTCTTTATTATTTTACTATTATTTACTATTACTATTATATAGATATTTTTTTAACAAACTATTGATAATTTGATTTGAACAAAATGATAGAAATAGACCTATCCTAACAACTACCCATGTAATTATACATCATGTACACAATGAAGCTGAATCAAAACAAGTTTTTCACAACTTGATATTATACTAGTGTTTCAATTTGAAAATTAAAAGGATGCACTATTAGAAATAACGAACCAAGATATGGAAAATCTTTTTAAAAAAACAGATTTAATTTTATTTTTGTTTCAATCAATTTCTTGCCCCTCTGTTATAATTTGTTTGTCAAGAGACTTGCATATTAGTGCAGTTACTAGACAGTATTGATTTATTGTAAACATTTATATCAATTGAGGCATTGACATTGAAAAGGAGTCAAGTTCATGAAGTCCAGTTCCAATAAACGCACAAGATGTCACCAACGTAAACTTGATCGCTCTTGGCTCTAAGGAGGTAAGTGAAACCTTCAACTTGCTAGTCCTGTAAAATTTTGTTTTTGCGCTTACCTCCTTTTAAATGTCAACACTTCAATTATTCTTGAGGCCTTGTTGCTTTTATCCTTATTTGAATTCTTATTTCATGCCAAAAAATCATTTAACTTAAAATTCTAAGTTAAAAATAAACATTTTCATAAGGGAGATAAAATGTAATTTTTTTATTTTTATGAATCATTAGCTCAATAGACTAATTTTCTGGCTTTTCTGTTATGCAATTGGTATAAATACATTAAGAAAAACTTGAGTTGAAAATATTCTTTCTACTAATACAAAAGCAGCTGTGGTGGCAAAATGGCTTAATGAAAGGCTTTCATTTCTAGGAATAAATTGGCAGCTTATGTAAACATAAGTTAAAATCTAAACAAGTTCCCAATTCCAAAGGAGACATCTGTGATACACTGTCTTTGCAGAAAGGAAATCAAACCTTCTCTTGAATTTTCAAATTTACAAGCATGATAGTACTAGACAAATATTTTGCTTATGGGAATATCAAGAGGTTCTTTCCATTTAAACTTGGCCAAATTTCTTGCAAAGGGTTTACTAAATAAGATCAGAAGTGAGGGGTCCAGAGCTCATTTCTAACATACTAAAAGTAAATGTTAAATAGTGCCGATTCCTTTATCAGTAAGAACTCCTTCTTGAAAGGACATCAGTTCAAGTTTAATATTCATCAAACTTTTCCATTGACACCCAAACACAAGGGTTGGTTTGGGTTTCATGGTGTAAAGTCTGTTAGTGGACAAGCTGTGCTAAATGCAAGATTAAGTAATAGATTAAGATTAGTAAGCAGTAGTCACATAATTATGTATACAAACATAAAAAATGACCAAGTTAAAAATATTCAAAAAAGTTGAAAAAGATAAATAAAGAGATGAAATATTTTCAACAAAGAGTGGTAGGCGATTGTTAAAAACCTTCACATATAGATAAGAAACTACAGTTTAAAAGATCACTGATGAAAAAACTTGATTTATGAACCATTTCTATGAAAAACATTAAGTGTTTGAATGGTGTTCGATAAAATGTGGGATGGGTTTTCCTCCATCCACATGGAAAGCCTTAAGCACATGATACAATACATATTAAAAACTGAAAGCCAAGTACGTTTTAAAAATACAGAATACCATTTTAAAAAGAAATAGTTCAGAGTGTGAAGGATGATGCAGCAAGCTGAACAAACTAGGTGAGGAAGTTTAAAAAGTGAATATGAAACCCTAACATATGAGAGAAATACGAGTAACCAAATATACAGACGGAATTTGATCTCTTATTGGGTCACTATAGCAGAATGGAAAGTTCTAGGAATTCTAGTTGCTAGGTTGGTAATATTTTTTGTGGTTAGGGCGTGGCTCCTCTCCAACATAAGGGGGGGGGGGGAACATGTCACAAAAATGAAGAAACAGCTTTGATTTAAAGACTTTTCATGCAACTCTTAGCATGTTTTTAAGAGAATTGTGGCAGGCAAAGGCACTTATACTTTATTAGAATTAAGGCAACATCGCAAAGCTAAAATTTTTATTTCCTGACCATTTTCGTTCTTTTCATTTCCATTTTGTTGTCTTTTGATTTAATTGTTCCTTTAAAAAATATTAAAATTTTTTCGTCATAATGTCATTTAGAATTCCAAATTCTCTTCTCTACCCCATAAATTTGAATTAAAGCATTCAATTCATATTTTAAACACATAACAGTGCAGTTCGGCATGCGCGCATCAGGTATTGTCTCTTGCTTTAATTAGAAAGTTATTCATTTTTGTTTAACATTATCTTTTTCGGTTTTACAAATAAATTCTACATTTAGTGTTGTAGATTAGTTCCAGGGTATTCTTTTACAATATTTGAAGTTTAATTTTTTCAATGTAGGAAGAGTTGCTAAATTGGTTATTTTGCATATGCAGGTATTTTTGACAGGATAAGCAGCTATTATGGATTTTCTTAATGAATTCGGATTAATATTTAGGCCAAACAGGAAAAATGGTTTGTTTCCTGTAGCCGACCGACCCTAAAATTACTATACAAGAATCTCTAACCTAAAATTTTTGTAATCTTTTTTTTAAATTTCATTTAATTTAATTAAAAATAACTTGTTTGTTAAAACGATTAATTGATTACAATGTCACAGCGATCGTAATCGATTAATAATTGTTTATTATATGTTCAGTTCAGACATTATATGTCATAAATAAACTCTTTAGGGGTGAATAAGCAGTTAAACCCAAAGAAAAATAATAAATACCCACTAAAATATCCAATTTGGGTAAATACCCAAGTATATACTCAGGATATTGACCCACAAAAATAAATATACCCAGGTGTTTTACATCACTGATCACACCTCTGATCAATTTTAAATCTAACATTAATACTCGGATAATATTTCCTTTTGTGTATTTGATAAAAATATTTAGCAAAAAAAAAAAAAACTTTACCTTCCCTAATATTTTTGCTCATGTTACAGGAAACTGTTTTTTTTAGGCCGTATTACACATTCTCTTAAGATTCTCTTTTTTGCCAAAATTATAGCTTAGGGGATTTTTTTTTATTGATTAAACTATGCAATCTCAAATAATTCAACACTTTGTATATCTACTTTCATTTCAGGTATTCAGAAATGTTATAAATCATTTTCTTAAAGAATCATGCCAGCTAATCCTCTTTGACCATGATGCAATATGAAATTCAATGGTTACTGAATGGCATGATTTCTCAACTCCCAAATATGATATTAAACAAAAACATTGAACTGCTGTTTGATAAACCAGAAAGAAAGTCTTTAAATGTTTGAGAAAATGACTTGAAAATCCAAATCATTGATTTAGCCAAAAAAATGAACTGAGTTTTTTTTAAATATAAAAATATAACACATTGCTTTTCTGGTTCACCAAACAATAAAAGTATGTTTGTTTGACACTCAGTAAAAAATTTCAAGTTGATCAATTGAATAGTATTATAGATATGTCAAGGACTCGCGATATGGCTGTTAACAGAAAGCATGTCTGAAGTCCTAGAAAGCGTACCGTTAACAGAAACGCATTCAGTACTTTTTCCCGATTATCTGCTATACCAGTAACATAATACTGTAGTTAAGTGCGATATCTTGTGATTGCCATATTTTTTATAATATAATTTTGACAACAAATTATTGTAAATTTGCTTTATAGAATTTACATCTGCATGAAGTGGCAGACTCCAAATTCCAGGGTTCTCACTATTTTTCGAACTAAAAAATAAGGACTTCGGAAGCACTTTCCAAGGACAAAATAAGGATTTAAATAAAACATTGTAGAAGCCATATTATACAATTGAATATGTGACTTTCGACCAAGTGGAATGCTCTTACAGCAAGGAATAAAAAAATTTTAAAAATTTAGGAGCCAGCCCAATTTTTTTTAGGTGCTAGGACTCTTGCAAGATAAACTAATACTTTTTTAACACTGAGTATATCGCAGAACTCATTACACACACATGCACAGTAAATAATATGGTATTTATAGTGTAACTGAAGCAATAAAAAGAAAATTTATTATTTACATTTGACATTTTGCTCAAGTTTTAACCTTTTAATAGCCTAAAAAAAAAAATCAAAACATTTTTCATGAAAAATAAATGTTTTTTACAGAAACAGAAAATTTAGGCATCATACCAAATTTCTTAGTTGCCATGGCGACCTGCATTTGTTGTGGCATCTTACAGATTAGTTAATCTTACAATACAGTTAGTATGTAAAGAATTTAATATTCAAGTCTATTTTTGAAAAATCATACATAAAATAATACCACACAAAAATGAGATTTTTCAGAGTGGCAACAAAATCCTTGAGAAAAAGCCACCTCCTGCTCGCCTATGCACACAATCCCATTTGGTTTGCTTCTCAAACCAACACTCAATTTGCAGATAAATTTAGTTTTTTTCGCAAACCAAAACTACTTTTACAGAGTCAATCTCCTGCGACGGCGAAACTATCCTAATAATTCGTATAATCTTGATTTTACTTGCGTGGAGGGGAGCAGGGGCAGGAGCCCCTGTAGTTGTATTAAAATTTTTTTTAAATACTTACCATTTGCGAAAAACTATAGGGACCGTAGAAATGGAAAAAACTTTCAGGAGAGCAATGGATAGCGAAAAAATTTTTGAAAATCAAAAATTGCGCATTTTACGTTCTATTCTGGGCTCAGTCTCAATTTGGTAGTCAATGATGCACCAAATATTTCGTTCAAAACTGAATTTTTTTAATATAATTCAAGAAATTTACATTTCTTTTTCATCGTCTACAAAAAGTTAGTTGATAATTTGCAAACATTTACTAGAGATCAAATTAAAAGCTTTAAGTGCCACGCGATGGTCTAGCATAAACGATGTAATCAACCTGTTGGATATTCTCCTGTTCTTCACCGTTTAAATATATGCAAATCCATCGTATGTAAATCAGGTTAGATTTGCATATGAAACGCCATTTGATTTATTTAGAGTTGTATATATATAAACGAAGTCTGTTTTATATTTCTCACTCTCACTGATCCAAATACTGGATGTTTTGTATGTTTTCTTTTATGAGTTGTTTTATCTGTAAAGTCTTATATTTTTATTAAATTTTTAAATCTCACTGTGGCTGTCTAACTGTTATATATTATGCATCCTACACTTCGCACTTTGGCTAGATTTTTAGCTGGTTAACCTAACACAACCCATTACGGTATCACCTTGAAAAAATATTTGATGCTTTGCAGGAAATATCTGATAATTCGTCGGAATGGGATAGTCCTACATCTCACAAAGCTCATTCGCTTGCTTTGAACATTCAAAATTATAGATTTATTTGCTCGGTTGTAATTTGGTTCTATATTTTAAACGAAATTAATGCAGAGTAAAATGATGCAGTCCTACAATAATTACTCAGACATATTATAAATTTGTTAAATATGTTGATTGATAAGTTCACAGAATATCATACTGACGAACACTTTGAAAGGTTGTTAGAAGAAGCTACCAATGTGGCTTACGAACTCAATGTAGCAACAGATTTCCCACCAATAAACACAATTTGTCCAAGAAGAAAACCAACACAATTTCAATATGAACATAGTGATGAATAGGGCAACTTTTTGCAACAAATGCAACTTTTTTTCACACATTCTACGCTGCATGTAAAGTAGGAGAGACTGGGGACACTTGATCCCTATTGTTAAAAACAACAATAATAAAGAGTTAAGTCTTGTAAACTTGTAACACTGGTACAGTTATTCTTAGTCAACAAATCCAGCAACAAAATTTCTTTCAGCCATGTTTGTTTTTATTATTAAAAAAAAGTGTTTGATTTCCTGAATTTGAACTCTTTTTATTGTAAGTGGTTTGTTTTTTATTTTTAACTAATTATAATTATAAAGTAGTTACATATAATGATACTTCATGCTGCCTTTTCTTACCTTATAAATAATAACTATTTATGTGTAATACAGTTTTTTTCTTCTTTTTTTTTTACAGCAATATTTTCATGGTGCATGTGCATTGGGGACATGATCCCATCATATGAGGAGATGATTCCGGGATCAAGTATCCCCAATGTCACACACACACATATTTTTTTTTTCTTTGTTTACTTTTTGTTAGTGAAGTCAAGCCATGATTTTATAAACGTAAAGATGGTGTTAAGCCCAGTAAGATATCAATGTGGAAGATATGCAGGCATCAGTAAAGGTTGTATTAGATGGTGGCAGTATAAAGGGGCAAGAGCATTTGGCGCATCAATGTAATGACTTAAAACGTTCTGTTAAAGAAGATGTTTTATATGCATATATTTGAAAACATCGAGTAAATTACATCAAGGACTTACTCAATGCATTTAAGGAAGTTATCATTCCAGTATGCTGTAAAATAAGAAAAAAAAGATCCCCAAATCATGGAAAAAAGAAAAATGTGCGGGTATGAATGGTACACAGCATCATGAATCGTAATAAGTCATTGTCTCTTTGAACACCAGAGGCAACCAGCCTTAATTGTGCCATTAGTTTCAACAAACACAACATTAATACGTTTTTGAAAATCTGGAAAGAAAAGCTAGACATACAAAAAATATGGAACATTTATGAAAGTGGTTTTATCACTGTGCATAAGTCACCAAAAGTAGTTGCTACCAAGGGAAGAATATCGCAACCCGACAAGAAAAGTGACACAACTCAAAATTGCAGAATTTGAGAACTATCAACTTAAAGGATACTATAAAACTTATATTCAAATAGTAAAAGCTTCTTTTAAATTTTAGGTAAGTATTTATGGTGATAACTTCTATTATATTCTATAGAATAGCAATATATCACGCTGGGACAACTCATACATTATTCTCCAATGACATAGCATCAAAATTTTTATTTTTTTACTTTTCTTGGCAGGGTGCGATATGTTGACGATTCATCAGAAAGTGATAGCAATTACAATGTTCACGATTTAACAGAAGCAGAATAACTTTATGAATTTTCTGATGAAAATGAAGACACCCAAGATGTAACTTTCAATGAGAATGATTTTGTAATTGTAAAATTTCCAGGGGAAGAAAATTAAATCACTTTTTTGGGAAGGGGGGGGGGGAAATCGAGGGAAAAAAAAAATCTGTTTTTGAATCTGAAACGAATTTTTTTAAGAAAAAAAGGATTAAGCGGCAATTAGTTTATATATCCTGAAAAAGTTGACAAAACCATTGTTGATAAAGAGGATTGTGTTAAAAAGTTTCCAAAACCTATGTTAGGTGAAACACTCAGAACGGCAACAGTTTTGACATTGTCCGACTTTTCACATTTTGAAAATATTCACTAGTTTTTTTTTTTAATACAAATAACCTAGGCTTTTGTATTTGTCATAAATATAGTACTTTTTCAAATGTTTCATTTGACATGAAAATGCAAATTCTACTTTTGTTTGCTTTGAATTATCTAAATGTGTTTGTGTGAAGGATCAAGTCTCCCCTTGTGGGGGATCAAGTGTCCCCATAATTGGGATGCTGCATTTTTTTCTCCCATTATTGAAGAAAATTTATATAAAATTTAAAAATTCATTTATGAAAAAAATAAATGTTATATCAAAGAATACAGTTGTACAATTTATAGCGATTCAAAACATTTAAAAAATAACAATATTTTAATACGATAAAGATTTAAAACTGCAAAAAGGGATCAAATCTCCCCAGTCTCCCCTACTAAAACCAAAATTCCTCCTACATGGGGTGTATTGTAAGCGAGTTATAACCGCAACATACATGCAACTTTCTGCGTAAATGCAACCACCTGCAACTTTTTAAAATTTAGCTTAAAATTAATTAATATGAAATTACTATTTCATTTTTTGCCCTCTTAACCATCAACTCTTCGATCACATGGGGTCTGATCTTCCGAAGTATTGCGGATCAAACAAGAAGTTCATGGAAAGAAGGTGTTCGTCCTATCAGACGAAAGTGCAATAAATGGCAAGAAGTACTTTTAACATATTTGTTGGCACTCTTACTAATCCAGAGGTCCACTTGCATAATTGACTGCGGAGTTTGCGAGGTGAGTGTCGATCATCAATATGTTGTTTGCCTTGTAGATGACGTTTTAAAATATCTGAACGTTGAGCAAAATGATTTTGCGTTTCTGCTATCCGATACAGCACATTATATCACTGCGGCTGGCGCAGTTATTCAATGTTAAAGAAATTAATGGCCAAGGATCGGCCATTCAACGTTCTTCTGTATTTCAGTATGTATTATAACAGTTGTACACAACAACTAGAATTATCAATATATTTTGAATTTTTTCATTTTTTACAAATAATTTATTTTAGAATTTAATGTATCAAAAATTAATGCAACTTTTTCCATTTTTACTGCAACAAAAAAGTTGCACCAATGATGAAGTTTTACTAGATCCCAAAAACAAAGTAGTTTTTTTTTCAGAAACCTAGATCAGACATTAACTTCTTTAAAGGATAGATTCGAGGAGTAAAAAACATTTACCGACGTATTTGGCATTTTTAGCAATAACTCATTTAATTACTCCAATGATGAATTAATGAAACATTTTAAAGATATAAATCTAAAGTTTAAAGACGATTCACACAAGTAGTGAAACAGACATTGACGGTATTGATTTGTTTAATGAAATCAATGTTTTAAAGTTGCATTTTCCAGAAAACCAGTCCCAATGATCCACAAAACCTATTACAATATATTTTTACTAATGACTCAATTTCAACACTTCTGAACAAAGTAATAGCGTTAAGAATATTACTTACATTGTCGATTTCGGTTGCATCTGGTGAAAGGTCTTTTTCAAAGTTAAAAATTATAAAAACTTTTTAAGATCAACAATGCACCAGCAAAGACTAAGTAATTTAGCTATAGTTTCAATTGAACATGAAATCTTAGACAGCTTGGATACAAGAAAATTGATAGCAGATTTCGCAAACATAAAGGCAAGAAGAGTTCAATTTCTGTAGATAAATATGTATATGGTTTTACACTTAAGTAAACAAAATTAACTAAGTAATAAAAATAAATAGGATTTCTTTGTAAAGTATTTCTTTTCTTTTTTCACACTCTTACGAGACAACACTAAAGAGCCTTTTTGGCAATCTCAGCGTAGGTAGTCATAGTTAAACAGGGGTTGGCATAATCGGTATTGCAAACGGGCATTCAAACAGCTAGCGGCGGGCCTGTGACTACAAGGTAATTGAAAAAAAAGTCAACTCCAAATGAGTGCGAGGTAGTATCTTCAAGTGACAAAAGTGATTTGGAACCAGTTCAGCACAAGAAAATTCACGTATTGTCAGACTACGAAGAATAATGGTTATACAGTAGAACTCCAATTATCCGAACTCCGACTATCCGAATCGCTGATTAATCCGAATCGCTTTCAGAATTTCAGAAGAAAAAATTAAGACAGAAACATATTGCGATTTGCAAAATAATGATTCTGGGTTTCAAATTCTAAATGATGATGAACTTATTGAAAGTTTGAGAGAAAAAAGTGTCGTTGAAGAAGATGAACTTATTGTCGAAGTTGAAGCAGAAACTGGACCATCTGCTAGAGAAGCATTTGCCGGCTTTGTAACTGCGTTGAAGTGAATGGAGCGACAGCCCGAGTGTGACCACATGCAACTTCTCATTGTCAAGCGGATGCGCGACTTGGTTGCCCGAAAACGGATTCGACAGTCAAACAGCTTACTTTGACCGAGATGTTTAGCAAGCAATGACTTTCATTTACAATACGGTACTTATATACTGAACTAATGTATAGCACTTGTAAGTACGCTTAACATGCAAAAGTGTTCCATTTTCATTTAATTAATTAAAAGCTCTTTTTCTTAAAAAAGTTTTTTCCCTCCTTTTTCAACCCTCCCCCCCCCATACATACAGTAATTAATTAAAATACAAACAGACCCTTTTTTGGAAACAATCCAATTATCCGAATTTTTGATTATCCGAATGGGGTCCGGTCCCAATTGATTCGGATAATTGGAGTTCTACTGTACATTTTGAAAAGTTTTGTGTGTAAAAAAAAGTACATATGTAAATAAAATATTTTAATTTGTTCACATGTGTATTTTCTAAATGAGATTCCAAGTAGTTGCCAAGCCTTGTGTCTTGATTTCGTTTTAAAAAGCAATTTCTAGTTATTTTGTAAGGTTTTGAGTTATTTTCTACGCGAGACTCTTTTATGCAGTCCCTTATTCACTGCATAAAAAAAACTGCTTTTCAAATGTGTTGAGAAAAATATTTTTATAGCTACTCGTGAAGTTTTGCAAGATTTTTTTTTAATGCGTTTTCTTTTATGCAGTTTGTATCCACCGAACAAAAACAGGTTTGAGTGTACTTTGTTTCCAACTCTTTAAATTGAAGCAATAAGGCATCTCATTCTTCTCGTAAGCAGTTTTATTGCGCAAAAAAAAGGTCAGAAATAGTGTGAACAATATAATCATTTGAAAATTGTCAAAGGAAAATAAATACTTATAAGGACAATTTATGAGAAATAAGTAATTCTAAGGGCTTTTATAAATGGAAAGTCAAAATAATCACTTATAAACACTTTCTAAGACCTGTGGGAACCCTAAAATTCTATCTGTGTGTCTTAATGACTTTTTAGTGGGCCAGATTTAAGATTAAAAAATAAAATAACTTAAAATATAGTCCGTTTTTTCATCAAAAAAAGAAAATCCTTAGAAGGATTGTTTGTTTTGGATCATTGCTTTGCATTTACAGTACCAGATTGTTGCTTTATTATAATAGATTATTAGAAGGAATAATAAACAGTTGATTGGTCATAATTTTTACACCATACAAGCAGAAATATTCTGAAAACTTCAGCATCAAAAATGACAACAGGGTCTGAAAACTTGTCAAAAAGAAATTTAAAGATGTAAATATGGTTAATGATAAGTAATATCAAACCCTATTTCTATGCAAGACAAATTTGTCAATACATAGCCCAATCCCATAAACAGATAAAAGGCTGTCACAGTGTTAATTGGGGGTATTACATATTATTTATGAACACTTGTCAAAAGTTTCAAATTAAAGTGTTGGAATGAAATAAATCTAACAATTTCAAGCTCTTCACCTTCATGTGGCACAACAGAGCCTTCTTGCTGGAGACCAGTTGAAAATCGAAACATTACACCATAATTTCTGTACGTTATGGCAACAAAACCAAATGATTTTGTTTTATGAACAATGATTTTACAAATGGAGTAAATGACTTTCTACAGCTTAAATCTGCCCACAAGGAATTTTTTTTTCAAAGTTTCTGAATATTCGAGGTACCTAGATTCTTATGCTAAATCTTGAGACTGGAATCTGCCGAAGCAAACTCAGATGCTTTTAATCAAAATTAGAAATGAGACAGATCCATGACAAGTTTGAGAACAAGATTCACACAAAATACTCAATAACAGGGCCAAAAATGAAAATATTTTATAACTTGTTTTACCATTTAATGAATGAGAAGCATTCAAAGTAAAATTCAAACCTTGGAAAATTCATAAACAATAAATTTAACGTTGATATATATGCTCCCAACACATGCATTTCATAAAATTATGAAAGAATAAGATTACAGTTATATTGCATATATTGTACTTCACTCTAAAAATGTGAGAAAATATTAATTTCCCACAATTTTGAATACCTATAAATAGCATCCAAAATGTTGATTTTGACAGCTGATAGAAATAAAGAATTAAACTAAAGCCAGAAGTCTTTATAATTGATACCAGAAGTCCACATGCATAAAAAAAGCAGTCTGAAACAGTAGATATCAAAATATGCAAGATTATCAGAAAAGTTATTTATGTCTTATCAGCAGAAATGTTACACTCAAGGTACAACTTAATCAAGTTATGGTTTGATAAAAATACATCTTTTATCGACTTGGTGAACAAGGATCAATTGATATCAGTTGACTGATTGCTGCAGTGGAGCACAGCTGTGAGAGGAGTCATTGAGAGTGATACATCAGAAAGAAAGAAATACTCAAAGTAGAATTTTGTTTTGATTTCTGTATCTTGATGACATGACAACAAACAAATCTATCTTATAACCTGATGTTCAATACATAACTTTCAAAAGCTACTATTCTACTTCAACTAAGTCATTTTTAATTTCACATTTCTACTCTACAAAGCTAAATTGATAATACGTGCAATTTTGTTTTCAAAGCAACATTCTCTCAACTTGGGTAGACAGGAGTAGGCATGTCAAGAATTCTCGTGCCATGCTCAAGATTCCATTAAGATTTATAAAATGGGAGATTTATATTGGATTTTTTCAGAGAAATCATCAATTCAATGTAAATGTTTGAATCAGATTTTGTACAAAAAATTTTTAATTATTAATGGTAACTCTGAACTGTTAGTGTCACGTCACATTTTTTGTTCAAGAATTGTTTTTAGTTTTTCTTAATTTGTAAATGCTGTCATTGCTCGTTTGTTACAATGTTTATTTGGTCGTTTCAATGCACACTATTTTTTTTAATTATCCCATCAATAGTTTTATCTGTCTGGATTTTCCCTGAAATGTCAGGAACTTCCATTTTTGGACTGCCAAAACTACTTTCAGTTAAAATTTCCTCCCTAGAAAATTTTGCGGTCAAAAGATAAAGGATCGCTTGATGATGTTATGTTTCAAAACATTTATAGGTGTGACATAAAATAACTCTCGACTAACTTAAGAAACTTTGATACCACCCTGTTTTTGCACTACCTATAATTTAGAAAATGCATTCCCGTTTATTAACTCGATAACCTTTCTTTGCATTAAAAATGCATTTAACCAATGCATTTTTACACAAGACACACTTAAGAAAATGCAATCCATATCATTAGATTTGAGGACATTCTTAATTTTACGTGAAAAAAAGAATTACAAGAGACAACTTTAAAAAAATTATGGTTTCAGTTTCTGTTTAGAAATTTACTTTGTTTTCAAATGACAACAGTTTTGACCAAACTCTCTAATACAAAAATTTACACATAAATCGTAGGAGTCGAAGTATTTTTATTTATATTATCTTTGAATCTGTGTAGCATTATTTAGAAATGAAGCTAATGGCTTACCTGGTTTGGTCCATTGACAGCTAGAAGAATTAGTACTAATCCTGGTAGTATGAACATGTTTTAGGTTAGATGACTGACAAGAATAAAAACAAAAATTTTAAACACTCATAGGGTGATGCAGAGAGGGGTTCACTCCAGAAAATTTGACGACCGTTCCCCAGAAATATTTGATAAATGACGTCAACGTCTGGATGAGGATTATGCAGATGAAACCAAGACGGAGGAAATCTACGGCACTAAGTTTCGAACAGAATGAGTCGAGGTAACTATATGCTCGTGGTCTTCTTGAACATCATACAACCGAGGATTAAATGAAAAGAAACAGTGATTTTCGAGAAATCGTAAAAATATTTATGTCAGCCAACACCTTACAACGCCATTGCTGTTTCACATCTGCGCGTTGAAAGCAGACATTCTACTACAATTCGCAACACATGACAGCATAAGGTCAGATGACGTCTTTAGTTGCTGCTCATCTGATTGGCTGAAAATTTGTATGCTAATAACTACGTCTGTGGAGCGAGAGAGACCTTGAATCAGAGTTTCTCAAATTTGTTTTTAATTTGTATTTTTTTTCTTTTCTCATGCATAGAAAAAAACATTAATTTTTAAATCTCATTTTCGTCCATTCCTATCAATTGATTTCATTTCTGGATATCAATTCGATTTTTTGTCCAATGCGGGTTCTATTTTAGTTTCAATTTTTTTTTCTTTCACTGCGCGAAAAATTTATAAATGTATGAAAAAAATAAAACCACTTTCGTAAATTTTTCCAAAGGTATTTTAGGTACTAAATATATAAGTCTGACAAAGCTTTGGTTTCATTGACAGCTCTAAAAGGTGCTTAATTACCATTATCCACCTTTAAACGAGTAAATATGGAAGAATGAACCAGGTGGAATTTTTTTTTTATTTATCCGAGTGATCACACATAACCCCTATATTTTAACAAAAATTATAATTTTTAGTATTTTGATGCTTTTATTCATTTTATTACTACATTGACTAAGATTTTGTTTTTACTGCAATCGGTGTTTGCAAATGTTGAAATCTTACTCAAGAGAACGATGTGCATAATATCCCTTTAGAAAAAATGTCGTAGAGTTTCATCGAATTCAAAAGAGAAAACGAAATTTCGTTTCCATAGAATAAAATTCATAGAAATCAAAAGAAAAAACAAAATTTCGTTTCCATAGAAAAAAATTTATAGAATACAATAGAGAAAACTAAATTTTGTTTCCCAAAAAAATTTATAAAATTCTAGTCATAAAAGGGAATTTATGCAGCACTAATGCATTTCTATAGAAAATTGAGATTTCTATACAGGATACTTTAAACAGCAGAAAGAAAAAGGACCTTGATTCAACAACGAATGGAACAATGTAAAAGCATATGAACTTACTTTCGTGTAAGCGTATGGAGTAGAGGCGGCTGGTGTATCTTAAATCTGTCGTGGCCGAAAGTCCTCATGATGGGTTGGTGTGGAAGTTTGGAGAGTGGTGTTAGCTCAGTTATGATCTCGCCATCTGAGAATGAGCTACAAGCTATTTATAAAATATGTCATTAGTAATTTTAAACGTCATACTCTAGCAACACAACGGGCTATTGACGACGGTCCGGGATCAGTCCCTTAAGGGAATGATCCGAGGACAACACCTCGTAATTTTGAACCACGGTCAGATGACGAAGCAACACCTGAGCTGGCACCCCACTCTCCAAACTTCCACACCAACCCAACGTGAGGACTTTCGGCCACGACAGATTTAAGGTGCACCAGCCGCCTCTACACCATAAGAATACAAACATCCATGCCCGCACCCGGATTCGAACCAGGAACCTACCGATCCAGAGGCTAACACCTTAACCACTATACCGGTTGGTCGGCTGAAGTGTGAGATAGATTTTCAGTGTAAACAAACAACGATCTGCGAAGATTTTTCTTCCAGCTGTCCAAATGCTCTATCGGGGGTCGCGATAGCTCAGTTGAAAGAGTAGCTGTTCGAAACTTCATCCAACCAAAAAGCGTTGTGTCCGTGGGGGCAAGTGCAGGTTAAATCTACGGTGACCTCAAATGCCCTTAAGTTGGCGTGGAGTGAAAGTTTGGTGAGTGTGGTAGCAGCTCAGTTGTGATTTCGCCATCTGAGAGTGATTCAAATTTACGAGGGTATGTCCTCGGATGTTTCAATCGGGACTAATCCTCGACCGTCACCAATAGTTCGACGGGTTTACTCCATAACGACGTTAATTCAACTACTTACACACGAAATGCTTTCGCATGATATCGGGATTAACTTAAAATGTAGTCTATCGCAATTTTGGCAGCATTTGGCGTCTAATCTAACCTGTGTTGATCAATCAACAATCATATATTGATTCAGAATTCATTATTCGGAATTTTTGTTGGCTAAGTCCTGAAATTCGTGTCCGACCAACCGGTATAGTGGTTAAGGTGTTAGCCTCTAGATCGGAAGGTTCCTGGTTCGAATCCGGGTACGGGCATGGATGTTTGTAAACGTATGGTGTAGAGGCGGCTGGTGCACCTTAAATCTGTCGTGGCCGAAAGTCCTCACGTTGGGTTGGCGTGGAAGTTTGGAGAGTGGGGTGCCAGCTCAGGTGTTGCTTCGTCATCTGACCGTGGTTCAAAATTACGAGGTGTTGTCCTCGGATCTTTTCCTTAAGGGACTGATCCCGGATCGTTGTCAATAGCCCGTTGTGTTGCTCTAGTACGACGTTAACTAAAATTACCAATTTTTTTTAACCTGAAATTCGTGTTGGGTTGGTGCGGAAGTTTGGAGAGTTGGGTGCCAGCTCAGGTGTTGCCTCGTCATATGACCGTGGTTCACAATTACGTGGTGGTGTCCTCGGATCTTTCCCCAAAGGTGATTAATCCCGGACCGTCATCAATAGCCCGTTGAGTTGCTCTAGTACGACGTTAATTATAAATTACCATTACCATTACCTGAAATAATATTCGAAATGGGCAAGTGACGTCACGCTTAGAATACGTACAGGAAACACGTGTCATCGCAGAAACAATACCGCCACCTAGATTTAGCGTGACATAAAATGCTACTCATAGTTGCGTTTTATATTCGGCTACTAGAAAAATTGGTAATTTTTAATTAACGTCATACTATTGCAACACAACGAGCTTTTGACGACGGTCCGGAATCATTCCCCTAAGAAAAAGATTCGAGGACATCACGTAATTTTGAACTACGGTCAGATGACGAGGCAACACCTGAGCTTGCACCCCACTTTGCAAACTTCCACGTCGTCAATAGCCCGTTGTGTTGCTCTAGTACGACGTTAACTAAAATTACCATTACCATTACCATTGCAAACTTCCACACCAACCCAACGTGAGGACTCTTAGCCACGATAGATGTAAGGTGTACCAGCCGCCTCTACTCCATAAGCATATAAACATCCATGCACTGACCCGGTTTCGAACCAGGAACCTTCCGATTCGGCGAGACGAGAAGAAGTCAGCTATTGAAGACAAAAAGGTGTCGGAACTACTCTTATATCGTCCCCTTTATACTAGGTAATTGGTAATTTTTTAGTTAACGTCCTATTAGAGCAACACAGCGGGTTATTGACGATGGTCCGGGATCAGTCCCTTAAGGGAAAGATCCGAGGACAACACCTCGTAATTTTGAACCACGGTCAGATGACGAAGCCACACCTGAGCTGGCACCCCACTCTCCAAACTTCCACGCCAACCCAACGTGAGGACTTTCGGCCACGACAGATTTAATGTGCACTAGCCGCCTCTACACCATACGTTTACAAACATCCATGCCCGGGCCCGGATTCAAACCAGGAACCGTCCGATCTAGAGGCTAACACCCCCTTTATACTAGAAACATGACTGTGCACATTTTCCCTTTCTGGGTCTATCAGCTGGTTGAATCATTTGCTATACTTTCTAAGTTTTGTCAGACATGCACATGTGTATTCATGCAGATGAATTATGAGGGTACAGTAAACATTCAAACGTCATTTCCCAAATTTTGAACACTACACATTCGTGTCTCTGACATAAGGGTAATGGTAATGGTAATTTTAGTTAACGTCGTACTAGAGCAACACAACGGGCTTTTGACGACTGTCCGGGTTCAGTCCCTTAAGGGAAAGATCCGAAGACAACACCTCGTAATTTTGAACCATGGTCAGTGGTAATGGGAATGGTAATTTTAGTTAACGTCGTACTAGAGCAACACAACGGGCTATTGACGACGGTCAGGGATCAACCATGGTCAGATGACGAAGCAACACCTGAGCTGGCACCCCACTCTCTGGCATAAAGGAGACGATATGATTAGGAATATATAGCATGCTGTCGAAATATTTATATTACTTGAAAATGCACAGTTCATTTTCATACACAACTGTTTAACGGTATGGGCGTCATGAGAATTCTCCGAGTATTGTAATATTGCTTTTACTACACAGCACATACAATATCTAAATAACTACATCGATTGGCTGAAAGAATCTGTTGGTCCCTATTGGTCAAGAATATCAAAACGGGCTAGAAGTCATGGGAGGAAGAAAGCGGGTTGCAGTACGGATATATGCGTGCGAACCCCTCAGAGGGTTAATCCAAGTAGCACAGCCAACTACATATTTAAGTTATGTTGATGATAAGTGATTGGTATCACACGATCACAAATAAAACGCTGTCATTGACATGCACTCACCTTTTTCTTCGTATCATATTTATGCTGTTTGAATCGTGAAAGGTGGGTAGGTATTTAATTAACGTTGCATTGGAGCAACAAAACGGGCTATTGGCGACTGTTCGAGATTAACCTTCGAAGGGAAAGATGCGAGGACAGCTACGCGTAATTTTGATCTGCGGTCAGATGACGAGGCAACACCTGAACTGGCAACCCACTCTACAAACGTACACACCACACCCAGGTGAGAACATTTGAGGCCACGACAGATTTAACGTGCACCACACCTCTTTGTTACGCATACCGTTGTTCCAATCGAGTAGGCCACACATTGCTCCAAACTCAAATCTGCGACAGTAAATAGGTTGAAATGCACGTACTTGTTGACTGAATACCATTTCAGCACGTCGCCAACAAAAATTCCAAGTAATGAGTTCCGAATTAGTATATGATTGTTGACTGCTCCACTCAAATTAGGTAAACGCCAAACGTCGTGAAAACGCAGATAAACTTCGTTTTAAGATAATCCCGTTATGTATAATACGAGCATTTGAACAGCGGTTGTAAAATTTTCGCAAATCGTCTGATTTCTTTGTTTTGTTCCGAAAATCCTTTTTACAGGCTAGTTTGCACAATCTCGATCTCTTATAAAAATAACTTGACATAAGTTGGAAAGCTTTTTCAAGATGGTCCCATATCCTCATAACTTGAAAAATACTTTGTGAATTTCGCGACAAAAAAATGCCTCCGAAGGCATTCCGAATTTGACGCTATTTTACGCGACTTGCACCTGTCATTGAAGAGTGAAGCGATATATGAAAAAATCAAGAGTGACCAAAAAGTTAAGTATTTTATGTTTTGTAAACTTTACGATTTCAATTATTTTTCTTGACTAAAATGAAATTCTATTTTGCGTATTTATCCCTCTCACAGTTCAATAGCCCGCTGTGTTGCTCCAGTCCGTTAATTCAACTACCTACACTCCTACAAAGGAATACGATTTCAACACTCGCCAATGTAAATTCCAAAGATGATAATTGTTTGTACCACGGCATTTCGATTAAACACGAAACTTCACCAAAACATCGATAAACTACATTTTAACATAATAACAACACGTTTAAAACAAAGGTGACCCCGATACGCATCACGCAAAAGTATGTGATCAGCAAAAGTAAAATCTTCGTAGAACGTCTAGTTAGTTCACACTGAAAATGCCTCAGTTATCGACAAGATATTGATTGAATTTTACAGTTAAAACTTATTCCAAAAAGCTGAGAAGCGAAACTGCAATGACCAAAACAGCAAACTGTAAAACATAGGGGAAGGTTTGGTTTCGTTTGTCGTTCTGTAGTTATATTTTCCTACACGAGAGAGCTTATCAGACTGATTTGAGGGAGGAAAACATTAGTGTCGGCATCCCCACAACGGAACTAAAAATTTGTAGGAAAAATATTTAAGATCGGAAATTTAAACAAACCTATGTTTATTTTTGCAATTCCAAATTTTCATATTGCCTTCCATTTATTTTCCTCATGACAAATTTCTAAGACATAAACGCGGAGATGAAACCCTTCGATTTTATATATTCCAAGACTTAGGAAAACTTCTTTTCGCTTTATTATGAATGAACGCCCAACTTTCATTTATGGAAATAAACGCCTGGAATTTAGGCTACACTACTAAAATATTGACCTGGTTTTCTCATTAAAAATATGCGTGAGCAGGATCTCTACGTGTAAGCCTTGTTCTGGTACTTTGACCTCTCCGAGTCTACTTCGGAAGAAACAATTCAAGCGGTGTATATTAGGGCCACGGTTGTCTGTCGAACTCAACCCTAACCTTCGGCAACTCATCGCTTTTTCTGCCCACTTTAGAAGGAAAACAACATTGGAGAGAAACCAATCCTTCTTGAAGTAAATTTCGTAATTATTGCAAGCAGTGCTTTGACACTTGTCTGTTTTCTCGTTGAGGTCCAAACATTAGTTCTGGTTATTTATTTTTCATGTGTTAGTTCCCTTCTGTGCGCTGTTGTTTCATAAGTGACTCTCGTCACGCGCTTTCAAGCACATACGGAACACACTGGTAATAGATCTGGCATTTTATGGGATTTAGCGCGAAAGAGCTTTCGTTTAGTGTTTCGATTCTCTTTACAGCTTAACGCTAACTGCATATGCTCCCATTTCCTATCGTCCGTCAGGTGTTTTTCTGACGAAACGAGTCTTTACTCACATCTGCTTCGACAATTTCCTGACCAAGCATGGGTGCTTAAATCTTTAGTTGAAGTCTTTCATACATGTATAATGAAAGAAAACGGATGTCTGTCAGCCTTCCTGAACATAAATTGAAGAAAAAAAAAGCACGCTATTATCAATCTTCTTTTGTATTACTGAATAGTTCAACAACCCTTTCAGATCATAGCTTGTTGGATTTAATTTTTACAAATTAATTTATTCCAAGAAAACAGCGTGAACGAAAATTGAAAGCATGAAGCACAAAAACGAGAAATCGTTTTTTCTTAGATTTTTCCAGCGATTTGACAGCTATTCATTTAAATCTAAATTGCAACTTTTCCCCAACTTATGCTGTTTATGCTGGGAATTCTTTGAAAGTGAATCCGAATAGTCAAAAACTTTTTGTGTGCTGTATAAAATTAGTTAGCTTGCCATAAGATGAAAAAGATTGAAAATCGCTGCATTGGACGCTATTTAGTATTGTGAGGACTATAGATCAGTATTTCACTGTTTGGTAAGCATTTTCTCCTGTGCAGCCAAATTTAACTCATATCCGTTGGAAATTCTCTTGCGTCCACTTTCCTTTCGATGAGAAATGTATTTTTATCAGAGCGTTTCACTAGTGGGATGAAAATGATAAGCGAAAACTATGACTCGCCTTATGTAGCATAGGAACAGAGTTTAAACTTCAGTAAATGTGGTAACAGGGCGTATATGTGGAAGTCAATAACACGCTTAAAAGAAGCGGGGGTATAATATCAGTATTTAGAAATTCGGTGAATATTAAATATGATCGTTCATATTTCTTCTAAGCAATTTCATTTGGAATTCTTTTCCCTTAAGGAAGGTAGGAATGTATTGTAATGCTTAATTCATACGTTTAGAAGTGATTTCCATAAAAAAACTCGACCTTCTCAAGCAATGAATAGCAATTGTCTCGCTTCATGATCAGCTTAAAATTCTGTTGATCGTATGTTTGTATACGTTCAGCATTATTAATTCTTTACACACAGGATGATTCAGTATGTGTGTTACAATGAATGTCTTTTTAATCGTTTATCTGAAAAATATACTTTTTCAGTTAAAAAACTCTTCAAATTGAGAATAGATGTCGAAATACCACTACCCTTTGTTAATTTTACAATTATTTTGCATAAATAATTAATTTTCAGTATGACATTCAGAATGGATATTGCAGTAACTGTCTTTTTAAACGTTTGTCTTAGAAACATATTTTTAGTAAAAATACTTCTTCAAATTGTGAATAAATGTCAAATATCAGTATTTTGTTCTTTGTTCAACATTAATATTTCTTTATACAAGGTGATTCAGAATGGATGTCACAGTTGTTGTATTTTTAATCGTTTGTTTGCGAAACTAATTTTCTAATCAGAAAAAACTCTTCGAATTAATAATAAATGTAGATTACCCATACTCTGTTGATCAATATTCAGCATTATTAATTATCTGTACAAGGTGATTCAGAATGGATGTTACACTGATTTTCTTTCTTAATCCCTTGTTTTAGAAAACTACTCTGCTCGTCTTGTTTGATCAGCATTAATAATTCATTACACTAAGAGTGATTCAAAATGAATGTCACAGTGATTGTATTTTTAGTTGTTCGTCTAGTCTTTTGCAGCACTTCGTCAGTAAATCTTCTAAAGAAAGAATTCCGAATTGCTATGTGATAGTTAATTGGTCAATGACAATTAGAGTAAATGCGAAACGGCGATAAATTACATTTTAAAGTAACTTCGGTACATATCATGCGAGAGCATTTGGGCACCTTAAGTAAAATTTTTCTTTTTCCGTCTGGTTTCTCGAAAAGTTGAAATGGAATCAGGCTCCGTCGTGTGGCACCCCGGCAAGAAAAGTGACACAAGTCAAAAATAAAAATTTTGATGCTATGTCATTAAAAAATATGTATGAGGTGCCCCAGCGTGTTATATTACTATTCTATAGAATATAATAGAAGTTACGAACATAAATACTTATCTAAAATTTAAAAGAAGCTTATAATATTTCAATATAAGTTTTATAGTATCCTTTAAGTTGATGTTTTTCTCAAATTCTGCAAATTCTACAATTTTGAGTTGTGTCACTTTTCTTACCGGGGTTCAATGTCAAGTTGAATGAAGGTAAGTTTTTACCAATGTATATGACTGTTTTGTACCTTAAAAAGGTTTATTAAGTGCGCAAAGTTAAGTTTTTGCAAATGTAAGTACAAATGATTGTGGAAGGCATTTTTGGGATAACGGAAGTAAAATTTCGCTTTTCGTCTCGTTTGCTTTCACTGAAACTCCCTCTTATAGAGTTGAAATGGGATCATATTCCCACAGCTGTACAACGGCACCAGTATCAAGTTGAAAGACAAAGTTCCTTTGTACAAGTTTAGATGACTGGCCTCATTTTGAATTAAAAATGCTTCCCAAGTACTCAAATTTATATTAGAATGTGTAACATTATTATCATGCCAAGGCATTGTCTGAGTGGCAACACTCCATTCATCTTCACTGAGAGGCAACACTTTTGTTTTAATGTTTATCAAAAGTAAAGCGTTCGTTGACTAAGCCGCCGTGTTTCTTTCTAGTGAGCAAACACAGAATTTCCTGGTAAATAACTTGTAAGGAGCAAACCACAAATTTCCTTCAACACGTTAACAGCACGGATGCTCTACTGAAGAGGGCAAGGACCAGAAATCTGTGCTTGAAGAAGCACCTCACGGAAGCTTCGGCGTCGTCGCAGCTAAACCTAACTCTTCGAAATTGACGTGCCAATTGAAGAAGAGCTCACATCAGAAGTTCCTAGCAGAGTTAACCTTTGCCGAAGTATCGATCCAGTTCTCTTGAAGAAAAAGAAATGACGGACGATTACAAGCTACCCAAGCTCAATGGTGACAATTACCATTCGTGGGCCATCCGAGAACGTGCCGCCTTTAGTCCAAAAACGTTGCTAGGAAGCAGTTGAACCTGGTTACGGGATAGAATTGTCGGACATTGAGCGACGAAAAAATGACGAAGTGCTCACACTTCTATTCCTCATCGTCGAAGATACGTTCTTGGACGATATTGGCGACTGCATGAGGGCCGTTGAAAGATCACACCAACATCACTGGGTGGATCTAACTACTTCGTCGCATTTACATACAGATGATTTCTCGGGCCATACTGCGGTATACACAATGAAAACCAAGGATGAAGTCCTATCCAAGTTCGACAAATACAGACGTATGGCGGAGAATCTGCACAGCTCTAAAATAAAAATTTTAAGAAGCGATAATGGTGGTAAATATCGGAGCAGCAAGTTCAACCAGTATCTATGCAGTCTTGGAATCCAAAGGCAGTTAACAGTGCCTGAGACACCACAACAAAACGGAGTATCTGAAAGGATGAACCAGACTTTAATAAACACAACTAGATGTCTACTCATTGAGTCTGGACTTAGTCCAAACTTTTGGGCAGAGGCAGTGTCCGTAGCAGCCTACCTCCGAAACAAGCGTCCATCTGTCTCAATCAAGGGAAACGTTCCAGAAAGGCTATGGTTAGGCAAAAATGTAAACCTTAACCACATTAGTCTTTGGGTGCAGAACCTGGAGCCATATTCAATCATACTCGAAGCGCAGCAAACTAGATCCCAAGGCAAAGGAATGTGCCCTAGTAGAATACCCGGATGGTGTCAAAGGTTACAAGATTTGGGACATTAAAGGGAAGAGTTTCTTCACCAGTCGAGATGTTGTCTTTGAGGAAAATATCTTCCCATGTAAAACAGAACACCACTTACATCCTGCTGTGAAAGAAGATGCTGTGTTTCATATTGAAGGAAAGGTGTTCGATCACACACTTGCGTCTGAGACAGAAGTAAACAGATACTCCATCTCGAATACTGACAAACCTCTAGAAACAAAACAAAGATTGGAGGCAGCTGATCCAAAAGACCACTCCCACACAGAGCATTCAATGGGACATTTAGAAGTAGATGACAAGGAAGAAGACCCAGAGGGAGATGACAAAGATGAAGATGCTCAAGAAGTCGAGGACGAATATGCTGAGGAAGACAAATGTGGAAATGCTGATGGTACAGTGACACAAAATGAAAACACAAGAAGTGTGAGTTCTGGCATAAATGCTAGGTTACAACCACATGCTACAGATCTAGACGGGTCCCAAAATACCTGAAGGACTTTTACCAATACAATGCAAAGAAGGTCACGTGTACCACAGAAGCCAAAGACCCCCATCACTGTCAAGGAAGCACTAGCATCATCTGAAGCTGAAATGTGGCAAAAGGCCATGGAAGAAGAGGTACAAAACTTACAACGAGCCCAGACCTGGGAGCTAGTTACCAAACCCACAAACACAAGGATAATTACATCCAGATGTATATTTCGAAGAAGTAAGAGACTGTAAAGTTCAAAGCCAGACGTGTAGCAAATTGTTATTTACAAGTACACGGTGTCAATTTCAAAGATACCTTTTCACTAGTCATAAAATTTAAGTCCATACGCATTTTACTAGCTATGGCCGCCGAGATGGACCTGGAAATGTACCAAATGGACAGAACAGGAGCCTACTTAAATGGGACATTGGAAGAGGATGTGTATATGACCCAACCTGCAGGATGTGTTGAAGAAGGAAGTGAACATATCGTTTGCCACCTTAAAAGGAGTCTATACGGACTTCGACAATCTGGTCGTGTGTGGAACACTTGTTTAGATAAATTATTGACTCCGTACAGCCTAAAGAGATCAATGGCAGATCCTAGCATTTATTACAACCATGAAAAAGGTATTACAATAAGAGTCTATGTAGATGATCTCTTAATTATTGGAAGAATCGACAAGATAAATCATTTCAAACGCGAAATCAATAAATGTTTTGCTGCAAAAGACCTTGGTCCAGCCAACCAAATTCTCTCATTGAAGATCAGCAAAAACGAAGATGGTTCGATAGCTCTAGATCAGAATGCTTATGCATCTGAGATCCTAGATACATTCAAGATGAATGAAGCCAAGCCATCAGCTACACCTCTATATCCAAGCATAAGATATTTAAAAGTGGAAGATTAGCAGTGGAAAATCATAAAAGAAGAAAGTAGCAAGATACCATACAGACAGGCCATTGGAAGCTTATTGTGCTTGGCCTGTGGAACTCGTCCCAACCTTGTATACGCTTCTACGTTTATGAGCCAATTCAATGAACGACATAGTGAAGAACACTGGAGGGGAGTTAAACACATCCTAAGATACTTGAAGGGGACAAAGAATAGAAAGCTGAGATTCCAGAAAACTGGAAAAGGATTACAAGCCTTCTCAGATGCTGATTGGGGAGGAGACAGAACCGACCGATAATCTTACAGCGGATACATGTTGTTGCTAGGAGATGCACCAGTTTGATGGTCTAGCAAGAATCAAACTGCTACAGCCTAATCATCAACTAAGGCAGAGAACATTGCAATGTGTAATATTGCAAAATAAATTTTGTGGATCAGAAACTTTATCGTGGAAGTTTGTGATAGGTTTGTGTGTATTCCTCAGAAGGTACTTGTTGATAATCAAGGTGCAATCTTCATGGCAAAGAATCCTGTAACATCCGAGAGAAGTAAGCACCTCGCACTTTTTCCTTCGTGACCTAGTGTGTGACAAAATTATTGAGCTTGAGCATGTCTCATCCAAAGGCAATGTTCCAGATCTGATGACCAAACGTATGTTCAAAAAGACTTTATGTGAACTTAACTATGCAATGACTCATTGAAAAGTTACCTGCTGCCAGTTATATGGGGCAACAGTGCCAAAGGAAGTTTCAGTGTGTGCGTTTTGTTAAGTTATTTTGTATGTTAGTTATTATCATTATATACTAGTATTATTATTATACATTATTAAGTGGAAATTTAAAGTTACATTTGCTAGGTGCTAAGATTTGAAGTTATAACCAGCAAAGAAGGTGCTGACAAATTAAGAGTAAATTTGTCCGAGACACTCCCTTCATCTTCACTGAGTGGCAACGCTCTTTTATAATGTTTATCAAAAATAAAGTGTTCGTTGACTAAGCCTCCGTGTTTCTTTCTCGTGAGCTAACACAGATTTTCCTGGTATATAACTTGTAAGGAGCAAACCGCATATTTCCTTCAACAATTTAAACTTCCGCAAATGTTTAAACGCATCTCTTATATTACTTAATATTATGAGTCATTTTGGGGATGTTTGAATATCAGAAGTAAAATTTCGCTTTCGTCTGGTTTGTTAACATTGAAAATCCATGATACGTATGGAATTTTTTTGTAAGGTCGGCATTCCACGATACAGTTGAGTTCTAATATCTTCGCATGCAAAGTAACGAACAATGGTCACCCCTGCTTATTTTGCTTGTTAAATGCAACAGAAACAGAATTCGGCGAATTTGTGAGTTATTGAACAAAAGAGAGAATGGCTCAGATCGAAATAATCTCTAATGCGTGAACTTGGGTACTTACAGTTCACTTTTCCGAAGTTTAACTTCACGCGATTTTTATCAGTCACAAATTATTAATTCCCCACAAACCGCCTTTTCCAAAAACTGTCATTGTAAAAGGTCACTTCCTGAGGTTCAATGATTTCGAAAGTAAAGCGCGATTACAGCGGTAGCAGTCAACCGTCAAATCCCGGCATCGCTTTTTCAAAGGCCAGAATTTGGAACCAGAAACATCCAGCGCAGGTTTCTGGTGATTCTTCAATCTCACCTTGATGTTTACTTTCAGGTTGTGTCTTTCCTGCATTCCGTTAATTAATGATATTGAGCTTGTTCCTCTCCAAGTTGCGTTTCCTTACGGTCGACCTCATTAGATGAACTTAATATTCCAAAAGAAGTCGCGCAGATAACCGAAGGGCAAGTAACGAACTTTCCTCGCATTCCTATAGTATAGGACAGGGATGACGAACATATGGCACTCGTCTCAGAGGTGGCACGTCAGCGAATTACAGGTGATATCATTTTATAAGCTTATAAATTATTCAAAATTTTATTTTCATTGTTACAATGTACAAGTTGTCTTGCACGAAAGAAACTAACCGAAAAATGCACTGTCCACTCTAGGTACAAGGACCGATAGATGAAAACTGGAGCTGATGTTTAGAACATTTCACCATGGGCTGAGAGCGTAAGCTCTGTTGAGAAACCATAGGCCCGCACTGACCGCGAACATATGTCTTAGGTTTTAGGTCTGAAAAGTTTATCCGTCGGACTGTCTCCTAAACTATTGCACGCTCACACAGAAGCGCGTTAGAATTATATACAAGAAAGGAAAGACAATTTAACGTTAAAAAAATTCAGATTTAAAGGGTTGGAATTTAACTTTAAACACGATTATTAGTGAATCATCGTCCTAAACCCTTATTATTGGTGTTCAGAAGTAAAGCAAGTTAGTGGGAGAGAATTGACGGAGTTGGTCATAAATTTCAGGGTCCAAACGGAACACCCTACATTGGCGTTTGTGGAAAGGTGTTTGTGCAGAATAGCTCGTGGTCTTTCCTGCGAGCAGAAAGATGCTAAGGACACGCGGTGTGCCCAGGTGGTCA
The DNA here is from genome assembly GCA_947359465.1 of Metellina segmentata. NCBI lineage: Eukaryota > Metazoa > Arthropoda > Arachnida > Araneae > Tetragnathidae > Metellina > Metellina segmentata. Next base: position 146,375,109 of record OX375872.1, on the reverse strand, counting down.
CCCTCCCGTGTACTGATCACGCCTGGAGATGCTTAAATTCAGTGATCGGGCATGAACCCGCGTGTTCACCATGGTACGGCCGTCGGCCTGGCTGAGGGCATAACGTTAAGACAAGGCCCGTAGTTGGACAGCATCCGTCTGGGCGGCTCGAATTTGTCGAACAATTTTCTCAAAAGACCTCGACATATATAAAATTCTGCAATAATACATTTTTTTTATTGTTATTCCTCTCTACAAACTGCTCGGCAAGTCAGCAATACCGTGAATATCATTTGAACATTTTTCGCACACGCACATAAAAAGGTTCGCCACCACTGGGTATAGGATATATATAGTGGTTCCAAATGTGAGTTCCGTGGAACCCCAGAGGTCTCCGACAAGGTTTCATGGGGTCCTTCTTGGGGCGCAGTCCCTCCGCTGAGGAAGTCGTTACCTATATGGGTAAGGCCCCGAGGAATTCTGGCAGAGGTTTCGACGAGTACGAAAATCGTTTTTCACAGGGTACGAAACTCAATTTTCGAACATCGCCATACCTACCGCAAGACTCTCACATCTGTTCGTTTGCAACAGGTGGTGGGTGCCCTTCAGGTCAACCTTACATGAACCCCACTTGGAATTCTTTAAATCGGGTTAAGGATAGAGCTTAGGTCTGTTTATTCGTCCTACCATTTATAGCCTGGATCAGTCTTAAGCCTGCAGGGCATAGGTGAAATTTCGACATAGGCATCTATGTCTGATTTCACTGACACGGGAGTGTGACTAACGTGAACATACCCGCCTTAATTTAGTTCCGATAGGCATGAAGCATCTTCCTAACCCTTGAGGGCCGCGGTAACCCGGATGAAGAGTAACGGACTAGCAACCGTAGAACCCAACCAAAGACCGTCGTGTACAAAGTGGGCTGGTGCACGTTAAATCTGCCGTGGCCTCAAATGTTGGCGTGGTGTGGAAGTTTGGAGAGTGTGGTACTAGCTCAGGTGACATCTGACCTTGGTTCGAAATTATATGGGGTTGTCCTATAATATGTCTCTTAGGGGGTTGATCGCGGACCGTAACCAATAGCCCGCCGTGTTGCTCTAGTTTGGTGTTAATTAAAAACTATCAAATACCTATCCCTAGTGGTTGTATGCCACACGAGTTTAACCAAGTCCCATATCACTCGCAGAAACAGAGGGTGACGCTTAACGTCACTAGGTTGGTAAGTAGGTGCTTTAATTAACTGAAGCAACACAACGGGCTATTGGTGATGGTCCGGGTAATTGGTAATTGGTAATTTTTTAGTTAACGTCGTACTAGAGCAACACAACGGGCTATTGACGACGGTCCGGGATCAGTCCCTGAAGGGAAAGATCCGAGGACAACACCTCGTAATTTTGAACCACGGTCAGATGACGAAGCAACACCTGAGCTGGCACCCCACTCTCCAAACTTCCACGCCAACCCAACGTGAGGTGATGGTCCAGGATAAAAACCGAAGAGAAAGTCTCGAGAACAACACCTCAAAATTTGAACCGTGGTCAGATGTCGAGGCAACACCTGATCTGGCACCCCCAGTCAATGACGGCCCTACAACATTTTCTAGGTGGTGCGAGATCTCCTAGTTACGCCTCCACACCATAAATTTCAGAGCACCTTCCATGCACTCGGTTAATCGATCAATTAAGCGACATATAAGCTACATTTTGTTTATTTGTAGGAATTATAAGTGCTTTGGTTAAAAAACAACCTTTATTCGTTAAGTAGATTTTTATTAAACAGCAGATCTCAATTACATAAAAAATTCACGACAGACTATACAGGGACCTTTCCCGATTTAGGACAGGCAGATTTCTGTATTAGGTTGGAATAATTTATACTTTGTGCGGTATCGTTTTCAATGGATAGAATTGTAAGATCCGAAAGCCTTTCCTGGCGCAAAGTCGAACGTAAATAAGTTTTTAATTTACTAAAACCTTCCACCTTTACTCACAGTGACAGGTTTAGTTAACAAAACTCGACATGCTGCCCAAACGCGTTCGGGAAAATATCCAGTCAGCTATTTTCTTTTATAAGTTGAAGTACTTGTGTGTGTAACAGCTCCGCTGATTCAGAATCTTTAAGTAATGGACTCAGGCGGAACAGTTTTGATGATTTCCACACATCACTCATATTAAGTCTACGTACGGTTTTCCTGCGAGAAATATTTGGACACATGCGAATGGTAAAAAACTAAAACAATTATATTCACCTAAGTAGTTTATTTATGTTTACTATTGATATGTTTAGTAAAAATTACACCAACTGAATGAACAAACAGCTACAGTTTGCTCCATGCAGTATTTTATTCCCCCCACCCTTCAAACAAAGGCAACGCCCGGTGAGGTCGCATTGTTCACACCGCCCTAGGACGTCGCTGTCCCACTTTCCAAACTTCCTCACCAACGTGAGGACATTTGAGGCCACGACAGATTTACAGTGCACCAGCCTCCTTTGTACACGACGGTCTTTGGTGGGATTTGAACTCGCAACCCTTCTGTTGCTAATCCGTTACTGTTCCTGCCGAGATACCGCGTCACGGAATTGATCTCTTTTGAATTTAAGTCCTCGGAGGTATGTTGTAGCAAGCAGTCCAGCATTTAGTGGAGAGAATGACATACTTCACTACATAAACAGGTGTCCGGCGTCGGGTGTCCGGCGTCGGGTATCCGACGCGGAGAGGGTGTGCACGAAAACAAGCAACATTTCATAGGTCAACACATTCAAAGCTACCAAAAAAGAATTAAACATTCCATTGTTTACTACCGCCGCGGTAGACCGCTTGGAAGAGCAACGGAGGGTTGCGAATTCAAATCCAACCAAAGACATTCGTGTTTAAGGGGGGCTGGTGCACATTAAATCTGGTGTGGCCTCCGATGTACTCACGTTGGCATGGTGTGGAAGTTTGGAGAGTGGGGTGCTAGCTCAGGTGAGGCCTTGCGTCATCCGTGGTTCAAAATTATGTGGTGGTGTCCGGGGATTTTTTCCTTCGGGGATTGATCCCGGTTCATTAAAAATACCAAATACTATTCATTATGTCGTAAAACTTAATTTTAAGTGACCAAACCAATTGGTAGAAGATTCCTGTCTTTTTTTTTAATTTAAAATAGACTCGAAGGGTGAAAATGACTTAATATTGAAATTATCAGACAGTAAACCAAGTATTTCCGAGTTAGCTATCAAATCAAAGTCCCCTTTAATGTTACCATCAAGATAAAAGTAGATATTTTCAAGTCATGATATTTTAATTGCCCAAGTTAAGAGTCATTTCGTTTTAATAAATAAATAAAGGTTTGTACAATTTTATTGTTTATTTTATTTCTGAAGTTTTTCTGTTACAGAATTTTAAATTGTGATCACTAATCCCCTTAAAGGTTTAACGTCTTATATGTTTTTAATCATCTATTTTATTCCCAAGAGTAAGGTGAAGAATAGAGTGCCTTGCTGTAAGAATTTGTCGAATCAACTGTTGAAAAAGACTCGCGACTGATGGAGGTTTAACCCTCAAATTGGTTTCTACTAGGAATGCGACATCTATGTCGTTGTTTTATGAAAAACATCGATGTATTTACCATCGATTTATTGGAGTTGATATTTGTTTAACATCGATGTTTTATTTTTGAATAATAAAAGTACCATAGTAAAAATTAAGAAAATGTTAGAGGTTACTAAACCAGTTTAAAGAAATAGGGGGAAAAAGTTTAAATACACTGTTGTTAAAAAACATCGATGGTTTTCGGGCGATGTATTATGAAAGATCGATGTTTCAATTTTGAACATCGATGTTTCCAAACATCGATGTTTTGTTGTCGATGTTTCATCCCAAGTTTCGACCAGATTTTAAACGAAAAATTTCGATATTTTTTCTGATAAATTTTAAGATTGTTAGTTCCGTGAGACGTTAATTAAAAAACACCAAGAAATACCTATTATCTTCCTGTAAAACCGCATGTTTAACTCTCCACGTTTTTCGACGATATATCTCGTCCAATATCTGGTTACTTTTACTAAGGACGAGATATCTCGTCGAGACAAAACTGCCACATTATTTCCAAGAGGAATGAAAATCGATATAGGATAAATAAATTGTCCCTAGCTCAGGACAGGTGACAGTGGGGAACGGGTTTTGCAGCGGAGACAGGACACCACTGGACAATTTTCGACACGAAGATAAACGAAGAGGGTTAATTTGACGTAGCCCAGTCGGAAGAGTAAGGGATTAGCAACCGGAGGGTTTCGAGTTCGAATCCAACCAAAGACCGCCATGCACGTTAAATCAGTCGTGTCCTCAAATTCCCTCATGTTGCCATGGTGTGGAAGTTTGGAAAGTGGGGTGCCAGGTCAGGTGCTGTTCTCGTCATCCGACTGTATTTCAAATTTACGAGTCATCGTCCTGGGAACTCTCCCTTCGGGTTTATTCCATGATCGTCGTCAGTAGCCCGTTGTGTTCCTCTAGTGCAAAGGTTCCCAATCGTTTTTTGTTTGTGGACCCCCGATTCCTAACTTTACGTATGTGGACTCCCATATATGCATATGTAATATTCCTAACTGAAATATTTATTTGTAGGTTAGTAAAATCTAATAATTAAACAATTCCAATACAATATAGAAAATGTAAATTCCAAATTATAAAATTTTAATTGATAAAGCTGAAACAAATTTTTACTTGCAATAACAAAAATAGTAAAAAAAATTTTAATAATACTATTTCAAACAGCATAAATTTATTCCTAAGGCTATTAAGGTATCCGGACACGTTGGAGGCCCTTTTTTTTAAATGTGATATAGAAACATTTAAATGATATTTTTATTTTTAGTGTTATTAAAAAATAGCATTGGGATATAAATATTTAAATTATATATTAATAATTTTGTAAAACTGATAAATATGTATGAAAATTTAAGGAAATTTTTCAAAAACTTCAAATATGCTACAGGAAAATCTATTCAACCAATTTGAAAAATGATGCTTCCAAAATAAACTACATGCATTTGTCTAGTGAATGAACTACAGTCAAAAGGATATTTTAAAAAAAAATTCGACAAGCGATCGAAAAATTAATGCAAGATTTTTAATAGTTTTACAGTCAGATTTCTTAAATAAATGGCCATAATTTGAAAACTCTTCAACTCATCATAATTATTATAGTTCATTCACTAGACAACATTATAAAAAACAAGTTCTCCACAAGTTTTACGAGAATCCATTAATAACTTTTTGTGTTATAACATTTGAAGTGAATAAATAATGCAAAAATATTAATTTAGAGTAAAAGCAGTTTGAAATGTATCGTTTGCTCTCTCTTGCTTTTCCTGTTTGTGTAAACAATTTTGTTCTTCACTTCTCTATAGAAATGTTCACACTATTTTCATAAGAGAAACCATTTAAACATTTGAGAATCCTTTCTAAAATTATATTTGTAAAAAAAAAAGTAAATTTTGAAATTAAATTTTGAAGGTTTTTGGTCTTTTAATGGCCATTTCCGATGGTTTCCAAACCTACTTCCGGTTTTCCCGCCTTGATTAAAATCGTAATATCTCTGTAACTAATTAACTTTGAGAAAAAAAATCAAACATATTTTGGAAAGTCAAATACTCTATCAAATAAGATCAAACACTGCTTTTTGAATATTTGGTTAAAAATGACATATATATATTCAACGTGTTCGGATACCTTAAATAAGATCCCATTAAATAGGCCCTACTAATGAGATCCTTGTGGCTGATGTTTTAATATTTGGCATATTATAGCTCCAATTTTGTGAGAGTCAGACTAAGATCACCTCTTTTTACTATTTCAAGTCGATTACGGGTTTTTGTTAACTGTGTTGCAAGAATAAGGCCAAATTCCACAAGATAAGATGATGGGAAAACAATGACATTACATTTAAACTTTCTCCCATAAAAGCGGATATTTACATGCAATGCCACTATTCTTCCATACACCAAGATGATTTCCTTTTTTGGATAGACTTCGGACTGTCTCATCCAACCGCAATTTTCAGCAAGTTCTTCTTGTAAATCAATTTCAACATCCACAGCATTTACCTCAAATGGAATCAGCACCCAATCTGGGATGTTCAGTTCTAGTGGGTCCTTAAACCGAGCTTGAATGTCTTCATAATTTATTTAAATGATCAATATACACAACACAATTATCAACTTTTAAATCACTGCTAACTGAAGCAAGGTTTGGAAACTGGTCAAACGCACGGCATCACATATTAAGAGTACAATTTGAGTTTTCCTAGGAATGCACATTAATAGCTTCTTTGCTAGATATTAAATCAAAATTATGTCCTTGCTGCAGCTTATGAAGAGAATTAAGTCGTTCAAACACATCTGAGAGGTAAATTATGTCTGTTTTCACGGCAACCAACTGTTTTCAAATCTCCTTTTCGTTTAGAAATGATACAATACTGTCCCAAAGGACAACGAAGCGGCGAAGACAATTGCCTCTAAACAACATGCAGTACAAAGACGGTCAAATCCTTGTTCATTTTCATCACAAAATTTGCAAAAGAGGCGATCTTGAAGAGCATTAGTCTTAATGAGGTTGACAGCTTTTATTACAAGAATTAAGACTTCATGAAGACGTTCACTCAATCTCTTCGCAACCAGATGTTGGGGGAGAATTACGCAATGCATGCAAAATACTTTTAGCAGTGCATTTTTTAAATACGTGATAAATCCTGTGTACCTATCGACCATGGGAAGAGCGCCATCAATAGCACAAACCATTAAATTTTCCAGATAAATATTTTTTTTTCTCTAAAGTAAGACGACTTTCTAAAATATTGTTTTACCTTTAGTAACTGTTTTGTACCATTTTCTCTCTGAGTTGATTATCATTCATATATGTTACATATGCCAATAAAAGTGCTTCATTGCCTATCAAAGTTGTTTCATCGATTTGCGTTCCAAACTGTTTCACTCGTAATTGACAAATAAATTAACTATCTACAACTTCAGACATTTCATCACTACGTCTGGATATTGTGTTATTGCTCAAAGGAAAGTTAGTAGTAATTTTACGTGCATTTTTGTTTAAAATTATTGCAATTACAACTGGTGGACAGTTTCACCAATTCTATGTGGCATTATATTTCACTAGAGCAATAACATTCAATAACACAGACAATAGATTTCACCATAGATGCTGATTACACAATATAGAATGAAATGACTGTCTCTGACTGACTGACTCGTTTTAAATTAGTCGGTGCTTAAATAATATTTTCTTCGAGAATTTTCTATGGAAAGAAATTTTCCCCTCCAATAAACAAGGTTCCAGAAAATACGAGAATCTTCCAATTGCGAATTTATGGACTTTTCTGACATTAGTTTATTTTATTATTATTATTTTCTTTTATTTATATTTTATCATGAACCACTTAGATCATATTATGGACCCCGAATCTTTTTTTCTTGAGAACCCCCTCAAAGCTTCTAAGGACCCCGGTTGGGTAACGCTGCTCTAATGCGAAATTAATTTAAATACCCATGACTGAAAAAGTTTATTCCAAGATATGTGTTGACGTTGGCTTGGCAGTTTAATGCATTGTCTAGCAACAAAGTTTTAGAATAAATTACCTATCGTTTGATTTGTTAAAATAACACATTGTGGCTAATAATAACAACACATGGTGATAAAATAACACATGGTGACTAAAGTTAAAATAACACATGGTGAGGTGAACCACCAGCAAATGTACGGAGAGCCGCATGTAAAGCCCGCGGTCTGTACGCCCCTGATCTAAATTATCTTTTGTGGGAATTATTTAATTCGTTCTTTCAGGAAAAATATCCTGTTTGTGTTTACACACGTACGTTTAAACCTCGTATCCGTGATCAGGCGCTTTTGCAGCTAACCCACTTCCTTATCAGTGTCTTAACGCATCTCGCGCAACAGTGATTTTTGTCTTTTGATGCTTCTCTTAAAGGGTCCGTAGACGGTCAATAATATTGACAATGATGCTCATTGAAGCAACCAATTGACCGCGTAGGAGGCGATTGTCCAACGATTGACGGACTTTGAAAGAAGACATTTTGATTGGATGACATTGACGGAGCCGATTGATCGTATAAAATACCCAATCTTCAATCGTTCGGGCAGTTTTGCTCAAGACATCAAACATGACGGATGCATCGATCCCCCTCGAAAAGCTATCCTGTCGGGGAACGGGAGTTTGTGACGCTTTGAATTGCTTTGTATCGTGATTATCCTGAGTTGTGAAAAGTTAAGTCAAATGAATATTTGAACCAAAACAAAAGAAGTACTGTTGTGCAAAAAATGGTTGACGTGTTAAAACAATTCAAACCAGATAATACTGAGGTAATGGTAATGGTAATTTTAGTTAACGTCGTACTAGAGCAACACAACGGGCTATTGACGACGGTCCGGGATCAGTCCCTTAAGGGAAAGATCCGAGGACAACACCTCGTAATTTTGAACCACGGTCAGATGACGATTATACTGAGGAAAAATGAAAACAGAAAATTAATATTCCGCGTATGATTCAGTGTCTCGTAGAAAGTTTAGTAAATGTTCGTGAGTAAAGCGACTTCTCATTTTATGCCACTCTTTGGAGCAGGATCTTTCCCTTTATTCGACGACCAACCGGTATAGTGGTTAAGGTGTTAGCCTCTAGATAGGAAGGTTCCTGGTTCAAATCCGGGTCCGGGCATGGATGTTTGTAAGCGTATGGTGTAGAGGCGGCTGGTGCACCTTAAATCTGTCGTGGCCGAAAGTCTTCACGTTGGGTTGGAGTGGAAGTTTGGAGAGTGGGGTGCCAGCTCAGGTGTAGCTTCGTCATCTGACCGTGGTTCAAAATTACGAGGTGTTGTCCTCGGATCCTTCCCTTAAGGGACTGATCCCGGACCGTCGTCAATAGCCCGTTGTGTTGATCTAGTACGACGTTAACTAAAATTACCATTACCATTACCCTTTATTCGACAACCAACCGGTATAGTGGTTAAGTTGTTAGCCTCTAGATCCGAAGGTTCCTGGTTCGAATCCGGGTCCGGGCATGGATGTTTGTAAGCGTATGGTGTAGAGGCGGCTAGTGCACCTTAAATTTGTCGTGGCCGAAAGTCCTCGGGTTGGCGTGGAAGTTTGGAGAGTGGGGTGCCAGCTCAGGTGTAGCTTCGTCATCTGACCGTGGTTCAAAATTACGAGGTGTTGTCCTCGGATCTTTCCCTTAAGGGACTGATCCCGGACCGTCGTCAATAGCCCGTTGTGTTGCTTTAGTACGACGTTAACAAAAATTACTATTACTTACTTTCCCTTTATTTCTTGCCGACCAACCGGTATAGTGGTTAAGGTGTTAGCCTCTAGATCGGAAGGTTCCTGGTTCGAATCCGGGTCCGGGCATGGATGTTTGTAAGCGTATGGTGTAGAGGCGGCTGGTGCACCTTAAATCTGTCGTGGCCGAAAGTCCTCACGTTGGGTTGGCGTGGAAGTTTGGAGAGTGGGGTGCCAGCTCAGGTGTTGCTTCGTCATCTGACCGTGGTTCAAAATTACGAGGTGTTGTCCTCGGATCTTTCCCTTAAGGGACTGATCCCGGACCGTACCGTCGTCAATAGCCCGTTGTGTTGCTCTAGTACGACGTTAACTAAAAATTACCATTACCCTTTCTTTCTTTCTTCCGATTGCAGACAGTTAAGGTCAAGCAAGAAAGCCCAAATCTGAATTTGGAACCATTTTGAAACTCAAAAATGAAACTCGTCACGCCCCTTCGAAAATCACTGACCGAATGAGTTTTATGGGTTGATTAAAGCTGTATTGAAACACATATCAATCGAAACCGTCAATCACATTAACAATAATATTTATCGTCTAGGGTAATTGGTAATTTTTTAGTTAACGTCGTACTAGAGCAACACAACGGGCTTTTTATCGTCTAGGGATAGCTATAGTTCACTGCATTTTGACTGTCCATGGTTATAGAAGACGTTTTACCTGCTTTTACTGTCATATTTGGATCAAAACGGGGTGTTTGCAAACCATTAACTAGCGTTTACAAACAAGAAAATTCAAAATAAAAACAGACATCTCGTCATTAGAGGAAAGCGGGCGTCACTAATAGCGTCATCCTAAAAAAAATTACAATATCTTGACGATCTATTTCGCCACTAGCAAAGTTGCTCAGATCTTAGTAGGCGAGATATCTCGTCGAAACCTCTTGGCGGGTTACGAGTTCGTGAAAAGGCGCAATTGCGCAATCCAGCAGCTGATCTCCACACACCAGAGTGGCTCCCACTTTTATACAGGAAACGAAATTCCTGTCTCCACTGTCAAATAACACCCGAAATATCTCACGAAATGCTCGGTAGGTAGGCATTTTAATTAAAGTCACTCTGGAGAAACACGACGGGCTATTTTCCCAAAGTGTTCGAAGCCCTACGTGAGGTGAATGAATTACATAAAAATAGCGTTTAAAAGGCCGTAAAATCGGCGCCTCCTTAACGATTTCCGTTTCTGATCTAAGCAAAATGACTTGATTAAAAGGACTGGGGACGAACAGAAGGCTGTGTAAGGAGAGCTATTTTTAGTACTCGTGGTGCTCCGTGTATTACAGCGACCTTTTCTTCAATTTCGCCTTTCGTAAGCCATAATCGATCTTTAAGGATTCCTGAACGTTCCGTCTGCTGTTGATGCTAGCCCGATCTCTGTACTCACGTTGGGATGGTGCGGAAGTTTAGAGAGTGTGTGCCAGTTCAGGTGTTGCCTCGTCATCTGACCATGGTTCAAAATCACGTGGTGTCCTAGGATCTATCAAATTCGGGGGTTCATCCCAGACCGTTGCCAATAGCCCATTGTGTTGCTCCAGTGCGACGTTAATTAAAATACATGCTAACCCAATCCCGTGAGCGTTTCATCTCTTGTTGTTGGGAGATATTGTGGGGCCCACGAAGGGGTTCGAACAGCCGATCCGGATTTCAGCTGCTGTTTTCAACGAAAGGAAACGGATGAAAGAAATGCGTTCTGTATGAGACAAAAGTTTTTCCGGATGAAATGCGAAGTTTTTTCCAGGAACCTTTATTTTCTGTTAGTATTTTTTTTTTTTTTTTTTTTTTTTTTTTTTATGTATTTCTAATTAACGGCGCACTGGAGCAACACAACGGCGCTAATTGCGACGGTCCGAGTAATGGTAATGGTAATTTTAGTTAACGTCGTACTAGAGCAACACAACGGGCTATTGACGACGGTCCGGGATCAGTCCCTTTAGGGAAAGATCCGAGGACAACACCTCGTAATTTTGAACCACGGTCAGATGACGAAGCAACACCTGAGCTGGCACCCCACTCACCAAACTTCCACGCCAACCCAACGTGACCGCGACGGTCCGAGTAATTGGTAATTTTTAATAAACGTCGTACTAGAGCAACACAAAGGGTTATTGACGACGCAAACGACGTAATTTAGATCCACGATGTTGCCCGATTGTTATCAACAGGAGAGCTACGAGTTTGAATCCAACCAAACGCTGTTGCGTGCTTACAAAATTACGTGATGTTATCCTCGGATCTTTAACTTAGGGGATTGATCCCGGTCAGTCGCAACGTTTGAACCACGTTCAGATGACGAGGTAATACCTGAGCTGGCACCCCACTCTCCAAATTTCCACACCAAGCCCACTTGAGGACATGAGGCCACGACAATTTTAATGTGCGCCAGTCTCCACGTACGCGACAGCGTTTGGTTGGATTCAAACTCACAACACTCCGATTGATAACAATCGGGCCACATCGTGGTTCAAAATTACGAAGTGTTGTACTCGGATCTTTCCCTAAAGGGACTGATCCCGGACCGTCGTCAATAGCCCGTTGTGTTGCTCTAGTACGACGTTAACTAAAATTACCATTACCATTACCCGGACCGTCGTCAATAGCCCGTTGTGTTGCTCTAGTACGACGTTAACTAAAATTACCAATTACCGACCACCCCGTCTGGTTGTTAAGGTGTTAGCCTCTAGATCGGAAGGTTCCAAGTTCAAATCCGGGTCAGTGCATGGATTTTTGTAAGAGTGCTGTGTAGAGACGGTTGGTGTACCTTAATTCTGTCGCGGCCGAAAGTACTCACGTCGGGTTGATGTGAAAATTCGGAGTGTGGGGTGCCAATCCAGGTGTTGCCTCGTCATCTGAACGTGGTTCAAACTTACGTGGTGTTGTCCGCGGATCTTTCCCTTAGGGAATTGATCCCGGACCGTCCTCAATAGCCGTTGTATTGCTACAGTGTCGTGGTATGGTTTGTTGTGGTTTTTATGGCGCAAGGGCCATATTTAGCCCTGCAGCACCAGACACAAGACACAATATCAAGTAATAGATGGACACAATGTAAATTTTAATGACACAGAAGAGAGAAATACACCCAGGGAGGAATGTACCTGACAGCCTAGTGTCAGGAGACGTTGTACAAGTTTTAATAAGTGTGGTTGAGATGAATAGAACATGCCACCGAGGTGGCATGTTTATTCAGAATGCTAGAGCCACATTACTTCTATACATCATTTCATCTAAGAGTAATTACATCAATATCAATAAACTCTGTTACACTATACACTACCCTATAATAATGGACCGGACGCCAGTGGATATGCATAAAATCCGACTACTTTTTCGTGATTTGGCCTGGGACCTTTGCATGTTGTTTCTGGTGAATTGAACGCCGACGCCTACATGAGCATTTCGGACAGTCAGGTTCTTCCTACTCTCTGGTAATTTTATGGAATGGACGAATGTTATTTTCAGGACGACAACGCTCCGAGTCATGTTGCAGCCTCTGTCAGTTACACTACCTTATCATCTATTATCTGTTTCAGCCTCTGTCAGTTGCACTACCCTATTGTCTGTTTTTTCAAGCAGTGGTATTGAGATATGGATGTAAAACGTCTTCCCTGGAGTGCTCAGAGTCTCGACTTAAACCCCATAGAGCAATTGTGGGACGAGTTAGAGCGACGCTTACGCACCAGGGAACTAAGTCCGAAATCTACAGCTGAGCTGGCGACATTCTTGCAGCAGGAATGGACGAAAATACCCATAGCTTTGTATCAAAACCTTGTTGAATGTATGCTCCGAAGGGTTGCTAGTGTAATTGTAGCACTTGGGGGGACCATCCCACTATTAAAGCATGTACTATTTCCCTTATACCATCACATCTTGCTGTCCGGTCCGTTATTGTAAGGTAGTGTATATATAAAATGCAAGCTAGGTAGGTAGGTATTTAATTAACGTCATACTGGAGCAACATAATGGGCTATTGTCGACGGTCAGGGACCAATCCCCAAACTGAAAGATCCGAAGACAACACCACGTAATTGTGAACCACGGTCAGATGACGAGGCAACACCTGGGGTGGCACCCCACTCTCCGAACCTCCATACCACGCCAACGTGAGGACGTTTGAGGCCACGGCAGATTTAACATGCACCATTCCCTTTTGCACACGATGGTCTTTGGTTGGATTCGAACTTACAACTCTCCGGTTGTCAGTCCGTTACTCTTCGAGCCGGTCTAACCCCTGCCCCTTACCTTGTCATAGAAATTGCTTTTCCTTTTATTATGCCAACTATAGCTGAGGTCATCCAGACTTTTTAGCATCTGGTCGATGCTCTTGAAAATTAAACGTGCCTGTTTAACATAGGTCCCGGGAAGACATTTTAAGCGACAAGAGACACTTCCTCCTCGGGCGGTTTAATGCACCAATATAAATAGATCACACGGCACACAAAGCAGTAAGTTCCTTCGCGTAATGACAAGAGATAGTGAATGGTGAACAAGTTCGAAAACAGAAAAAGAACACATTTGAAATAGATTTTGAAAACAGTTAGTTCGGTGAAGGATTCTTAGCGCAGTTGGAAGATTTTTGAGTGAAAGTGGTTCAATATCAATTGAAAATAGATTTGAAGGACATTTAAGTGCAGGCGACGTGAGAAAGAATCACCTGATGTGTTTTGCAAGGATCGTGAGTAGGATAGGTAGATCGTAAAGGCGCCGGTCTGTTTTGTTTTTTCTTCCAGGTAGAGTGACGTACTCTTCAGTAGGACGCGGTTGGAAAGCTGGTGTTTTTGCCAACACCAGTTCTGGAGCTTGATTCGGCGGTTCCCAAAGCGTGGGACCGCACCCCCAGTCGTTATCTAATTTTCATTTCGGATTTTATTTTGTCTGGTATTGTTGTGGAATTTTTTAAAATTAACGTCACACTAGAGCAATACAAGGGGCTATTGACAACCATCCGAAACAATCCTCCAAGGGAAAGAGCCCAGTGCAACACCACGTAATTTGGAACCACGGTCAGATGACGTGGCTATACCTGAGCTGGCACCCCACTATCCAAACTTCCACATCAACGTGAGGACATTTGAGGCCACGACATATTTTACGTGCACCAGCCCTCTTTCTACGCGACGGTCTTTGATTGGATTCGAACTCGGAACCCTCAGGTTGCAAATCCGATGCTCTTCCAACCGAGCTACATAGCCCGTTGAGTTGCTCTAGTACAGTGGTTCCCAAAGTGGTCCCTACGGACCCCCATGGGGTCCTTGTGACTGCTGAGGGGGTCTGTGGCAAATTAAAATTAATTTGGGGGTGCGTGGACAAAGGCGGGGGTCCGCCAAAATATTAATATAAAGTCAAATAATTGTGACCCATTTTCATCAAATCTGAAAGTTAAAATAAATAGCAATAAATAAATTGGTAGCTATTTTTACGTCCTGAAGTAATGACAATCATCGCACAAACGTTAATCATAGGTTAAGTAAACAATCTGCCAATGGCGCCAAGCATCAGGAACGCGGGAACTGCTTGTCGGCTTTTATTGGCTGGCGCGCTCGATTTTAAATAAAATTACGACGACGCACTTTTAAGGAAAAATATTTAACGTATCACATTAATTATGAAAAAAAAATCGTTATATATGTGTGGGGTTCACAAATGAATCATATTTCTAAATTGTAATGCCTCATTACACTCATATATCGCAATTTATTCTACCAGCTGTGAGGTAATACGCACCGTGGTGCATAAAAAAGCAGCTTTCTATATTATAAGAATTTCACTTAGTAATACAGTACAAAGAAGGATTGACAAAATGGCTCAGTACGTAGAAAATTCATTATACGAGTTTCTGAATTCTCTCTATACAGCCTGACCAGTCAACTTTGCCTGGAAACAAAGCTTTACTTTTAGCTTATGTGAGATTCGCAAAAGAAAATATCCCAAGAATTGTGATGTGCGAAATGTTTGGAACTGTTAAGAAAGGTGAAACAATATGTAATGAATTAAAAAGATTTTTCGATTTAAAAGCTATACCCTTGAGTAATATGCTTTTCGTTGCTACTGACGGTGCTCCGGCAATGGTAGGGTCACACCGAGGCTTTCTGAAATACTTAAAACAAACCACACGGAATGTATTATCTGTACATTGTGCCATTCATAGATAACCTTTAGTCGCCAAAAATCTTAGTGAACGCTTGCATGGCTTACTAGATTTTGTCACAGTAGAGCAATTAATAAAATCAAAAGGAAAACCTTAAACGAGAGATTATTTGCTCAACTTTGTTTGGAAAATGATAAAGATTGTAATCGTTTACTACTTAACACACAGAAGTTTGTTGGTTATTTAAAAGTTGCATGTTGGATCGGTTTTATGCACTCTTTGTTTCAGTGTTTGATTTCCTGGAAAGTATAGACAATGATTTGCAGCTCAATTTAATTAATTCCAAAAATGACATAGCTTATATGAAAAATGATATAGCTTTTTGCCAAACTTTTGAATTGAACAAACAAACCAATTTGAAGCTACAAGGTGATCAATTAAATTAAATCAAAACTAAAAGTATAGTATTAATAATAATAACTAAAAGTATAGCAAAATTTTTTCTTTGCAAACAAAACTTGGGGGAGAAGAGAATGCTCTCAGTTTCCAGATTATTCAATATTGCAAAAACGAGATGAAGATATGCTTACTTATTGTAAACACTTAACGACTCTTCATTCTGACCTCAGCCAAAGATTTGAAGACTTTCGTCACTTGGTTTTGCAAGTAGACCCACAAATTTAGATGAATCCATACTAATGCAAGATCAGTTTATTGTATTATCAACAAATGAGGAGCTGAAACCAATGTATGAATAAGGATATCACAAATTGAGGTTACAAAAACTGATACCAATTTTATATCCTGCATTATGGGTCACTGTACAGAAGCTATTGATTGCCTCTTCCTATTTAGTAGAACATGGATTTAGTGCAGGTATGAGTCTCATCGCGAAATAAAGAAACCGACTGAAAATTAATGCTCGTGGAGACTTACGAATGTTACTCACAAACATAGAGTCGAACATAAATAATAATGTCATATCAAATCAGGTTCACCCATCTCATTGAAAAAAAGGAATATTTGTATTTCAAAACCAAAGTTATAAATTAAATTAATACTATTTTGAATATCAAATGCTTCATTTATATTTTATTTTTACGTCACTATTTACCATTCAAGACATCAAAGATAAATTTGTAGTTAGTCTATTATGCAGTTATGTAGAGTTATTTCACTTGGGGTTTCATTGTCAGGTTTTTTCTCTGCTAAGGGGTCCATGGGCATAGTAAGTTTGGGAACCACTGCTCTAGTACGACGTTAATTAAAAATTACCAATTACCAACCGGGCTACCGCGGCCCGTAGAAGTTGGAGAGTGGGGTGCCAGTTCAGGGACCTCGTCTTCAGACCATGTTTCAAAATTACGTGGTACTGTCCTCGGATCTTTTCCTTAAGGGATTGATCCCGGACCGTCGTCAATAGCTGTTGTGTTGCTCAAGAATAACGTAAGTTAAAAATTACCATTACCATTACCCTGACCGTCACCAATAGACCTTTTGTATTGCTAAAGTGTGTCGTAATTAAAATACCTACCTACCTTGGATCTTTACTTTGGAGATTGATTCCGGACCGTCATCAATAGTCCGTTGTGTTGCTTCCGTCGACGTTACTAATAAAATACCTAACAAATTTAATAACGATTCAAGCAGTACTTTTTGATGTAAATGGTAATGGTAATTTTAGTTAACGTCGTACTAGAGCAACGCAACGGGCTATTGACGACGGTCCGGGATCAGTCCCTTAAGGGAAAGATCCGAGGACAACACCTCGTAATTTTGAACCACGGTCAGATGACGAAGCAACACCTGAGCTGGCACCCCCACTCACCAAACTTCCACGCCAACCCAACGTGAGGACTTTCGGCCACGATAGATTTAAGGTGCACCAGCCGCCTCTACACCATACGCTTACAAACATCCATGCCCGGACCCGGATTCGAACCAGGAACCTTCCTATATAGAGGCTAACACATTAACCACCAGACCAGTTGGTCGGCTTGAATGCTAAGGATCTTTGATGCTTTGTTTTTCTATCGAATGTAAGTATCGAAACCGAAAGAGCATTTAAAACTTCACAGTGTTTTTTCTCAGCCTTTTATCTTTCATGACTACAATGTACCTAAAATACTAAGGTTTTATTGATGAAGAGATATGAAACTTTTAGTTGTTGTTTATCATGTTATATTTGTTAACTTTGTGCATGGAATAAAGATTTGGATAAATAATTATTTTTTTAAATTTTGCTGAATTCAACTGTTTTTCGCAGTTTTTCAGTGTTTGTTAAAAAAATATTCGTAAAAAAAATAATAATAATAACTGTGGTATATGTAATCCTATACACCAAATTGTGAAAAACACTTCAAGGAAGGTAATTAAAAAATTTCTTGAAAAAAAATTTTAATTTGAAGATAGAGGAGGAATTTGAAAATATTGAAATTTTTTATTGAAATCGAATTGTTATTGTGAATAAAAAAAAATTATTTCTTTCTTTTGTAATGTATGTATTTTATGTGTATTGGAATAAGGTACATTAATCATTTTATGGTGAATATGAAAATTTAAAAAATTGTACAAAGGGTACTGCGACTCCTTAAAAAAGTATAAATGGATTTATCAACACACACAAGTTTAATTTATAAGCGAACTGTTTCACACACACATGTTTGAATTCAAAAACTCTTTGATTAGCAACTCCAAGTGAATATTTATCACGCATTTAAAACATGCAGTCAGACGAATCGATTGGGGATACTAGAAAACATCAAAATGAGCATAAGTTGGATGAGAAAAATTCTTTGTTTATGAACCCAATTTCAAATGTAGGCCATTTTCAAAATCCTTGCATTTGCTGTGCTTTGTTCTTGACATACTCATGCAGTTTCGGTGGAATCATTTGTTACTATGGAGACCCTACCAGTCGAACAAAAACAACTAATGGTGTTGTCTTCCGACTTTCAACGACTGTCATGCAGGACATGAGAGGATCCCTATAATTTACGTTCTTGGAGAATTTCTTTCGACTGGTACTATGAAAAATAATTTTTAGGGCACAATTTTCCTTTCTCGATGCGTTTTTTGCTGCTTTGACTTTTTGTTATTTCTTATGGTTGGAAATAAAAATTTAAACGTAAAAATCATGAAAGCTCAATACGTCTATAACCTACATTTAAAAATACTCCTCTCAAAGAAATGTTATGATCGAAATAATTTCTTTTGTGATTTTCCTCTAACAAATTCCCTTGAAGATTGTTTTGTGCAATCTTCTAATAATGGGGAAAAGGCAATAGGGGTACAGGGGATCAAGCCTTCCCTTTCTGGGTCACAAGTCCCCCATTTAGATAGCTAGATTTAAGGTATCTGTCCACGTTACAAATCTCCTTTTTGAACAAAAATTTCAAAAAAAATTTTGATTTTATTTCATAGAGTATTTATTTAATTTTCCAAATTAATTTGATTTTTTTTCTCTAAGTTAATTAGTTTCAGAGATATTAAGATTTTAATCAAAGTTGGAAAACCGAAAGTAGGTATGGAAACACCGGAAATGGACGTTAAAAAACAAAAAACTGTCAAAATTTAAATTTAAATTTTACTTTTTTTTTCTAACATAATTTTAGAAAGTTTTCTCAAATGTTAAAAAGGTTTTTTCTTTTGGAAATATTGTGTGAATATTTTTTGGAGAAGTGAAGAACAAAACAGTTTACACAAACAGTAAAAGCAAGAGAGCAAACGTTACACTTCAAACTGTCCAAAAGTATCTTTACGTACCCAAAAATAATTATATTCCATGAAATTCCCAATTGATGTAATCCATTTTTGCAGGGAATGTGTGAAAGACAAGCCTAATTGGAATAAACCAAACAAAAGTGTTCAAACGGTTTCTGATATGCAAATCAAGACGTTACGTCATCCGACGGTGAATCAAGCGTTTTGCGCAAAGTTAATATCTGAGTGAATTTCTGCAATACAGCGTTTTATTTCAGTGCGTAATGACTCCAAACGATTTGTTATGGCTCCGAAGTATCATTTGGAAGAATCTGTGAAGTGGCACAATATCGGCCGTTTAGAAGCAGGATAGACAATCATGGAAGCAACGAGATGTGTAAATATTTCAAGACAGGCAGTCTTTGCGCTATGGAAACAATTTCAGAACTCTGGAACTGTTGTAAGGAGGCTTGCACAAGGTAGTAAACGTATAACAACTGCTTCTCAGGATCTATATATGGCAATAACTGCCCGTCGTAACAGAAAGTCAACTGCTCGGCAGTTAAGTTCAGAGTTGAAGTCGCCACTGAAAAAACCTCGTTGATGAATTCTTTGAAAATGAAGCCATTGAGAGAATACCAGAGTGGCGAGCAAAGTCTCCTGATCTGAAGCCGATAAAGAACTTATGGGACCACCTTGGAAAAGCATTTGCACGGAGACATCCCCCTCCTAGAGATATAAATGCCCTGAAGACAGCATTGCTGGAGGAGTAGAACTTAATTCCCCAAACTGTGATTAACAACATTATAGCCAGCATGAAATCACGTTGTGATAAGTGTATACAATTCAGGAAAGATCACATTCCATACTTAATTCAAAAGCCTTAACGGAGTTAATCATTTTTTTTCTGAACTCTCCTTGTCACATATTATTGCAACATTTTTATGGTTTCATGCTACAGTTTTATACCAAATACAGTATTCTTAAATTGTTTCAATTTGTATTTATGTGTTATGATGTTAAGTCTCATTCCAGACAAATTCATAAAATTATAGTTCACAATTTCTGAGAAATCAGGGATTCTGTGCATGTAAGGTGTTAGCCTCTAGATCGGAAGGTTCCTGGTTCGAATCCGAGTGAGTGTATGGATATTTGTAAGAGTGTTGTGTAGATGCTGTGTGCAGATGAGTGTGGTGTAGATTCTGTGTGCAGATGAGTGTGCAGATGAGTGTGCACCTTGAATCTGTCGTGACAAAAAGTCCTCAGTTGCTTCGTCCTCTGAACGTGGTTCAAAATTACGAGGTGTTATCCTCGGATCTTTCCCTTAAGGGGCTGATCCCGGACCGTCGTCAATAGCCCGTTGTGTTGCTCTAGTACGAAGTTAATTACAAATTACCAAATTACCTTCCATGTGACATAAACGGTGAAATAGCAAAAGCTAAACAACGGTTTTGCACCCAAATTTCAACGTTGAAAATATCACTAAAAATCACCTGTCTATTTACGCTTGGGAAAAAACAAGTAAACGTTTAAAAATCACTCTTTCATCTTTAACCAACCGTTATAAGCAGTTACATCCGCGTATAACTAGGCAATGCGAATAAACGATTTTTCTATCGTTATTCAACCGAACTCGTCAAAGTTTATTCAGCGTTTCTGTGTTACTTGAGCAAGAATGTTTCGATCATGAAATCTGATGACGTGATTCACAAAACGCGCGACGGATTTATGGTTCAGAAAGGCTGCCACGTTCACATCAATTAGTGGTTGAAGAATCGCACGATCCATCAACTAGACATGAAAAGTATATTTTTAAAGCCTTGAATACCGAAACACGTAATTTGTTTATTTATAGCTCTATTCACGAGAGTGGTAATGGTAATGGTAATGGTAATTTTAGTTAACGTCGTACTAGAGCAACACAACGGGCTATTGACGACGGTCCGGGATCAGTCCCTTAAGGGAAAGGTCCGAGGACAACACCTCGTAATTTTGAACCACGGTCAGATGACGAAGCAACACCTGAACTGGCACCCCACTCTCCAAACTTCCACGCCAACCCAACGTGAATTCACGAGAGTGATTTTTGAAAATTGTACTTTAGTAGCAAATCCCTCCATATCACACATGCGTTAAGCTGTCTTCATTATCACTAGGGCCGGGGTTGTTAGGTAGATATGTTAATTAACCTAGTACTGGAGCCAACACAAAGGGATATTGACGACCGTCCGGGATCAATCCACCTAGGGAAAGAATCCACCAGGACAACACCTCGAAAATTTGAACTGTAGTCAGATGACGATGCAACACCTCAGCTGGAACCCCACTCTCCAAACTTCCGCACCATACCAACGTGAAGAAATTTGAGGCCATGACGGATTTAGTGTACATCAGCTCCCTTTGTACAGACCGACCAACCGGTATAGTGGTTAAGGTGTTAGCCTCTAGATCGGAAGGTTCCTGGTTCGAATCCGGGTCCGGGCATGGATGTTTGTAAGCGTATGGTGTAGAGGCGGCTGGTGCACCTTAAATCTGTCGTGGCCGAAAGTCCTCACGTTAGGTTGGCGTGAAAGTTTGGAGAGTAGGGTGCCAGCTCAGGTGTTGCTTCGTCATCTGACCGTGGTTCAAAATTACGAGGTGTTGTCCTCGGATCTTTCCCTTAAGGGGACTGATCCCGGACCGTCGTCAATAGCCCGCTGTGTTGCTCTAGTACGACGTTAACTAAAAATTACCAAATTACCCTTTGTACAGCAAGGTATTTTGTTGGATTTGTACAGGCAACCCACCGGATGCTAACAGATAGCAACCTGAAGGTAGCATGATCGAATCGAACCAAAGAGGGTAGGTGCACGTTATATATGTCGTGGCCTCAAATGTACTCAGGTTGACTTTGCCTGGAAGTTTGGAGAGTGAGGTTGCATGACAGGTGTGACCTCGTCATCCGACCGTGATTCAAATTACTTGGTGTTGTCCTCGGATCTTTCCCTTCGGAGGTTGATCTCGAACCGTATCCAAAATCCAAATATTTCATTTACTTTTATGGATGCTAATTCTTATTAACAAATACACCGACCAACCGATCTGGTGGTTAAGGTGTAAGCCTCTAGATCGGAAGGTACCAGATTCGAATTCGGGTCAGTGCATGGATGTTTGTAAGCGTATGGTGTAGAGGCGGATGGTGCTCCTTGAATCTGTCGTGACAGAAAGTCCTCACGTTCGGTTGGTGTGGAAGTTTCGAGAGTGGTGTGCCAGCTCAGGCGTTGCCTCTTCACCTGATCGTGGCTCAAAATTACGTGGTGTTGTCCTCTGATCTTTCCCTTAGGTAATCGATACCGAACCATCGTCAATAGCCCGTTGTGTTGGTCTAGTACGACGTTAATTAAAAATTTGAAAAAAATGCTCATGAACAAATACACGAATGACAAAAGGCACACCTTAGTCGTGTTACCACAGTCAGTTTCTGAACGTCTACTTTAATTTCATTCTATTCCCTCGTACAAAGGCCATTCAGCATGTTTTGACGTTAAACCTATTTTCGCTCTTTCTTTTCCTACGCTTATTTATTATTACTTCATGAAATCAGACCAACTGTTGAAGAATTTCATCAGAGCGGCGAGCTTTTCCGTGTTGTATCAATATTATGCAGATCCATAGCTCAAATTTTGCTGAAGTAAATTGAGCGGCAAATTAACGAATGAATCACGTAAAGGTTGATTTTACATTTACATCCGTTGTTGGCCATTCGATAACAATCGAATAACGTTGATTTCTGTGTCATGTATACTAGTAAAATACATATAATTTTATATAATATCACAAAAGTATATATATATATATATATATATATATATATATATATATATACAAGAAAGGATGTGTGTGTATGTGTGTATATTCTCTATACAAATCTACACCGTTTGACCAATTCACACCAAATTTGGTACACTTATATTTCAGAGAACACTGCGGAAAACATAGGCTATTTCTTTCCTGTCTCCAGATCAATCTGTATTCATGAAAATTGGCACACAGGTAGTCCTAAAAGTACCCCTCGAAGCCCCAATTTTAAAATGTAAAGCTTGCTTTCCTTCAATAATTGGACATAGACAAGGAAACACGTTCTACAGGGTTTGTGTATTTGAGACGCAAGATTATATATATATATATATATATATATATATATATATATATATATATATATATATATATATATTATATATATATATATTATATATATATATATTATATATATATATATTATATATATATATATATATATATATATATATATATATATATATTATATATATATATATTATATATATATATATTATATATATATATATTATATATATATATATATATATATATATATATATATATAATAGAAGAAAATAACATGTTAAAAACAAAACATCTGATTTATTTTACTTTATAAAATATAGAAAATAATTATTTAAAAACAAAAATATGTAATTCATAAAATGTTTGTAAGCATTAATAACATTTATTTCACAAAGATGGTAATGGTAATTTTAGTTAACGTCGTACTAGAGCAACATAAAGGGCTATTGACGACGGTCCGGGATCAGTCCCTTAAGGGAAAGATCCGAGGACAACACCTAGTAATTTTGAACCACGGTCAGATGACGAGGCAACACCTGAGCTGGCACCCCACTCTCCAAACTTCCACGCCAACCCAACGTGAGGACTTTCGGCCACGACATATTTAAGGTGCACCAGCCGCCTCTACACCATACGCTTGGACTTGGACACCGCAGGTGTCCCCCTTACCCCCCATCCATAGGACAGGTAAAAGTGGTTTTTTGTGGACACGCTGCGGAAAAGTGGTTTGGTTTAAACCGTGAAGGCACTCTTTCTATGGTTTCATGGTCAGAACTTCTCATAATGAGGTTTCCCGTTATGCACTACATTATGTATACTGTAATAATACAAAATTACATACAAAAAAAGGCAAATTAGTCTGTAGTCGTGGTCAAGATACTCTTGGATCCGGATATGTAGAGGCACCTGAACAGTTTATTGAATGAGGTAGTCTATGTTGTCCGAAAGGAAACTCATGACTGATATTATCTTTGACTGGGCTTGATCGTTTCTGGCTGTGTTTTTTGCCCATGCCGCATAATTAACATCTGATGGCTGCGTGAGTACGTAATTCAAAATACAAGTAACAAAATTTGAATCTACTTCCCGTTGAACCCCGGTCAGATGATGAGGCAACACCTGATCTGGCATCCCCACTCTCGAAATTTAAGCCCAGTTGAAAAAATAACGGACTAGTAACCGGAGGGTTGGGAGTTCGAATCCAACCAAAGACTGTCGTGTACAAAAGGTTCTGGTGCATGCTAAATCCGTAGTGACCTCAAATGTCCTCACGTTGGCATGGTATGGAAGTTTGGAGAGTGGGGTGCCAGCTCATGTGTTGCTTCGACATCTGACCGTGGTTCAAAACTACGCGTCGTCAATAGCCCGTTGTGTTGCTCCCCCAGTGCAACATTCTTAAAAATACCTACCTATCTACCGATTTTGAAGACGCTCATGCCAAAAAGATTTCGCAATTCCCAACTCAAATAACGCAATTTCGACTTGCAGAACCAACGAAACACCCTTTCTCTCATTTACTAATCGAAGCATTTAACGCGTCACTTTTAACATCCGTTTCGAAATTATTTGCCCGAAACGACTCCCAAAACTCCCTACAAAACCCCTTCATCACATGGCGAAACACAACTGCAAATATGGGTTAAGAAAAACACCAGAAAAGCAACCGTGCTCCGGTGAGTGTAATACTGATGATAAACTGTTTTCGCGCAATAGCGTCCGACTCTTTCCTATGAGTGGTTCTCGACTCTGGGGTGTCTCGACCTAATTTTCCCAGCGAGGCTTAAGATGTCCTGGTCAAGGATGGATGCTTGCTTGAACAATGAATGCATTAGATCCTAATTTTTCGTATTAAAGTCCCTTTGTTAATACGGATCTTCCTTTGCCACTTATCCTTGACTCTTGCAGCCTAGAAACCAAAATCGATTTCTCAGTTGTCGGTTGCTTACCAGGTCAAAAATTGCCTTCACTTGAACCTCCGATTGGTTTCGACGAGATATCTCGTCCATCAAATTGTGATCAATTTTGGTCAATTTTGTTGATGATGCGATGTCTCGTCCATCAAAATTTGATCAATTTTGTTGATGATGTGGTATCTTGTCAGTCCAAGTCTGCTCAGTTTTCTTCCAATGCTGAAATATCTTCATCCTGATCCGGCCAGTTTTAATAATGATGAGATGCCTCTTCCAAACAACCACAACGAAGGTCAACCCTTCTAAGTAGTTTAAACTGGATATCTCGGTTATCAAGATCAGATAAATTTTGCTAAAGACGAGATATTTTGTCATCCAGATATTGTTGATTTTTTATGATGACGAGATCAAGATCTGGGTCTGTTTTGTACCTCTTCCAGACAACCAACAGTAAGATTAAGGACAAGAATATTTTAAAAATTAGGAGTTTGTGATCATAAATTATTTCGGATTTGAGTATTTCAAGAAATAATTTTATTCGCATTGTCTATGTTGTTTAGTTTTGATGGCGCAATGACAATATTTCACCAAGCTGAGCCATAGACAAGACATACAATATCAAGTAATAGACACACACAATGAAAGGTTTACTGACACAGAAGAGAGAAATGCACCCAGGGTGGAATGCATCTGACTGAAATCGAACTTGCGCCGCCTACAACTCGAAGATTGCTGGCGCAGTGGGCTTACCCACTAAGCCATCATTGTCTGGGAAAAACGCAATTTACGCAAAAAAATTCCCAGAAATTTCATTTCAATGATATTGAAAAAGATAAAAATGCGGTTTCCTATCAATCAAAGTTCAAAAAATTGAATGTCTTACAATTCAGAGATTCAAGCATGTTTAATGATAAAAGAATTGCAAGCTTCCGTTGTGTTTCGAAAACCATATCATTCAGTTGAAGATATGAATGAATTCGTCCACAATATCTCAGAAACGGACAAATGTGATATCACTCAATGAATTAAGCCAACAAACACGCCGCACGTGAGATAAGGGTCTCTTTTTGAAATATTGCACGTGAGATAAGAGCATCTTGAAATATTGCACGTGAGGCAGCATATTCTTGTGTTGAAATATTGGGTGTGATAAAATCCCAGCTGTTGAAATACAACACGTGAGGGATACACGAGTCTAAGGATGCGATAAAAAAACTGCCATTGTTTGGAAATTTTTTTTTCTGGAAATAAAACTGACAAGAGAATTTGCTGGTGTGAAGATTTTTCGATGACCATCACAGCAACTGAAAAAAAATTCACTGTAACTTATGGGGATTATGAATTATTAATTTTTAATTAAGATCGCATAGAAGCAATACAACGGGCTATTGACGACAGTCCGGGATCCGATCCGAATAGAAACATTCGAGACAGCACCACGTAATTTTGAACCATGTTCAGATGAAGAGGCAACACCTGAGATGGCACACCACTCTCCAAACTTCCACACCAGGCCAACATGATACTTTTTCAGAGTAAGGTAATTTTAATTAACGTCGTACTAGAGCAACACAACGGGTTATTTTCTTTTTCAGAGAGGGTAATGGTAATTTTAGTTAACGTCGTACTTGAGCAACACACGGGCTATTGACGACGGTCCGGGATCAATCCCTTGAGGGAAAGATCCGAGGACAACACCTCGTAATCTTGAACCACGGTCAAATGAAGAAGCAAC
Source organism: Metellina segmentata (assembly GCA_947359465.1). NCBI lineage: Eukaryota > Metazoa > Arthropoda > Arachnida > Araneae > Tetragnathidae > Metellina > Metellina segmentata. The sequence goes on along the minus strand of OX375872.1, from coordinate 146,348,243 downwards.
ACCTGAGAAGGCTCCCCACTCTCCAAACTCCCACACCAACTCAACATGAGGACTTTCGGCCACGACAGATTTAAGGTGCACCAGCCGCCTCTACACCATACGCTTACAAACATCTATTCCCGGACCCGGATTCGAACCAGGAACTTTCCGATCTAGAAGCTAACACTTTAACCACTATACCGGTTGGTCGGCTTTTCAGAGAGCGAGTAATGGTAATTTTAGTTAACGTCGTACTTGAGCAACACACGGGCTATTGACGACGGTCCGGGATCAATCCCTTGAGGGAAAGATCCGAGGACAAGACCTCGTAATTTTGAACCACGGTCAGATGACGGAGCAACACCTGAGCTGGCACCCCACTCTCCAAACTTCCACGCCAACCCAACGTGAGGACTTTCGGCCACGATAAATTTAAGGTGCACCAGCCGCCTCTACACCATTCGCTCACAAACATCCATGCCCGGACCCGGATTCTAACCAGGAGCCTTCCGATCTAGAGGCTAACACCTTAACCACTATACCGGTTAGTCGGCTTTCAGCGAGGGAGAGAGGTATTTAATTAACGTCTCACTTAAGGAACACAACGGGTATTGGCGACGGTCCGGGATCAATCCCAACACGAAAGTGTCGAGGACAACATCACGTAATTTTGAACCACGGTCAGATGAAGAGGCCGATTTTTTTTTATGATGGTGAGGTCAAGATCAGGACGCGTTTCTTCTGATCCTGAGCTGGCACCCCACTTTTCAAACTTCTAATTCACGCCATCGGGATACTTTTTCAAGGTAAGGTAAGCTAAGTTTTTAATTAACGTCGTAATTAATCAACACAACAGGAACAATCCCCAAGGTAAAGAAACGAGGACAACAACCCGTAATTTTGAACCACGGTGTTTTTCGATGGAAACAGGTATGTAAAATCAAAAGGAATATTTTGTTCACAGCCCTTTTAAAATTTTTTGTCTAGTTAGAGAACAAAGAAGATAATTTAGACGAGATTACCGCTTAAATCGAACCTGTCACGGATTTTTATAATTCTATTTTATACTTTTGCAAGTTGCGCTGAGATATCATTGGAATTTTAAATTAAGATTTTTTTCATATTTTAATTTTAGAATATTTATAGCTCAAAAATATATTTACACCTAACTTCCATACAACCCCCTCCCCAAGTGGTTTTGACTAGCTATCCCATCATGAACAAATTACCACTTTTTTTAATGACGAGGTAACTCGTCATTGCAGATTTTTTGGTCGAGATCAAGAAATCTCGTCATTAATTTTCTTCTAATGACGAGATATCTCGTCCATCAAAATCGTGTCAGTTTTGCTAACGACGAAATACCTCGTCGACGGTTAACCCTCCAAGTGCTTTCGACGAGACTTCTCGTCCATCATGATCTGACCAATTTAGCTAATGACGAGATATCTCGTCCACTAAAATATTGCCGATTTTTTCTATGAAGGTGAGGCCAAGGTCAGGATACTTTCCTTTCAAAGATGAGATGTGTCGTCCATCATGTGATGGTCAGCTTTGCTAATGACGGTCCCGATATATCGCGCTTTTTTTCTCGTCCCACAAGAAGTGCGATATAACCGTGGAGTTAATAACAAACTTCCATTTTAATAGTTTAACTCAAACTCTTTACTATCGAATGATCTCCCAATATGTCAAGCCGACCAACCGGTCAGGTGGTTAAGGTGTTAGCCTGGGTTAGATTGGAAGGTTCCTGTTTCGAATCCGGGTCAGTCCATGGATGTTTGTAAGAGTATGGTGTAGGGATGCGACATCCATGTCGATGTTTTAAAACATCGATACTTTTTAAAAAACATCGATGTATTGGAGTCGATGTTTTCGTAAGATCGATGATTATACTTGTCGATGTTTTTACGTTGCCGATGTTTTATTTTTAAATGAAAAAAATACCTTTTTAAAAATTTAAAAAATAACCAAGTAGAATAATTTTTATATAATCAGCAAATTGAACATTGAGTACACTCGTAATTTTAGACCAAAATGGCCAAGGGTGAAGAGTCTGAAAAGTAGGGATGCGACATCGATGTCGATGTTTTATAAAAAACATCGATGTATTGGAGCCTATGTTGCATCACTAATTGCTAAACCAGTTTTAAGAAATGGGGGGAAAAGTTTGAATACACTGAATTTAAAAAACATCGATGTTTTGTGGGCGATGTATTATCAACATCGATGTTTTGCTGCCGATGTCGCATCCTTAGTATGGTGTAGAGGCGACTTGTGCTCCTTAAATCTGTCATGGCCGAAAGTCATCACGTTCGGTTGGTGTGGAAGTTTTGAGAGTGGAGTGCCAGCTCAGGTGTTGCTTCGTCATCTGACCGGGGTTCAAAATTTCGTGGTGTTGTCCTCGGATCTTCCTCTAAGGGGATTGATCCCGGATCGTCGTCAACAGCTCGTTGTGCTGCTCTAGTACGACGTTAATTAGAAAAAATACTTATAGAACTATTAATTTGTGAGTAATCTTATATTCTTACTGTTTTTTCTTATGTTCATTTTTTGTCTATTGCTTCGTTGGTTTATACACAGGTAAGTAGGTTGGTAATTAATCAACGTCGCACTGGAGCAGCACAGTGGACTGTTTGCTATTTTACAGTAGACATTTTGAAATCGGCGTTAATATGTCGTATTCATTTATCAAGATGTAAAAGTAGTAGTAGCTGCACACTGCATAAACATTACAATGCGTCAATGATTCACAAGTCCACATTACACTACATCACCTTGAAAGATCGGAAACATTTCGGATGAAGTTTATAGTTGTTTTGTTTACACTTGCACAAAGGGATTTATCGACGCTTCTACAACGTGCCAGAAATAGAAACACTTTGCGAGGCTCTAAAAGCGAGTTATTGATTGAATGTTATTGATTCATTTTTTAGTCTGACTTTTGCAAGTAGACCGCGCCTGCAGATAGGAATCGATAAATAATCTGGTAGGAAATTGAGTCTGGTATTACTTTTAGTTCACATGGGTGAACTTCCAGAAAAATTCTTGGGAAGGATGAAGTAAATATTTCGTCCCAATAAACATTGCGCTGTTGGCAGAACTCGTTAGTTTTCATCCAGGAAATTGATATTAAATAGGTATAGGAATTTGTGAAGTAGGTTACCAATCGCTTTTAGTTGTTTCTACAAGATTGCTTTCTCACTGTTTTTCATCAAATTCCTTGTTTTAATTACGGTTGAGATTTTTCATAGCTCAGACCAGGTTAGAATAACAAAATTAATATTGTACCAATTTCATTGATAGCGCATTGACGCAGTTTTGTTTACATTTTTACTTTTATGGCAACCTATTAACCAGGTAGGTATGTAGTAGAAGTAACTTAGCAACACAACGCCTTTCAATAAGGAAATGACACATTTTAGAGACATACTTGCAGAAAAATAAGTTTAATCCGTTGTTTTTAATCTACTCACAAATATACTGTTAAAGATAGGATTCTAGAATTGACTAGGGTCACCCATAGCAGTGAAATATAGGTAGACAGCGTTGCTATTGAGAGGAGATTCAAAACGTGCTACTGACATGTCAATGAATGTTAAGTTTGAAATACAGAATGAGGTTTCACATTGATGATATATCTTTTTGACAAACTGTTTTATCTATTAATTTCATTATACCCATTTTTTATGTTTGAAATTTTTACAACTCACTTTTTCAGGGGACATCTATAGAATATGTGTTACAGAAGCCAAAATACTGGGACAAAAGGTTAAGTACCTGACGGGTTTATTCACACTGATGGTATATATTTTTTTTGTCAAATTGGTTTGTCAATTAATCTATTCATTTCATATCCACATTAGTTACATGTTTGAAATTGAAAAGAATTAGTTTTAAAATTATTTATCACAAAGAATATAGGAAGGGAGTCTTCCCCCCACACCCTGGGCAAGTCTAGAGTCTGGCGTCTCTAATCAGTCGATCGGATGACTAAATTGAAAATTGTCTTGCGTGATTTCAAACTTACAAACACTATCGAACTAAAAGCATATGCAGAAATAAAATTAAAAATACAGGAAACGCTTAAATTCGAGCTACTGCGACATGTTGCAAATTTGCTGAATCGAATATTTAATAGCGCTGACGCAGATCATGACTGTCTCATCGAATGTTCCATCAGAGCTTAGACAAGCAGAAAAGATTTGCAGATATATAACATCTATAATTCTTCAATTTTCCCCATCCCATTAAAAAGCGCAGTTTTAAGACTGTATAATTTCCTGAACATCGTCGTTTTATTGGTTGTCTAAGTCGCGACAGTCTCTTCTCTCCAAATGATTTCGCCAAGATATGTCGTACATCAACATCTTATCAATTTAGATAATTGTTAGATAAGCGAGATATTTTGTCCATCAGTATCCGATCAATTTGGCTAATGACGAGATATCTCGTCATCAAGACATTTCCGTTGTTTCTATTATAACAAGATCAAGATGTGGTCCATTTTCTTATAATGACGAGACACATATTCCATCAAGATCTGGTCAGTTTTGCTAATGCCAAAATACCTCGTCGAGTAAACCACCGGAAGGGACAAAAACCAATAAACATGCAAGTATGTTTCTCTTTTCAGACATAGCAAAAATCATTCTTTGAATGTGTATTACCTTAGTTGAACTACGAGTGTGAAAAAGTTGAAATCATTTTCCCTATTAGGGGACACTCCTTCATCCCCTGTGACAGGGACTTTGGGACAACCAAACGTCTAATTCGAAAAGCTGATCGAATGTACTCACTTGACGAATCTGAGGAGCTCACGAGAAAATCAAGTTAAAAAAAGTGATGCCCCTATATTTTATAAGACATACATTTTTGATGAAAGTTATGTCAGGCACGTTAGAAAAGAGGACAAAGTAGTCTTCAAGATATCTTTAGTCCGTCACATTATCATCAACGAGCCAAATTAAGCTTCAGCATCGACCTACATTCAAGAAACCAAATGTTATTTTCACTGGAGTGCCGAACCAACCAGCATACAGAACAACTCTATGATAAGCATTACCTATGTAAATATCTTCGAGTTTGCTACCTGGCCCGCAAAGCCTAAATGTTTTACGATCTGGCCCTTTCCAAAAAGAGTTTGATGACTCATGGCCTAGACTTCCTAAGCACAGCGCCTCTATGAGAGACAGCCTTTATCAGGAGTTGCGAAAACCGCGATTGATAAATGAATAGAATAAACACGAGCGTAGAAATGAAGCACATAAAAATGACGAACGCCTCTTGTAGGGGGAAATTGTATCAGTCATGAGTCAGCTTCCCTTCGACTAACTCGGAAACGTGGCTCCGATGTTCCTGATTAGAGGTCATCTTACAAAGGATATTGCCGCATGAAAGGAGCTTCTTCAATCCGAAATCACACATCTGATGTTTTCTGTCAATTGGGAGACAATCTTAACTTTCGCTCTCGGAAACTTTCGTCAAAAGTTTTTTTTTTTCTTTCTTTCGAAATCCACTTCAATTATTTTTTCTGTTCTTTCGCGCAACTCTTTTTCTAGTTTCTCGGGAACATTGACATACGTTGCCGGGGAAAAGACATACTCGCGTACAGAAGTGTTTTGCCAAGTGCAAAATAAAAAACTATGCATTTTGATATCGAGAGAATTGGAGGATATTTCAAAATAAAACAAATTTACCGCACTCTGCAGATTTCCTAGGCATTGTTACAATGCCTTATTTCGCATATTGACGCTAACAGAGAGAACCTAGTCATAAAACAGATCACGTAATATTTAGTCGAAGATGAGAAGAGAGCACTGAAGTAATAACTTTTGGCATTTCACAGAATTCCTAGGTAGGTATGGTTTGTATTGTTAATTAACGTCGCACTGGAGTAACTGAACGGGGTATTGGCGAGGTACGGGATCAATCTCAAAGAGAAAGATCCTTGACAACAGCACGTAATTTTGAACCACTAGAATTCCTAGGGAAAATGTGAAATATTAAACTTTTCGTATTTTGGCGTCTCATTTACGGCATTCCATAGATATCCTAGACCTTTTAGCTTGTCCACTTTTGAACCTTGCGCCATAAACCCCAAACCAGCATAGGTATTAAATACAATGCCTAGTATATACAATTCCCAATTTCACACATTGCAAATAATGTATATAATACATGGGCACATAAAACATAACAAGTAATATCTTGACAAAGTATGAGAAAGATAGTCTTGATTTTATATTTTTGGCACTGTATAGAATTCCTAAGAAATGTGTGAAATATTAAGTGTTTCATACTTTGATGCCCATTTACGGCATTCTATACATTTCCTATACATTATTTTCAATGCCTGATATATATTTCCTAAGCAGTACATGTAATGCCTAATTTCACACATTGCTGGTAACATTTTTACAGGGTACACCGGGACAAGTTTGGTACACGTACAGGGGCAGATTTACACAATGTGTAACTAATGAGAGAGAGTAAAATCAAGTTCAAATTTAAACTAAATATTTTAAAATAAAATTTTATAACAAATTTAATTTAAAAAAAAAAATTTTAATTTCTGAGTGACTTTTGCTACGCGCAGTTTTTTTCAAAAAATTTTCACTATTTTTGCTCAAATATTTTTTTAAGCACAGAATAGTACTGTCTCTTTGAAATGATGAAGAATAAAATCTCTATTCAAAGTCTTTATATAGTTAATATTCGGGTAAAGTATGCAATGTCCTTATTTTATATTTTGCCAGTTTTCCTTTTGGCATTGCAGAGAATTCATAGAAAATGTGTGAAATATTAACGTATTCATACTTTGACGTCCCATTTACGTTATTCTATAGATTTTCTAGGCATTATATGCAAAGCCTAATATAGATTTCCTAGGAAGTATGTACAATGCTTAATATGGATTTTATAAGAATTATGCATAATGAGGGAGTATTTTATACTTTTCCGAGTTATACCTTTTGGCATTGCATATGATACCAAGGTTAAGCGTATTATATTTTGGCTTATGAAACGCTTTGACTCATGTGCGGCTTTCTATAGCTTTCCCCCCTAGCATTATATACAATGCCTAAAAAGATTTCTTAGGCATTATAAATAATGCGGGAGTATTTTACAGTTTGGTTTTGGCATTGCATATATATATATATATATATATAGAATTCCTAGGAAATGCTTAAAATGCGTTTCATAATTTAGCATCCTATTTAGGGCATTATGTAGATCTCTGCCATAATATACAATGAGTAAATTCACACGTTGACGTTAACCTATCCATCAAAATACGTTCCATGATCAAATTGTGCTATTCTAGTTGGACTAGAAGTGTCATAAAAAACTAGAGGTCTTTGGAACCTAGAAGGTTTTCTCCCTGAAAAAAAATGAAGCGAATAAGTTTTACGTTGTGTTGAGAGCAAGAGAACGAGCAGTTAATTCAACCCCAGTGCTCTCATTGGCACTATGCCGGCTCGTTTTGTTTGGATGGTAGGTTCCATCCGACAAGTTCAACAAGTCTGCGTACGCAATGACTCTAAATATATTGTAAGCGCATTATTAATTTAAAAATAGCTTTACCAAGTATAATGACCATGAGACACTGTGATTACAAGAAAAGGAAACAATTCTTTTCGAGCGTTCCAAGTTGAGCGTTGAATCCCTGTGTGCAAATCTTTTGAAAACCTTTCATCTCGCACTTTGTCACTTCATAGGGTCTGAAGTCACTTCGTAAAATGCCCCAATATAAGAGAGCTAGCCGGTCCCAAAGTAACGAAAATGTGGAAAGGTTTAGTGTGACATCATGTGGAGTTTGTTCCCTAAGTTCAATTTTATAAATATTTTCATTGTGTTTGTCATAAAAAGGGTATCAAGCACACTTTGTCACTTCATAAAAGGCCCCTATGTAATAGGGGTCGCCAGTACCATAGTAATGGAAATTTGGAGTGGTTATGTTACCATGTGCAGTTTGTTTTCTAAGTTCAAATGTATAAATATTTTCATTGTGTTTATAATAAATGGTATAAAGATATGTAATTCTAAAAGATAATGGTAGGTAGGGGTAGTTGAATGCATGTCGCATTGGTTGATCATTGAATCTTTGTATGCAAATCTTTTGACAAACTTGTATCTCCTAATTTGTCACTTCATGGGTTCCTGAAGTCACTTCATAAAAGGCCTCTATTCAAAAAAAAAGAGTTGCAAAACAAAATGTGGAAAGCTTTTGTGACTCCATACGCAGTTTGTTTTCTCAGATCAAATTATAAATATTTTTATTGTTTTATAATAATAAATGGTGTAAATGTATACAATTATAAAAGGTAGGTAGGAAGATAGAGGCAGTTCAATTCACGTCGTTGAGCATTGAATCCTGTGTGTAAATCATTGGGAAAACTATCCCACACTTCGTCATTTCATAACATGCCCTTCGGGATCGCCGGTCCATAGTAATGGAAATGTGGAAAGTCTTCGTGACGCCCTGAGCAGTTTGTTTTCTAAGTTCAAATTCATAAACATACTCGTTGTACTTAAACTAATAAAGGGTAAGAAGATATACAGGGTGTTTCGAAAGTATTTGGCCAAATTGTACAGGTGGTAGAGGAGCCCAAAACAAAAAATTCATATTAAAAATGCATGCCGGAAAGGCCGCGTTTGGTGGCAGATGCTACGTTGTCAGTCAATACCATCCTTTCTGTAGCGTAAGGCATCATTCCTCTCGTTTTCACCGGCAAGCTCCGAATTCGTGCAGCGATGCATACAAATACAAATACAAATATTGACGACCAGCTACAGGCTCAAGCCCAACAAGGCTGGTCCTTTGTTTATGAACTCCTCAATTCCCACTGACTATCCAATTGTATCTTAAATTCGTACACTCCCTTTGAATTAACTATATTCTCTGGCAACGCGTTCCAACTATCTATTACCCTATTAAAGTAGTAGTTTTTCCTTAAATTCCGATTAAAATGTGTCTTATTCAATTTATACTCATGGCCCCTTGTTCTGTTATCCCTATTGAAATTTAAGCCCTCCGTGTCCCCTTGTTTTACCAACTTGAAAAGCTGAATCAAATCCTCCCTCCTTCTTCTTTCCAGTGTATACATGTTTAGTTTACTTAAACGTTCATTGTAATCGAGGTTTGCTATCCCCTTTATCTCGAATGGACATGCCGTTGAAAGAATCCATTCTTTGAACAGGTAGAAAGATTTTACTCTTCCTTTCCGAAAATAGAATCCTTAGGAAAGATTGCATAAGCTCTCTCCTTGGAGTGGAATCCTTACTAATTCACAACGTGAATTGCAAAATCACGAAGATATTGAAATTCAACGTTGATAAGTGAACGAACGAAACAGTAAAACCGGATTTTACTGGTATTTGATTACCATTTTTATAAACCCCATTACAAATTCTATTTCTTAAAATACACTTGTGTATTTGTATATAATAATTAAAATAATAACTCAAGACATTATCTCATTTTATTTTCGTTGTCTTCCTTAGAGAATAATTTTCATGTAAGCAGTTATTTACAAGAAGGAAAATTTTTTTTGCTGCACCTTATTAAATTCCATTTGGATCTGTGCGTAAACAGGGACAATGGATACAAGCTTCGCGAAAACAATTCGGCATTTTATAATTTATAAAGAGACATTCAAAACATATCCTTTCCCCGTTAACAGTAAAGTATTCGATCGTAAGATTTCTGGTTTTAAATATTTAAGCTTGAATTATTACCTTGTTTTATGCACATTTTGTTTATGATTCAAACAAAGGCTCAAAGTGAGTGAAGCCATCAGGAAAAATCAGTTGATGTAATGTTAGGCACATTACTAATTGGAAGCACATTCGGATCTTCATGATTGTAGATTCTCCAATCCTTTTGAAGATAGATTTTGTACCGATCGTTGTAACACAATTCTATTGTGAGTAATGTCATTTAGCGATTCGTTTTTGTACTACTTTACTGCGATCATTATGCTTGAGTAATCGTTCAAATTATTACAAAACCATTCCAGCTTTCCTTGTTCCATGTCTTCTGAAATTTTAGATAGTCGTTTGAAAGCATTTACATCATAGAGAAAGTGTGTCCCGGATGTTAGGTAGGTATTTGAATCAACGTCATACTGAAGCAACACAACGGGCTATTGACGACGGTACGCGATCGAACCCGAAGGGAAAAATCCGAGGACAACACCACGTAATTTTGAACTACGGTCAGATAACGAGGAGGTAACACCTAATCTGTCACCCCACTCTCCACCAGTGTGAGGACATTTGAGGTCACGACAGATTTAAAATGCAACTGTCCCCCTTTGTATATGACGGTCTTTGTTTGGATTCGAACTCGCAGCTCTCCGGTTGCTAATCAGTTACTCTTCCAACCGAGCTATCGCCGCCTAAGTGTGTCCCGTAATATTCTCATGTGATTTTGATTGAATAGGTAAGGTAATTTTAGTTAACGTCGTACTAGAGCAACACAACGGGCTATTGACGACGGTCAAGGGATCAGTCCCTGAAAGGAAAGATCCGAGAACAGCACCTCGTAATTTTGAACCACGGTCAGATGACGAAGCAACACCTGAGCTGGCACCCCACTCTCCAAACTTCCACGCCAACCCAACGTGAAGACTTTCGGCCACGACATATTTAAGGGGCACCAGCCGCCTCTACACCATACGCTTACAGACATCCATGCCCGAACCCGGATTCGAACCAGGAACCTTCCTATCTAGGTAATTGGTAATTTTAGTTAACGTCGTACTAGAGCAACACAACGGGCTATTGACGACGGTCCGGAATCAGTCCCTTAAGGGAAAGATTCGAGGACAACACCTCGTAATTTTGAACCACGGTCAGATGACGAAGCAACACCTGAGCTGGCACCCCACTCTCCAAACTTCCACGCCAACCCAACGTGAGGACTTTGGGCCACGACAGATTTAAGGTGCACCAGCCGCCTCTACACCATCGTTTACAAACATCCATGCCCGGACCCGGATTCGAACCAGGAACCTTCCGATCTAGAGGCTAACACCTTAACCACTTTTCCGGTTGGTTCGGTTTGATTGAATATAAGCGATATATTCCGCGAATTTCGTTGAATTTTCGCGATATGCTAAGCGAATTTTCATTGTATACTTACGATAATATATACGATTTTATTGAATATATGCAGTTTTCATTGAATATAGGCGGATGATTGTCCTCGGATCTTTTGCTTAGGTGATTGATTCCGAACCGTTGCCTCTAGATCGGAAGGTTCCTGGTTCGAATCCGGGTCCAGGCATGGATGTTTGTAAACGTATGGTGTAGAGGCGGCTGGTGCACCTTAAATCTGTCGTGGCCGAAAGTCCTCACGTTGGGTTGGCGTGGAAGTTTGGAGAGTGGGGTGCCAGCTCAGGTGTTGCTTCGTCATCTGACCATGGTTCAAAATTACGAGGTGTTGTCCTCGGATCTTTCCCTTAAGGGACTGATCCCGGACCGTCGTCAATAGCCCGTTGTGTTGCTCTAGTACGACGTTAACTAAAAATTACCAAATTATTACCGAACCGTTGCCTTCACGTTAGGTTGGCGTGGAAGTTTGGAGAGTGGGGTGCCAGCTCAGGTGTTGCTTCGTCATCTGACCGTGGTTCAAAATTACGAAGTGTTGTCCTCGAATCTTTCCCTTAAGGGACTGATTCCGGACCGTCGTCAATAGCCCGTTGTGTTGCTCTAGTATGACGTTAACTAAAATTACCATTACCATTACCCGGACCGTCGTCAATAGCCCGTTGTGTTGCTCTAGTTCGACGTTAACTAAAAAATTACCAATTATTACCGAACCGTTGCCAATAAACCCATTGTGTTGCTTCAGTGCAACGTTAATTAAATATCTACCTACCCGAAATAGTCTGATGCGATTTTTATTCAATATAAGCGATATGTTAAACGAATTTCATTGAATCTTTAGATATCATGCGATTTTCGTTGAATTATACGCGAGATAGTGAGCGATTTTCATAGAATATAAGCGAGATGTTGAGCGAATATCATTGAATCTTTGCGATGTCTCATGGTTACCGTCGTGTCTCAGTGGGTGTACCCAATGCGCTAGCAACCTTCGAGCTGTAGGCGGCGCATGCTCGATTCCCTTCAGGTGCATTTCTCTCTTCTGTGTCAGTAAAATTTTCATTGTGTGTGTCTATTACTTGGTATGGTATGTCTGGTATCTGGCGCAGCATGGCCAAATATGGCCCTTGAGCCATAAAGCCCCCAAACCAACAGCGATATCTCGTGTGATTTTCTTTGAAAGTAAGCGATAGGTTAAGCGAGATTCTTGCCCGTTTTTTGCTCCAGTGTGACGTTAATTAAAACAAATACCAAAAAATGTTGAACGAATTTCATTGAATCTTTGCGATAGCTTGTGCTATTTTCATTGAAAGATGCGATATACTAAGCGAAATACTACTGACGACATGAAGGTAGAGTATGCCAAAATCAATTCTCTATTTTTGTCCCATATCTTGTAAAATTTTAGATGATCAACTGAAAACATTTTTATCATAAAGTGTTTCCTGGAGTAATCCAAAGCAATTTTCATTGAATTTAAGCAACATATTAGCGAATTTGATTGAATTTTCGAGACATCTTATTCAATTTTCATCTCTACTATTATAAAAGAAAGTGTTTGCCTGTCTCTCTCTCTATCTCTGTCATCAGGCACTTACAGTAATGAAATTTGGCCCACAGGTAGTCCGAATTGTTTGCACATTTTTCTATAGCGCCCGAATTTTAAAATTTAACCTAGAACATTTTAAAAACAATTGATTGGAATTTAATTATAATTGTTTTCTTTAGAATAGCAACACCTTAAAATATCGCAGATTCTAAATTTATTTTTTTCATTTGATTTTCCGAGGAACGATTTCAGTGTTGATGAACAAAACAAATAAAATTTTAACTCTAGTTATGTAGCTCTTTTTCCTATCTCTTAGATCGTTAAAGATGGAGTAAAAATTTCAACGGATTTGAAATCTGCGGAAAATTTTACATTAGATTGATACCTAAAAATATTATTTTCTTTTAATAAATAAAATGTTTTAATTGTAACTTTTATATTTCTTCCCATACGGGTTTGATCTTCACTATAGAGAAATCACAGATTCCATTTCCTGCGCTCAAACGATTACAGCGAAGGGAAGGAAACCAAATAAAACAAAAATTTGACTGGCATTGTTTAGTTCTTTTTTTTTTTGCGGGATCGTTAAAGATAGATTGAAAATTTGAACAAATTTGAAATTTGCGGAAAATTTTACACCCAATACCTTATATTTCATTTTCTTTAAAAAATAATTTTTAAATTGTGAGGTGGGCCTCATTTTTTAAATTTATGTTTTATCTCTCACAGAAATGGGGCCAGGGTGCAATTATGAGGCGATATACCAGTGTCGTGTATTACCTCTGGGTTTGTTTGCGAAGCAAGCCTAATGGAAATGCGTAGCAAACCTCGGGGTTGGCGAGCGTTAACAGTGGTCACACCTAACCCCACAAAAGTAACTGTCACGGGCAACGCCGTGCTGGCCACGCAGTGGCTAGTTTCTCTAATATTATAAAAGGTAGTGTTTGTTTGTTTGTCTGTTTGGGGCCGCAACATCCTGACGATTCTATGGCACTTACAGCAATGAGATTTGGCACACAGGTAGTCCGAATTATTTACAGTTTTTGGGTCTCGTCGAATTTTAAAATTCAATCCAGAAGATATTTAATAGTTTTATTCTCCCTCGCTTTTTCAAACGCGGAGAACTTTTTCTAACCCTGTGACCTTGCAGTCAGGGTTTGGATCCATGCCAAGTTTTTTTCATCCGCAGCACGCGGAGAAAATAACTTTTTTTTCATTTCCGTATTGATTTTGCGCGGACAAATAAATTTCCAGACAGACGATAAATCTTTTAACTGAAGTCAGTTATTTTTTATACCTCCAAGACCGTTAAAGATAGAGAAAAAATTCAACGGATTTGAAATCTACGGAAAATTTCAGTTTAGATTAATACCTAAAAATATGTTTTTTTTTTTTAATAAATAATTTTTAATTGAATATATCTTCAACGGATTTGAAATCTGCGAAAAATTTTACACCAGATTAATACCTTACACCACGGGCAACGCCGGGCTAGCCGCGCAGTGGCTAGTAATACATATGCGATACATTAAGTAATACTGTTGGTGACATATATGAAGGTAGAGTACGACAAAATCTATTCCAGTGTTCCTTGTCATTGTCGTGTCTTAGACGATCAATTCGATGCATTTTCATCAGTGTGTTCTTGGATATTCCTAAGTGATTTTATTTGAGTAACCTTGACTAAAATTAAGCCCAGACACACGGACCGCGGTAGCACGATGGGAAGAGTAGCGATTAACAACCGGAGGGGTGCGACTTTGAAAATCGATCCAACCAATGACCGGCGTTTACGAGAGGGCTGGTCTCTAATGTCCTCCCGTTGGAGTGACGTGGAAGTTTGGACAGTGGGGTGCAAGCTCAGATGTTCCCCTTGTCATCTGACGGTGGTTTAAAAATACGAGGTGTCCTCGATTCTTTCCCTTTGGGATTGATCCCGGACCGTCTTCAATAGCCCGTTGTTTTGCTGGTGTGCGAGAGACTTAAATCTAACTATATATAATTTCAAGAATACGGGAATTTCCAAAAATTAATAAATTAATTCTCCCGGTTGCGGGCCGACCAACCGGTGTAGTGGTTAAGGTGTTAGCCTCTAGATGGGAAGGTTCCTGGTTCGAATCCGGGTTCGGGCATGGATGTTTGTAAACGTATGGTGTAGAGGCGGCTGGTGCACCTTAAATCTGTCGTGGCCGAAAGTCCTCACGTTGGGTTGGCGTGGAAGTTTGGAGAGTGGGGTGCCAGCTCAGGTGTTGCTTCGTCATCTGACCGTGGTTCAAAATTACGAGGTGTTGTCCTCGGATATTTCCCTTAAGGGACTGATCCCGGACCGTCGTCAATAGCCCGTTGTGTTGCTCTAGTACGACGTTAACTAAAATTACCAATTACCAATCTCCCGGTTGCGGGTTTGATTTCATTTTGTGCCTACTCTGATTTGGTATTTTGTTTTTGTTTTTCTTGCTTTTTGGTGATGTTTGGGGGAGTGTCTAAGCAATTTTTTCAGCCTAACGCTGGTCATGAAGAAAACTCCATTTTATGTTGTCTGGGTCAGGCTCCTCCCTGATGAAGCCCTGATCCACCAACATGTCTTCATTTTGTTATCATTTTTTAAGACTTGTATTGTAATTTTTTTTGGAAATTCTTGTGTTCTTGAAATTATATATTACTTACCATGCTATGTCTGTTGTTTCAGCGCTCTTGCATAGGTAGTTTCGAGTTTCGGTTTCTGGTTTAATGCACCCCGCATTATAATATATATATATATATATATATATATATATATATATATATATATATATATATATATATATATATTGCGCATTGCGGAATGCCACTAGAGGGCGTTGAACTACGTTCTCCTTGGAGTATAAAACAGGTAAGCAGAGCTTTTTTGAGTGTACTTAATCTTTTGCAAAGGAAACGCTGAGGTGACATGCCGTTACGCCACCATCGAAGACAATATGAGGAGTTGTCAGAGTTCGAGAGGGGAAGAATAATCGGGATGATGGAAGCTGGGTGGTCAGCTCGGCGAGTTGCTCGTCAAGTAGGCCGTTCTGATTTTACTGTGAGGAGGTGTTGGGACCAGTGGACAGAAGGGACGTCATTTACAAGGCGACCAGGCTCAGGACGCCCTCGACAGACTAGTCGTGGAGAAGACCGTCACATCATACGAAAGGCATGCGTAGAGCCAACTGCCTCATTGGCCGCCATCCAGGCACAGGCAGCACCTTCTCTACGAGCCCCTGTGTCTTCCCGAACCATCGCAAGGCGCCTGGCTGAAGGACATCTGGTTTCGCGGCGCCCATAAAGGCGGGTTTACACGCTACGATAAATGCTAGCAATTTACGTAACGATTAAATTGTTTCGATTTATCGTTGGGTGTAAATAGGACATTGTAGCGATTAATTGGAATTTGATTGGATGGTTGATGCCAGCCGGCATCAATTTCAGCGAATCGTAACGACATGTGAGGTCGATAGCGGTCGACAACGAATATTTGACAAGAAATTTTTACAATTTATCGTAGCGTGTAAGCAATACTCATACTTTCGATTTATTGGAACAATAAATTTGTCAATCACATCGTAACGATTTATCGTAGCGTGTAAACCTGCCTTTACGTGTGCTGCCAATGACACCCACCCACCGACGCCTTCGTTTGGAGTGGTGTCGCCCACGACGGAATTGTACTGCAACGGAATGGAACCAGGTCGTCTTCAGCGACGAATCTAGATTCAATTTGAGTAGTGATGACAATCGTGTTCGTGTGTGGAGGCCCCGTGGTGAACGCCTCAATCTTGCCTTCGCTTTACAGCGACACACCGCTCCCACAGCTGGTGTGATGGTTTGGGGTGCCGTTGCTTACGATACACGGTCACCCCTAATATTGATCCATGGCACAATGACAGCCCAGCCGTATGTCCATGACATCCTTCAGACACATGTGATGCCACTCATGGCAGGGCTCCCAGGAGCCATTTTTCAACAAGACAATACTCGGCCACACACAGCAAGGATGTCACAAGACAGTATCCGCCACATTACCACCCTTCCCTGCCCTGCTCGATCCCCAGATTTGTCACCAATCGGGCATATCTGGGATCATTCTGACGGTAAGTTGTACACACTACGAGTTTGGTCGAACTAGAGGCGCGTTTACAGCAACTGTGGAACGAGATGTCTCAGGACATCATACGGAACTGGTATGCCTCAATGCCCGCTCGTATCGCATCGTGCATTCGAGCTAGAGGAGGTCCAACAGAGTACTAAAACTTCCGTTCATTTGTACTTTTTGCTGCAATAAGAGTGATCCTTTTTCTTTGATTTTCAAATCACTTACTTATATCTAAGTAGTACTTACATGTGTAAAATTTCGTTTCATTTTGACGACTTTTTCTTGGTGCGCAAAATTTTATGGCAATGAGTGTATATATATATATACCCCTACCTTTCACTCCCTTCATTTACACATTTTGAGGTAGACAGAATCGAGTACTTTGCAGAATCGAATACTTAGTATTCGATACTTTCGAGTCCTATTGTAGTATTGTAGTATAGTAGTGTATTCTCACCTGACCGTTTTTCGAAATTGCGTGGTGTTGTCCTCGGTTCTTTCCCTTGGTTGATTGATCCCGGACCGTCGTCAATAGTCCGTTCTAGTATGACGTTAATTAAAATTACCTTACCTTACCATATAACACCGTCCCAATTCAAACTAGTGTGGGGTACGGTGGCCCGGTTGGAAGAGTAACAGATTAGCAACCGGAGGATTGCGAGTTCAAGTCCAACAAAGGGGGCTAGTGCACGTTAAATCTGTCGTGGCCTCAAATGTCCTCACGCTGGCGTTTTGTGAAAGTTTGGAGAGTGGGGTGTCAGCTCAGGTGTTGCTTCGTCATCTGACCATGGTTCCAAATTACGTGGTCCTCGGATCTTTTTCTTAGAGGATTGATCCCGGTCTTTCGTCAATAGCCCATTGTGTTACTCCAGTTCGATGTCAATTGAAATAAATACCTCCCTCAAACTAACGCATGTCGCACGCTTTCTTTACAATCCGGTTCGTAGCACTCACGAAGTTGGCCCCTGTTGACCTAGAGCAGGGGTGGCCAACCTTTTACATATAATGCGTCAATTTTGTCACATACGAGTCCTAATACGCCATACAACTAAAGCCCCTTTTCTACCTTCTTACTTTCATGGTCCTGGCATATCCATAATAACTTTTTTAATAAAAGTATGTTTAAAGACATAATTAACATTTTAAATTATTTAATTAATGTATATAAAACTATTACAGCACATAAACTAAACATTACTTACCATTAATGAGACTTTTGAGCCTGTTTGGATTTCGCTAGTTTTTCAATGTTTGAAGTTAAATTTGTTACAGAGAAGAACAGCAGAGAATTCTTCAAATTTGATTCGCGACCTCGTTTTGCTTTTAATAATTTTCATGGCTGAAAATCCTTGGCCACATCTATATGTCGTTCCGAAACGACATATATAATTTTTTGCAAATTTTCTTAGCTCTGGGAAATGTTCACAGGGTAATGAACACCAGAAATTAATAATGTCAGAAGCATTTTGATCTGAAAAATGCTCATCAAATTTCCTTTTTAATAATGAATTTGTTTATCAATAAGTTCAATAAGTTCTAATTGTATGTTACTAGGCATCTTCATTACGTTTTGTTCACTGAGTGAAAATGGGTTTATAAATGTGAGCACATGCAGTTTTCTTCTTTAGACAAATCATGAACATGACTTTCAAATGACCCTTGCAACAACTTGACTTTTTCAATATGTTTGGTCAAATTGTTATTATCCGCAGCACATTCACTTTGCTCTGTAAGTGTGAAAATTTACTCAAATCCAGATTTTCTAACTGAAAGATGAAGAGTTTTAATTTCATTTGAAGTGAATTGATGCTATTTACTAAGCTAGGAAATAATTTATTCTTGCCTTGTAGTTTCGAATTTAGATTATTGAGATAGCTAGTATCATCAACTAAAAATCAAATAGGCAGGTGTTATAAAATAATAGGGTTCTTTCATCAGGAAGTTTATTTTCCTGTTCTAAAAAATTATGAACAGCATTTTTCAATTTCAAAAATCTACTCAGAACCTGTCCTCTAGAAAGCCAGCGCACCTCACAATGAAGGATATGTTCTTCTCTTGTTTTACCATGCAATGACTCCAGACTGGCAAGTTCTTCAAAGACATTAAAATTATCATCAATTCCTCTTATAAAAATGCTTAACTGGACTGCACTGCACCTATGTCCGTTGATTCATCCAAAGCTAGAGAAAAGAAAGTTAGACAAGGTCTTCCACCAATTGCTGAGATACATCCTGAGAGAGTTCTTCGATACGTCTCGTAACTGTCTGCCTTGATATAACAATTTAGTCTGCTTTCCTTTCAATACCTTTATTACCAAGATGGCGTGGAAATATTTGAAGACAAGGCTTAACAATTTCTTCTCCGTCAGAGAAAGGTTTCTTTTTTTTTCGCCAATGCTAAAGCTATTTGATAGGACGCTTCTGTCATTACCAAATCTTCACAACTTACTTTAGCAAAAAATATTTTGTCTTCTGAGAGAGATTTCTTCCTTTTTATTATCACGTATTCTTTTCGTAACTCAGACCCCAGAACGAGCTTCATTATTCCTTCTATGTTAGCCTGATGCTGTGTTTTATAATGTCTATTAAGATCATGTCTTCTATAATGTGAAAGAGTACTTTCACAAACAATGCAAAATTGTTTTCCTGATGCTCTTCTTTTGCTCATTTTCTTTCGCACTAAGAAAGCTGTATAGATTGAACTGTGAGCACTCGGGAGTTGAAAATATGAAGTTGTTGCATACTTTATGTGAGTGTTTATAATACTATTTCCTGTGAGCGTTTATATTACTATTTTCTGTGTTTACATTACTGATGAATTAATTTTGTCTGATACAATCCTTGTCTGACGCAATGCATTGAGCCAATTGCCTGTGTCTCTACGCTGATCATATCGTTCTCATGCTTGTCCTGTTGAAATGTCTATTTCTACTTATTAAATGTCTTGTTGAACTTTAGAGTGTACTTTTATTTCTGCATTACAAGGCATAACAGAAAATTGATTTAATTATGGCGCTTACTTAAAAAAAATAGGCGCAAAAATGCATTGCACCACGTCTGGAGCATGCGCCATAGGTTAGCCACCCCTGACCTAGAGCATTGTTGCACAGACCTTGGCCCGTGGGTCTCATGTGCACATCCTTTGATTTGCTGGCGGCCCGCCTCTCCATGTGTGTTTTTAACTTTAACAAGCCCCACTGATAGTTAATTTAGGTTAAAAATTCGATGCCTTGGTAATGCATTACACGACAAGCCTTTTTTGCACATACTATATCTGTAAACAAATATTTTTAGTCATAAATATTGAAAAATTGCAATAGCTGGACTAATGAAAATTTCGAATCAATTTTGCGTTTGGCAACTACAAAAATCGAACCAAATATAAAACAATTGTTAAACTCATACGATGTCACGCTTTAAATTACATTATTTATTTACTTTTATCATCTTTATTTTTTGTAACAGTATTAAATGTAAATAATAAATTACAATACATATAAATAAAACAAATACATATATGATATAGATAACTTTCATGTATTTTGGGGGCCCTCTATAAGTCACAGGTGAATCCACGTGACCCGTGTTGAACTTACAAGTCCTTGCATCTTTGACCTAGATGTTCTATGGTGACTTAGCTACAACTACGAAAGCTAACTTATAATTCAATAGTATATATAGCAGTGTAACCCAACTTCACCATTTAGTACTTTTGGGTGGACCAAGTTGCACTGTCTTTTCTGTCTTCTTGAAGTTCAGACTTTTGCAGTCGTATCTGAAAAATCATGCAAACTTTCATCCAAGTCACGACATTTTCATCAATTCGTAAACTATGAATTTGTTTTGAAATCTCCTCTTATCGATATTTTCATCTTTCCTTGTGTACGCCTTTATTTCTGAGTCGCTTAGTTTCTTTGAAGTGGTGTTTATATCACAAAATTCTGTAAGTTTGACTTCTAACGCAAGACAAGGGGCCTTTCTTAGATAACTTTGGAAGATATTTATAAATTGAGATATTGTTTTTCGAAATATCGAAAGAGGTTCTTCAATTTCCTTAAAATATTTTCCCAGATAGTCAATGATTGCAGGTGATAAAAATTATCAGAAATGCTGCCTTTGTTTTTAGAACAATGTATCTTTATCGAGCTTTATCAAATTAAAGACTGTCTGTCTCGTATTAAACATTTTTTTCAGACATTGCATAGGTTGTTCACTTTTGTTAAAATATCTTGTTAGTTAAAATGAGAACAAGAACTCTGATAACAGAAATCAACACTGTCTTTGTCTTCAGAAACAAATGTATCGTTTTTACCCATAAAAAGAGATGAAAAACATGATAAGATTCCTTTATAAATGTTTATGAACTTTCCTATTGTAAAATATTTTTTAAAAATTAACTATCAGTCATATCCGATACTCGATGAACTTTAAACACTCGAGCAAACGTATAACGGAAAAAAAATTTTGTTTTACTAATTTTGAGATAATGGCCAGATAGATTATTCGAACAAAATCAATTTGAAAATGCTTAAAACCCTCTAACAGAGAAGAGATGACAGAAAAATTCGTTTTTCATCTAAAACAAAAATACAATTAGAACTTTGCACTTTCGCAAAACACTTGGAACAGAGAAGTTACGACGAAAAATTTATCATTTTTACTGCTTCAAGACCACTACTGAAAGAATAGAGAAGCGAAAACAATAACAACTCTAAACTTTTTCAAAACACTCGAATAGAAATGATGTGATAAAAAAATTTTGTTTTTCCCTTTTAACAATACAATTGCTTTATCTAGGTTCAAAACTGGACACCTTAGGACTCTGAGGTTCTCCCGGGGAAACAAAATCTTCCCCACTTGTACAAAGTGCAACACAAATTAGGCCACCGTCGAGCATTTGCTAGGATGCATTGCGTTATCGCGGGAGGACCTACTGCGTAGCCCTGGTGTGGTTCTAGGGAGATTGAGGGCGGAGGGACTCATGGACCTGATCTGATCCAGATCAGTGGGATTAGAACGAAGAAGAAGAAGACAAATACAATTAGAACTTTTACGCATTCTCAAAACACGTTAAGAGAGAGAAAAATAATAATTTTTATTATTTTAAAAGCACACTGTGAAAGGTAAGGCTAACAAAATACAAAACTATATTTTAAGAAAGTTTGATTCACGCAAACTCGCAGGTATGGGTATGTTGTAATTAGTACACAAATCAATTCGTATATAATCCAATTTTTAATATAAATAATTATTATCTACTTGAATATTAAATTTTTTAGAACGTCTGGTCTCCTACCTCCTTGGTTAGATTTATAAATATTCAATATTTTTAGCCTGCTAAATTAAGAAAATATTATCTCATTTGATATTCTAGTGTCTATGCGTCTTGGATTCAATTAATTGATACTTGCTTATAAAGTCTTCCATTGTAAATTATTTATATTAAATTTAACCACTAACTGAAGCCGATGTTTGATGAAATGTGTTCAATTTCAGAACAAATACAAAACAACAGTCTTACAAGAAAGCTTGATTATGGTAAGGGTAATTATTCGTTGTAAATACTGCACTTATAAATCAATCTGTAATACAATTTTTTTTTTAATTTCATAACTTCAAAGAATAATTACTTGAATATTTACTTGCTAGGGTGGTTGTTACTAATAATTATTATACATGGTGTTTCTGTCGTCGCGAAATGAACTCAGGTGATATGTACAACAAAAACTCAAATATTTAATTAACAAAATAATTAATTTTGACAAAAGATATGCAGACGCGCTTGCGGCCTGCTTGTTGACGATACATGAGCAGGATGCGCATGAAACGCCAAGAGAGAGGAAGTAAATTCAAAGGTATCGCCCTCTGACGTATTTATGCGTAACATACATACTGAACACAGAGGTTTTTGAAAATATCCGGCCAAATTGTAAAGGTTGGCAGAGGAGTCCAAAATAAAACTTTTTGTAACAAAGAATGTGTGTCCGGATATGTAGCGTTTAGGTAGTAGAGGGCGCTGTTTAGGTAAGCTGATAATATCGTTTCTGTGGCGTAAGGAGTCATTCCCCTTCAGTATTTTCAACGGCATACATCGTTACACGAATTCAGAACTTGCAGTAAAAATTCCGAGCGATGAACTGACCTAAACATTGCCCTTTACCACCTAAACTCGTCATTTTGTAACGCACATTCTTTGACAATAATGATTCTTTTGAGGCCCTCTAACGCCCTTTACAATGGCCAGACATTTTTGGAACACCCTTTAACGTGTACTTTCTACATATTCGTCTCTCAGAAAGTGAAATAGATGTTACATTCGCAACTTTCTTTTCAGAAAGTTGTTCAATTGTCAATCTGCATATAACAATAGCCTGCTCCACATGATAAAAGAGAGAGAGAGAGAGAGACATCTAATAAATATTCCTATCTTTTAATAAAAACGTGTCAAGAAGTTAAGTTTACAAACTTTATTTTCCATTGTTTTGCTCTCATATTTCATGACCAACTAAAGCCTCTAAATTCGTAACGCTTATACTAAATAGGAAAGGAAAGAGAAGATAATGGGAAAATATAGCCTACTCAAAATGTATGTACCATGATTTTGTACTTATCACTTGCTTCCAGCTTAACAAGTGGAAAAGAATATTTTATTGACATCCTGGAGTCTAGTTACCGCATGCAAATGTCACGAATATACGCTTCAGAAACAAAGAATAATGGGCCAAAATAAAAAATATGCATCTTAGGCACATATCTTTGGCAGTAGTTGTTTATATTGCACAGAAATTCTACCTCCTTGAAAACTGCTTTTTCATGAGACAGAATTGGCATTCATTCTTTGGGCCATTCACTTGTAATTTTATATTTTTTTATTTGAACAGTTTTGTTCACAAAATTAGTTTTTATATTTAATTAGGTTTTGTTTTTAATAAGTTTGTTGAAGAAATTAGTTTTAGATTAAATTAGATTTTTGAAGAAATTAGTTTTAGATTAAATTAGATTTTTGAAGAAATTAGTTTTAGATTAAATTAGATTTTGTTGATTATTAGTTTAATTTGTTTTTGTTTAAAATTAGCTCTAATATTTAATTTTCTTTGTTTAAATTTAAAGTTGTGTTTAAACTTATTGTAATGTTTAATTACCTTTAACGTTTGATTAGTTTTGTTTATAATTAATTTTTATGTTTTATTAGTTTTCGTTCATAATTAGTTTTAGGTTTGATCAGCTTTTGTATTTGTGATTTGTCTTAATATTTAATTAGTTTTTCTTCATAATTAGTTCTCATATTACATTTGCATATAATTAGTTTTAATATTTTATTTCTTCAGTTCACAATTAATTTCAATATTTAATAAGTTTTTGCTTGGATGGAGAATATTTACATTAAAAGGTGGATTAACGTCGCCCTGGAAGCAACACAACGGGCTATTAGCGGTGGTCCGAAATCAATACGGAAGGGAAAGATCCGAGAACAATACCTCATAATTTTGAACCACGGTCAGGGGTGACGAAGTCCATATCTGATCTGACACCCCACTTTTCAAATTTTCACACCATACCAAAATTAGGACATTTGAAGCCAGGACAGATTTAGCGTACACTATCCCTCATGTAGATGACGGTCTTTGGTAGGATCGAGTTTAGATCTCGCAATCTTCCGTTTGCTAATTTGTTACTCATACAACAGGGCTACGACGACCTCATAGCAAAAATAATTTCAAATGAGTTTTCTGACGGCATTTGGCTGCTTCTGCCGTAGAGTATTAATTTAATCCTGAATTTAAAGTCAAATTTCTATATATATTACGTTGCAGAATACCGATACTGTTCTCTCGGAAATGGAAATTATCCGGTTTTTATTGGTATTTCAGTATTGTTTTTTTTTTTAACTCGAATGAAGGTATAGTCAAATAAGAAACTCAATCCTACTGTACTATTCCAATATCGTTTATATCTCCACTGTAAAATTCTCACAAGTTGCCTGTATAAATAACAGGAAAGCTATTTCAAAGTCTGGTTGCAGAAACCGGAAAATGGCTGGTCCTGAGCTTTTCATTCTTTCTTTTTCCAAGCGACTCACTTCAAAGTGCCTCTAGTTTTTTCCTCCTGTTATTTATAACCTTAGTATCACATGATGTTGATTGCACAGTCGGATGAGATACTTGCGTGAGAGTAAACGTCACTTCAATTCATACCGGCCAGATGCGAGTCCCGTGCGAGTTCTGAAAGTGGAAAACATTCGAATGCCCCCTCGCATAATTAAAAACCGGTTTTCTTTTATTCCTCGACGGAGTCCGTTGCTCGGTTATTTCGTGGTTACACTTTTAAAATATCACAGTACCAAAACAATTCTATGAAAGAACAATTCCAAATAGCAGAACAACCAATATTTTATTTCAGAGGGAGTTCATTTTTTATTGTACAGACATTTAGTACATCTCTTAGCCCTCAAGTGTTTTCGACGAGATATCTCGTCCATCACGATTTAGTCAATTTCGCTGATGACGATAATTCTTGCCATTAAGATATCACCGTTTTTTTCATGATTACAAAATCAAGATCGGGTTTGTTTTTTCTATGAACGAGATATCTCGTCCTTAGTCAATTTGGCTTAATTACTAAATACCTCATCGCGCGAGGCAACTGCCAGGACAGTTAACCTCATGTGTCAATTTTTGTGACATATGAAGTGAGATCAGCGATTTTTAACAGGTATCCCGGGGCAACCTGGTATGACGCAAGAAGGGCACGAGTTTAACACGTTCGCTGACGATCTCGAGCCAGCGCGTGATGTGGCGTCAACGCTAAAGTGCCAATCACGCGCCAGCGCGTGGCGTGGGGTGATGTCTTTGTTAGAAGTCACGCGTTCTCGCGGAAACAGCTGCGCCTCGGCATTTATTCTCCGCATCAATTGGTAATATATGTCAGGTGTTGGCGTGGAGTAAAGGTTAGAAGCTAGTTGTAAAGGTATGTGGTTTCTAATGAGCCTCTAAGCCTTTCGCCAATCTATTCTGGTATTGGCGCACTTTTCAATCGTATTTGTTATAAAAAGTAAGTCTGCTTCTGGGGATGGGGGGGGGGGCAGGGCAATAACTATCAACACAGCCTAACGTGAGCTGCAGCGACTGTGTTAATGAACTATACACATCTAGTTTAGTCTTCCTTTTTAAGTTTTAAAACGTTTCTTGGTTTTCAAACATTTCTTTTTTAAATGACCTTTAACATCACAAGTATGGCATGTAGTTTGCAATTTCGTGACGTCACAGAAGTGCTCTCAGGCCCTTTTTCTTCGCGATGGACCTCCGCTCGGGTCAGCGAACCATCTCTATTCCACCGGAAATAACTAAACGGAGAGAGCATTCGAACTCCGTCTGATTGAAACGTCACCATGGTAACCAGATTTTTGAATAGCATTTTGTTTTGCTCTGCGCGTATCTTGTGTTCAACCCTGAAGCTAATTTTTAACTACTGGATTGTCTGTGTATAAAATAAACGTAATTTTTAATTAAATCAACAATTTGGATTAATTTGATACAGCCAAAATAATTCTTCGTTACAGCTACAGCTTTCTTTCCCTGTATGATTTCTAATCAATTTTTTAATCGCCTCCACCAATAGAATTGTTCCAAAGGTATCTGTTCTAATGCAAGCAGTTGATTGACGTCGTACTGGAGCAACACAAAAGACTATTGGCGACGATTAGAGATCAATCCCGAAGGGAAAGATTCGAGAACAACACCTTGTAATTTTTAACCACTGTCAGATGACGAGAACAACACCTGAGCTGGCACCCCTCTGTCCAAACTTCCATACCACACCAATATGAGGACATTTGAGGCCACGACAGATTTAACGTGCACCAGCCTCCGTGTATACAATGGTCTTTGACCGGACCGAGTTTCGAACTAGCAACCCTCCGGTTGCTAATCTGTGAGTCTTCCAACTGGGCTACCTCGGCCCTATTCTAGGAAAATAAACAATAGAATCTTTCCGTTTATTCCAAAGAATATATCAATGGAATCTCTCCAACGAATTCTGTTCTTCAGAATGGGCCGATAAAAATCGGTCCAAAGGAATCTATTCAAAGGAAAATTCCAATAGAATTGTTCCAATTGATTATATTGCTATCAAAGACCAAACGAGTCTTTCCATCTGATTCTATTATAAGCAAACGACTAATAAAATCTTTCCAAAAGATTATATTCCAAAGAAAAAGGATCAATAGAATCGTTCCAATTGATTCTATTGTAAGCAAAGGACCAATACAATCGTTCCAAAGTATCTTAATCTAAGGTAATGGTAATGGTAATTTTAGTTAACGTCGTACTAGAGCAACACAACGGGCTATTGACGACGGTCCCTTAATATAAGGAAAAGAGACCTATGGAATATTTTTAGAGGTAGAAATAAGCCATAGATTTTTAGAAATATTTGTTATTTAGTCATTAAATGTATTGCAGCTGTAACACATTCCCTGCCAGTCAAGTTAAGATGTGTTGATAGTTATTGCACCGCTGAAACAATGGGTCCCCCCCCCAGAAGCCAACTTACTTTTTATAACAAATATGATTGAAAAGTGCGCCAATACCAGAATAGATTGGGGAAAGCTCAGTCAACAAATTTCCAATTTCATCTACTGTTAGAGGATTATTAGATTGAATTTTTCTTTTGGGTGGGGGCATGAAGGTCCTATAGAACTATAGTCTCTACAACTCATATTACAATATTTTTTTAATAACTAATATAAACCTATAAATTCGAAACCACAAACCTTTACAACTAGCTTCTAACCTTTACTCCACGCCTATAAAAAGCCAATATCACGCCAATACCTAACATATAATGCCAATTGAAGCAGAGAATAAATGTTGAGGCGCAGCTCTTCCCGCTCGAAAGCGTGACGGACTATTGAGACATCACCTCACACCACGCGCTGCCGCGTAATTGGCTCTTTAGCGTTGACGCCACATCAGCGAACGTGTTAAATCGACACTTACATTACTCATAAAAATCTCTCGACGCTCAGAGGGTTAACTCTCCTGGCAGTTGTCTCGACAAGGTATCTCGTCATCAGCAAGGCTGACGAAATCTTGATGGACGAGATAGCTCGTCATAATAAAACACTGACTAGAACATGTCATTGTCAAAGAATCGGCAGTATTGTGATGAATTACCTCATCATTAGCGATTGGTATGAGTAATTGGCAAAAGTACTTTTCAAACTATGTTATTAGTTTCCTTCTTTCTTGGAATGAGGGCTTAAATTTCATGTATTTGTATCACAAATAAGATACCAAAAAAGAAAGCCCGATATTTTTTTAATGAAAACTTCCTTTTTCTATGATGTGGTAATAATTTGTTAATTTTTAATTCACGTCGTACTAGAGGCAACACAACGGGCTGTTGACGACGGTCAAGGGATCAATCCCAACAACACCACGTACTTTTGAACCACGGTCATATGACGAGGCAAGACCTGAGCTCGCACCCCACTCTCCAAACTTCCACAGCCGACCAACCGGTATAGTGGTTAAGGTGTTAGCCTCTAGATTGGAAGGTTCCTGGTTCGAATCCGGGTCCGGGCATGGATGTTTGTAAACGTATGGTGTAGAGGCGGCTGGTGCACCTTAAATCTGTCGTGGCCGAAATTCCTCACGTTGGGTTGGCGTGGAAGTTTGGAGAGTGGGGTGCCAGCTCAGGTGTTGCTTCGTCATCTGACCGTGGTTCAAAATTACGAGGTGTCCTCGGATCTTTCCCTTAAGGGACTGATCCCGGACCGTCGTCAATAGCCCGTTGTGTTGCTCTAGTACGACGTTAACAAAAAAAATTACCAATTACCAAACTTCCACACGAACCCATCGTGAGGACTTTCAGCCACGACAGATTTAAGGTGCACCAGCTACCTTAGAAACATCCATGCACTGACCCGGATTCGAACCAGGAACCTTCCGATCTAGAGGCTAACACCTTAACCACCAGACCTTTTCTATGCTGTGAATTAATAAGTTAGTTTAACTTACGTCGCACTAGAGCACCACAACAGGCTATTGGCTAAAGATCCTGAATCAATCCCTAGGGGAGATTTCCGAGGACAACACCTCGTAATTTTAAATCATGGTAAAATGACAAGCTGTGAATTAGGAGCGCATAACGCATAGTAATTATTTCATTCCTGTTCCAAATTTTTGTTTTGGATTTGCATATCCTATTTCCATAACAATGGGATTTAATATCATTTCTGTTTACATTTCGTTAGAAAATTATATCCTACTTCTTAGAGGTACCCTCAATACTTGAATGAATGGTTGTTTTTAATTGTTTCTTTTTCATTCGGTTTGAAAACGCTAACCTAATCTAGTTACTTGTTTAAGATTACCACGGAAACAATTTTTATTAAATGTTTTTACGAATCAGCCTTGTTCTCATTTGCTTAGAAAACCGTATCTTACCTAGAGAGGTACCTCAATATTTAAAATAATGATTTTACGAATAGTGTTTCTTTTCTATTTGGTTAGAAAACTGTATCCTACTTTTAAGAGGTAAGTACTTACAGGATTTTGAAGGAATGTGTTTTATGAATTTCTCATTTTCAATCAGTTGGAAAACTATATTACTTCTTGGAGGGATGAATATGTATGAATATCATTTCATTTTCATTTTGTTAGAAAGCTATATCCTACTTAGAGATACTCACATCACTTTGAAAGCATGTTTTCAGGAATCTCATTTCTTTTTTCCATTTGGCTAGAAAACTGTATCTTACTTCCTAGGTTACTTGATATTGCATGTCTTGTGTTGGGCGCAGCATGACCAAATATGGCCTTTGTGCCTTAAAACCTCAACCCACTTCTTAGGATATAATTTTCTAACCTCAGGAGTTTCTCTGCCCACAGGATTTTAAATTAATACACGAATAACCACAAACATTAATGCTCGCGGGCAGGGCCCGATTTAGAAAATTTGGTATAGTAGGCACAACACGCAGGAAGGGGCCCCTCCCTCATATTATTTGTTCATCAAAAACTAATTTTATAACAATAATTGGTACTTACGTATTTGTGACTGTTGACCGTTTCACAGATGTCACCAAAAAGTTTGAGAAAATCGTGACATTACTTATAACTTTTGGCAAAACAAAATAAAGCAGATGGAAATTAAAAACATAATAGTTAGATAATTAATGTAATTACAAGAATGTGATAGTGGGGGAAACGGTCGACGTTCATTTACGTAAATACCCAATAATTTATGTAACTACTTAAAAACTTTTGATAATTTTTAGATACTTCTGAAAATTAGGGGCCCTCTAAATTATGGAGGCCCTTGGCCCGTGCCTCACGGGCCTAATGGTAAATCAGGGCCTGCTCGCGGGGGGGGGGGGTAATTAATTTGTCGTTTACCGTGTTTATTAATTTAAAACTAAGATTTTTTAAAGTGTCAAAACTAGTTTTAAAAAAACATTAATAAGAACAATTAACAAATCTTTTATTTTCAAAATGAATAATATAAAAGAAAATAATATTTACAACAATTTCACATGAGTACTACCAACTACAAGTATAATTAGCTAGGTACATAATAATAATTATTGTTAGTTATTATTAATTATATATCAACTCATGAGGTTCCCCCTCATATTATTATGATAAAGGAAATATTCCAAACTTATTTTTATTTACTGTAAATAACATATATATTGCGGCCTATAATTATTATATGCCCCAATATTTGTTATTTACAGTTTGTAAAAAAAGAAGTTTGTTAACATTCTTCACCTTAAGCCGATTTCTTTTTTCACTAACTATACCACCAGTTAGGGAAAAAAACTCTTTCTGATGGAACGGATGTCCCTATCACTGACAAATACTTAGTTGCACGTTTATTTTTCTTAATTTTTGCTATGGTACTTTTTTCATTCAAAAATAAAACATCGACAACGTAAAAACATCGACAATGTTAAAACAACGATGTTAAATAAACATCGGCTCCAATAAATCGATGGTAAATACATCGATATTTTGAAAACATCGACATCGATGTCGCATCCCAACTTTTCACACTTGGCCACTTTGGTCTAAAAGTATGTTCAATTTACTGATTACAAAAATTATGCTACTTGGTTATTTTTTAAATTTTTATCATGGCACTTTTTTCACTTAAAAATAAAACATCGACAAGCGTAAACATCGATGTTACAAAATCATCGGCTCCAATACATCGATGTTTTTTATAAAACATCGATGTTTTGAAAACATCGACATCGATGTCGCATCCTTACTTTTTAGGAGCACTTACAGGATTTTGAGTGAATGTTTTTACGAATTTCTTCTTTCATTCGGTTAAAAATCTATCTTACTTGGTAGCGGTACCCACAGACAGAATTTGTATGAATGTATTTAAGAATTGATATTGTTTTCATTTGGTAAGAAAAATGTATCTTACTTCTTAGAGGTGCCCTTAATATTTGAATAATAATGAATGGTTTTATGAATAGTGTTTTTTCTATTTGCTTAGAAAACTGTAATCTAATTTTCAAAATTAATGACACTTACAGGATTTTGAATGAATGTGTTTTTTGAATCATTACTTTTTCATTCGGATAGAAAATTATCTTCTTAGAGGTAATGAAATTTTTTCAATCATCCTTTTTTCATTTGCTTAGAAAACTACTACATCCTACTTCTTAGAGGTACTCACATGATTTTAAATGCATGTTTTTAGGAATCATTTCTTTTTTTTTTTCATTTGTATCTTACTTCTAAGGATACAATTTTCTATCCACAGGACTTTAAATGAATATACGTATAATATCTTCTGGGTTAAAATAATTTTTCTTCCCTCAAATTGAAAGTTTTTTAATATTTTTTACATGTCAATCAAAATTTAGTTTTTGAGAGAAAATTGCAAAATGTGTGTTCGATTTCTTTTCGATAGAAACAAATTTTAAAT
This sequence comes from Metellina segmentata, assembly GCA_947359465.1. Taxonomy (NCBI): domain Eukaryota; kingdom Metazoa; phylum Arthropoda; class Arachnida; order Araneae; family Tetragnathidae; genus Metellina; species Metellina segmentata. The sequence goes on along the minus strand of OX375872.1, from coordinate 146,316,541 downwards.
AAAGAAGCGAGGGAAATGAAGAAACGCAACCAAATTCATGTTTCAAGTGGAAAATAACGGCGAAAACTATTTTAGAAAAGATAGATTTAAGAAATTAAAATTTACATTTTTGGTTTTGATGACCAGACCCTACACCACCCCTTCTGGCTACACCACTGATTCCGATAAAACTCTTTTATCTTTAAAAACAACGCTGATTAAAATTCCTAAAAGTCCCAAGAGCTTCTCTCTCTCTCTCTCTCTCTCTCTCTCTCTAATAAAGGATTATGCACTCAATAATCCTTACAAAAGAACATAACAGCAGCTTAGAATAGAAATTGATCTGGTTGAACCTGCTTTAAATTTTTAAAAACAACAAATTTTCTTCGTAGGTAAGAGAAATGGGGCACACAATTAAACGCTTTGCAGGTTTCATTGTGAATTAAATATGGTTGACTCGTTTATTAAACGCATGAATGGCTAATGGGCAACTAGAGGATCGAGTACTCTAGTTTCCATTTCCAATTTCGCTTCAGTTGATTAATAAATACTTAGAGTTGAATATGTGTCGAATTCTTAGCTTAAATGAAGGTAATAGGTTAGTTGTCCTGTACTTTTTTATGTTATTTAATTGAATAGATTGGCTTAAATTTAATGGAATATAAGTTGTTTCACACACATATAATGCGAGTTACTGCGGATATTGTTGTTTGGATTTGACTAAATCGAATAGCATTGTAAAATGTAAGAAAGTAATTAAGATTTCAATAGTTGGGTGGAGATTTTATTTAAAGTCCTTCATGGGTTTCTTCAATCAATTGAGGTAAGAAATTTGCCTTTTTTTCATAACGCCGTACTGTTTGCGGATATATTTTAAAACATTTTACATTTTCTTGCTATTGTTATTTTTAAGAGCAACATCAATCCTCCGGGGCAATGGCACCCCCAATTGGTCCATATATGGCCCGCACGACAACAACAACAAGAGCAACATCAGTGATTGATTGCCCTGCTTCAAGTCGTCCCACAGAACGCCAGCGTTCACTATCTGCCATTCGTTTCCTGGAAGCCATAGAAACACGTCTGTCTTGAAAACTAATCGTACGAAAGTTCTAAACACTTTTTATCAGCACTTACATGCAACTCCTCTAACCCTTCACAATGCTAGCTTCTTATACGACTGCCTTTTTTCCATATTTCTCGACACGAAACCGTGATTGTCTGTTACATAAAACATTTGCATACTTCCATCTACCTCTGCAGCAAATTGCAGCCTCTCAAATTCAGATTGGCTTCTGGAAATTAACATTTTTCTCTCCGTGCTTAACTTTTGGCAGTGAGTATATATTCCATTCAACCATAATATATAAATAAATTTAAACCTAATAGCTTTAATAGAAATTCGAAGTAAAACTGGCAAGATTTCGACTGATGACTTATTCCATTGCTCGAAATACCCGGGTGCACAGGTGCATTGTGCACATGAAAATAAAATCGTGCACCTAATTTTTTACCACTAGGTGCACGTTGACATTAAAAAAAAAGGGGGGGGGGGACGTGTTTTATGTTATTTTGATGTTTGAACAAAATATTAGGATCAACCTCTCTCGCTCTAAAGGAACGAAATTAAAATTCGTAAATACACACTATGCGAAAACAAAATCGCTGGGCTGTAACAGGTTTAAACAGGAGGAAGGTTTACTTGTGCCACTGCCGCCAGAACTTTCCGATGATCGAAACATTTTCCAGATGGCTCTGTTGAAGCGACTGTCGCGACAGCCGTGAACCAGCGAAGGGAGAATTTAGATGTTTAAATATTTTTACTTACTATATCTACTACCTAACCTATATAAACATACCCAATTAATAAAGTAGTTTACATTAAATCAATACTCAAATATAAAGATATTTTTTTTAATATGCACCTAAAATATAACCTGTGCACCTAATTTAAAAACTTAGGTACACCTAATTTAAAAACTTAGGTGCACCTGTATTAAAAAATCTATTTCAAGGCCTGACTTATTCTGATGTTGCAAAAAAAAAACCACGCCTTAAGCTTTTGAAGTATATTATGGTAAGAACCTCTTGGGTTGAAAAACGTTTCGGGATTAATCTACATCTAATAGGAATGTATTTCGCAGAAATTTAGTGCTTGTAAGTTTTTAAACCAATAAACAGTCCACACGCACAGTTCCACCTTACAACCTGGAGTCTTCTATGCATGACAACTAACCAATTTTGATTTCCTTGACCATAGAATCTTTTTCTACAGGACTCTACTCGCAGAAAAGCAGCAATAGAATATTTCAAAAGATTCTATTCAAATGATAGGACCTATGTAATCCTCAAAGAACTATATTTTAATTAAACTAGGAATAGAATCTTTCCAAAGGATTCTATTCTAAAAATAGGACCGATAGAATATTTCCGGAGGATACTATGCAAAAGAAAAGACCAATAGTCTTCACAGAGGAGACAGAATAGAATAGACACAGAGGAGACATTCTACAGAATAGGCCAACAGAATCCTTCCATGGGATGCTATTCTCCTGAACGGACCGATAGAATCGTTCCAAGAATACTATTTCAAGGAGAGGACCGATAGAACCTTTCAAAATGATTGTATTCTAGAGAAAAGATTAATGGAATCGTTCCACACGGTTTTATTCTAAGGAAAAGGTCAATAGAAAATCTTTCCGAGGGATTCTATTCTAAAGAAAGGACTGATAGAATCTTTCTGAAAGATTCTATTTAAAAAAAAAGAACCCATGTAGTCTTTACAGAGGATTCCATTCTACAGAATAGACCAACAGAATCTTTACAAGGGATTCTATTCAACACAGAACGGGCCAATGCAATCATTCCAAAGAATTTTATTCCTAGATAAAAGAACAATAGAATCTTTCCAAACGATATCATTTCAAAGTACCAATAGCACCTTTTCAAAGGATTGTTTTCTAAAGAAAGGACCAACAGAATCTTTCCATACGATTCTATTCTAAGAAAAGGATCGACAGAATCGCGTTGCAATGTAAGATTTTGTTTTAAGAACGGGACCAATCGAATCGTCCTAAAGACTGAAAGAATCCATACATTATTCAGAAAGATGTGGTTACTTAGCCATTAAGTGTGCTGTGGGTAGAAGCAACACTGCACTACTCAGGAATCTCGAGGGTGAACCCGCGAGTTGGCTGTCTCGACAATAGGCAGATTTGCTAATGACGACTTATCTCATCACTAAAAAAACTGAACCTATCTTGGTGTACGAGATATCTCGTCACTGGAAGAAAACTGACTAGATCTTGATCTCGTCATCATAAAAATATCGGAAATATCTCGATGAAGATATATCTCGTCATCAATATGTATCCTTAAGGGTGTCCGGAACCTCCATAGGCACCCATATTCACAAACTTTCGGGCATCTCATTTATTCATAAATTAATATATTGATCTAAAATTTTTACCGTGTAATATTTGAATACTTTTAAAGACTTTAACACAGGCTTTCTAGATTTAAAAAAAAATTTAACCAAGCTATAATTTTTTTAAATAACAAAAACAATTGAAATATTTTAGATAAAATATTTTTTTTTTAAGTATGCATTTTATATATCTTATTCCTTGCGTTAAAGTGTTTAAAAGTGCTTCATAAACAATCATAAAACGTTTAAAAATGTATCTCGAGTAGTTTTTGAGTAATGTGCCCCCAAACATGGCTTAGAAATAAGGCTTTAAACTTCGTAAGGACTTATGTCGCTGTAATAGTGCATCTACTTAAAAAAAATATTTAAAAATACTTCCAATTAACGGATTTCTACAAATATGGTATCGTTATAAAAAGGACAATTCAAGTTTTCATAAACAGTAAAAATCTCAAAACGTTTTTTTTTCGAATTTTTAGGTGCCGGACCCCCTTAAGCCATAAAACACCAAACCCACCTTGGAGAGAACTTAGGAACCATCCCTCATACGTAGAATATTTATAATCCTATCTCTAGTCCGTTTAAAGGAGGGCCGCGGTAGCTCAGTTGGAAGAGTTAGCAACCGGAGACCATCGTCTTCAAAGGGGGCTGATACACGTTAAATCTGTCGTAGCCTGAAATATCCACTCGTTGGTCTGGTGTGGAAGTTTGGAGAGTGGAGTGCCAACTCAGGTGCTGCCTCGTCATATGACCGTGGTTCAGAATTAAGTGGTGTTGACCTGTAAGGTGTATTTCCTTAAGGGGATGGATCCCGATCCGTCGTCAATAGCCCGTTGTGTTGCCCTAGTACGACGTTAATTAAAAATTACCAATTACCGGATATTTCACTTGGGGATTGATCCCAGACCGTAACAAGAGCTCGTTGTGCTGATCAGTACGACGTTAATTAAAATACCTACCTATACCCCTTAAAAGATGGCTGCGAAGCACAGTTCGAAGAACAGCAGATAAGCAACAGACGGGTTGCGAGGTTGAAACAGTCTAGCCAAAGACCGTCGTGTAATCTGGGGGCTGGTGCACGTTAAATCTGTCGTGGCCTCGAATGTACTCACGGCATGGTGTGGAGGTTTCGAGATTGGAGTGCCAGCTCAGGTATTGTTCTCGTCATGTGACCATGGTTCAATATGACGAGGCGTTGTCCTTGGATCATTCACAGTGGGATTGATCCCGATTGGTAGGTATTTAATTAACGTAGCATTGGAGCAGCACAGTTGGCTATTGATGACGGTCCGGGATTAAACACGAAGGGAAAGATTCGAGGACAATACCTCGTCATCTGACCGTGGTTCAAAATTACGTGGTGTTGTCATCGGATATTTCCCTTGGGGTATTGATCCCGTACCGTCGTCAACACCCTGTTGTCCTGCTCCACTCTGACGGTGATTAAAAAATACACCAAATTGCCGAGGATAATACCATTTAATTTTGAACCACGGTCACAGGACGAAGTTACATCTGAATGGCACCCCACTCTCCGAACTTCCACACCACACCGACGTGAGGACATTTGAGGCCACGACAGATTTAACAACCCCCCCTCCCCGTGTACACGATGGACTTTGATAGGATCCGAAAGCGCAATCCTATGGTTACTCTTCCAACCGGGTTACCGCGGTCCGGAATTGATCCCAGACCGTCGCCAATAGCCCGTTTTGTAGCTCCAGTGCGACGCTAATTAACTATCGTACCCCTTTACACCTTTTGAAGGTAGTTAATGGTAATTGTAATTTTAGTTAATGTCGTACTAGAGCAACTAAACTGGTTATTGACGACGGTCCGGGATCAGTCCATTAAGGGAAAGATTCGAGGACTACATCTCGTAATTTTGAACCACGGTCAGATGACGAGGCAACGTCTGAGCTGGCACCCCACTCTCCAAACTTCCACACCAACCCATCGTGAGGACTTTCGGCCACGACAGATTTAAGGTGCACCAGCCGCCTCTATACCATACGCTTACAAGCATTCATGCCCGGACCCGGATACGAACCAGGAAACTTCCAATTCAGACCTTTTAAAGGTAATTGGTAATTTTTAATTAACGTCATACCAGAACAACACAACGGGCTATTGACGTCCGGCTGGGATCAATCCTCGAAGTGTAATTTGGTAATTTTTAATTAACGTCGTACTAGAGGAACACAACGGGCTATTTACGACGTAATTTTAAACCACGGTCAGATGACGAGGCAACACCTGAGCTGCCTCCCCGCTCTCCCAAATTTTGCTAATGACGAGATACCTCGTCATCAATAAGTTATTCCCGATTGTTTTGTTGATGACAAGATCAAGATCTGGTCAGTTTTTCTAATGACGAGATATCTTGTCCATCAATATCTGGTCAGTATTTTCAAATGACGACATAACTAGTATATCAAGATGTAGACAGTTTTTCAAAAACGATTAATTTCGTATATCAATATCTGGTCAGTTTTTTCTAATGACGAGGTATATCGCGTACATCAAGATCTAGTCAGTTTTTCGAACAAGTCATCACGTACATCAATATCTGGTCAGTTTTTTCTACTGACGGGATATGTCGTATAACAAGATCTAGTTAGTTTCTCTAACAAGTTCTCCCGTATAGCAAGGCCGACCAACCGGTATAGTGGTTAAGGTGTTAGCCTCTAGATCGGAAGGTTTTTGGTTCGAATCCGGGTCCGGGCATGGATGTTTGTAAACGTATGGTGTAGAGGCGGCTGGTGCACCTTAAATCTGTCGTGGCCGAAAGTCCTCACGTTGGGTTGGCGTGGAAGTTTGGAGAGTGGGGTGCCAGCTCAGGTGTTGCTTCGTCATCTGACCGTGGTTCAAAATTACGAGGTGTTGTCCTCGAATCTTTCCCTTAAGGGACTGATTCCGGACCGTCGTCAATAGCCCGTTGTGTTGCTCTAGTACGACGTTAACTAAAATTACCAATTACCAATTACCCGTATAGCAAGATCTGGTCAGTTTTGTAATGAAGAGGCATCTCGTACTTCAAGATTTAGTCAGCAGTTTTCTAGACGAGATATCTCGTCCATCCTGATCAGTTTAGCTAATAATGATATACCTCGTCGAGACAACCACCAGATGGATTCAAGATAATTTTCTTAAGATGCAGATTTTAGTGGGAAAGATATTTGTACATAGTTTCTTAACCCTTCAAGTGGTTTTGACGAGTATTTCGTCCATCAAGATCTGACCAATTTTACCAATGAAGATACCTTGTCATTAAGTTATTGCCGATATTTTACTGCTAACCAGATATCGTGCTAGTCAGTTTTTTTGACGGAAAAGGTCATACAAGGAACAGCGGAACAGTCTGGTAGATACAGCGGAACGATTGTCACGATCTTATGACCCCGGGAGCAGAAAGTGCTTAAAACTGAGACGTACGTCGCAGAAAATATTTTCCTTAATTTTATCAAAATTTTGGCCGATTTTTTAAAATTGTAAGCTACGATGTTCTGCAGTGCAAAGCGCGTTCCTTGCCACACCTTTTTTTACTTCTCTAGCTACGGAACTAACTCCCTACACCGCCCCAAATTACCGCAAACACTTTATAAATAACGCATCTTCTATGTCAATGACAAAATATTTTACTTCAAAAGTTAACAACAGAATTGCAAATCCTGAATGTATGCCTTGGTTTTAAATAAAGTAAGTTAATTAATTTTGATGTGTGTGTTTTATTATAAATATGTAATACATATTGAGCCGATAATTGTGTTTTGATTATACTGCAGTTTTAAAAATTTGGACAAAATGCCTGCGGAACAGTTATAATTGCTTGGAGTTGTATTACAGAACACTGAATTTAATTCTGCACCTGGGCTTATGACTACCAGACTTTTGTTTATAAATTTTATAATTTAACAGATCTAGCAAATCTAACTATATCATCGGATAGAGGAAAGAACAAAGACCTAAATTAACATAATGGAAATTTCTGGTGACGACATAACCACAAACAAGATGGCCGCCAAGTTGAGGCAGCCAGCCAGCCCGTGGTCACGCGTGCACTGAAATTAGTATAGCTGTGGTTCCCAACGAGTGAACACAACAAGCGAGGTGTTGCTTTGTTGCTGTCAAACTACAGAATAAGAAACAATCGTAACAGTAAGTATATCTGACAATTTAAAATAAGCATAAAGAATCGAAATGCGAAAAATTTGTCAAATTTCACTATATTTTCAGAAATGTCCAAATATGTCCAATAAAATAGCCAATAAGAAGCAGAAGAATAGAAAACGCATAGCAAGCGAAAGAGGAAGATGAGGGAATCCAAAAAGGTAGCCATGACATGTGCCGAACGTAAACTGGCGTCACGGCAGCGGCTCAAAATGGCACGCTGTCGTCCGCCGAGTTCGTTATTGTTCATATCATAGCTCAGTCTAATAAAATTTTGAAAATCGACAGACATTCTGTACCATACATTGACTAAATTAAATCAAACAATGTGTGTATTCAATACATTTCTTTATTCCAATTAACCCACCTAGCCCATACCATACAATCCAAGAAGTTTTCCTACAAAACATGACGCTAGTGCAGGGCGCATTAGCTCCGAGATTTTTCCTAATGGCATGATATCAAGATCTGGTCAGTTTTGCTAATGACGAGATACCTTGGAGAGTCAGTCACCAGGAGATTTAAAGTCATGCATGACTCTAGTGACATTCAGTGCGTGAGGTCATGGATGAAATATTCCCTTCTCAATTCAGTTTGAATCCCTAAACATTACATTCATTTTTGTCTTTCATTTCCTATTTCTCCTTTTCTGCACTGTTCTTACTATGGCCATTAATATGTGAGAAGAGCAGAAACGAGCTGATTGTTGGGAATCGCAATTCCGATATTCGACCTACGCCTGCAAAATAAATTTCCTTAATCTTCTAGGGGTTTCATACGCATAATTCCACTTAGCAACTTTCAGTCTTCTCTGCTTCTAACCACTTCGGATATCCTTGATCAATAGAATCTATCCAAATGATTCTATTATAAGGAATAGAGCAACAGAATCTTTCCAAATGATTCTATTCAAAGAAAAGGAGCAATATAATATTTCTAAAGAGTATTCAAAGGTAATGAGCAATATAATATTTCTAAATAGTGTTCAAATGTAATGAGCAATATAATATTTCTAAAAAGTATTCAAAGGTAATGAGCAATAGAATCATTCCACATGATTCTATTCTTAGGATTCTGTTTTAAAGAAAGGACCGATAGAATCTCTGAAAATGATCGTATTCAAAGGGAAGGGCCAATATAATCTTTTCAGAGGATTCTATTATAAGGAAAAGAGCATAACAAGATCTTTTTCAAACGATTCTATTCTAAGGAAAGGACCAATAGAATTTTGATAAGGAATTATATTTTACGTAATGGGCAGATAGAATCGTTTCAAATGATTCTATTCTAACGAAACGACCAATGGAATCTTTCCGAAGGATTCTATTCTACAAAAGAAGCAATGGAATATTTCCAAGAGATTCTATCCAACAGAATGTACAAAAATTATCGTTCCAAAGGATTATATTTCAAGGAAAGGAATAATAGAATTATTCCACAAAAAAAAGTACCATTACAATCTCTTTAAAGGTTAAAAGAATACGTGGATTCTTTAGAAAGATGTGGTTTTTTGGTCATTCAGTTTGTTGTAAGCTAAAAGCAGCACTACAGTACTCAAAAATCTCACGATTCTCAGAGGGTTAAGAAAATTATGTATTTAACCCTTCTGGTGGTTGTTTCAACGAGGTATCTCGGTATTACAAAATTGGCCTGATCTTGTTGGACGAAATATCTTGTCATTAGAAAAAAACTCGATCATGACCATTACAAGAAAATTGACCAGAACTCGTTCTTGTTATCTTTACAAAATAGAAAATATCTTGGTGATAAGATATCTGTCATTAAGAAAATTGGTCAGATCTTGATGGAAGAGATATCTTCTCGAAACCACTTAGAGGTTTAAATTTTGTTCTAAACATTAATTGATTTTTGTTACAGTTGTTTTCAGTGTTTTTTGTTTATGTTAAAATTGTGTGTGTACTAAGTGGGGCAAAATTCTCAACATCAGCCTGTCATTGATGATTTTGATACGTTTTAAGTAGGAAATCTACGGTCTTAATTCTCATCAAACTATTCAGCTGCCCAGAAAACACCCGTAAAAATCTCCACGAACGATTTTTTCATATAAAACTAAAGCCATAGAGAAAGACGAAAAAAAAGAGAAATTCTTCTCAATACTTGGAATATTAATGAACCCAAATCTGGTGTCTAAACCATATATATCTAAAACCATTACAATAAACAAATCACGGTTTTATGGAAATCAAGAAGCACACATTGAGAATGACCTATCCTGTCAATTTAAATACCCTTTTTGTAGCCTTATCGTGGTGGAGTGACTAAAAACTCGATTGCTATTCGTCAAAGGAAATCAGGACATTAACTTGAGATGTATTCGTAAACTAAGCATGTCTGTAATGCTTTAACTTCCTCAGGGTCGTTTGAAAAGTTAAGTGCTATTTTCCATTTAGATAGCATAACGTCCATGTAAAATTCGTTCCTGTTAAAATCTGATTTTTGCATGCATTTATTTCCAAAGAAGAAACACTAAAAAAAAATTCAGTTTTAGATTCACTTTAACCGTTCTTGTAGTTGTCTTGACGAGGTTTCTCGTCTTTATCAAAACCTTTAGCAGATCTTGAGAAAACTCGTCACTGAAAGAAAACTGACTAGATATTTATCTCGCCATCATAAAACAATAGGCGTAATCTCGATGACGAGGTATCTCATCACTAGCGAAATTGGTCAGATCTTGATGGACGAGGTATCTCATCACTAGCGAAATTGGTCAGATCTTGATGGACGAGATATCTCGTGTAAACGGAGTGTTAATGTGAAGTGGTGAACTTCAAGTAATACATCACTATTTCTCTCATGTAGAAGACAGGTACGTTTCGGTGGTTGTCTCGACGAGGTAACTCGTCATTAGCAAGATTGACCAGATCTTGAAGAACGGAATATCTCGCAAGTAGATAAATTGACCATATCTCGATGTACGAGATATCTCGTGTCGAGATGTCTCGTGTTAACCACTTGGAGTGTTAATGTGAAGTGGTGAACTTCAAGTAATACATCACTATTTCTCTCATGTAGAAGACAGGTACGTTTCGGTGGTTGTCTCGACGAGGTAACTCGTCATTAGCAAGATTGACCAGATCTTGAAGAACGGAATATCTCGCAAGTAGATAAATTGACCATATCTCGATGTACGAGATATCTCGTGTCGAGATGTCTCGTGTTAACCACTTGGAGTGTTAATGTGAAGTGGTGAACTTCAAGTCATACATCACTATTTCTCTCATGTAGAAGACAGGTACGTTTCGGTGGTTGTCTCGACGAGGTAACTCGTCATTAGCAAGATTGACCAGATCTTGAAGAACGGGATATCTCGCAATTAGATAAATTGACCAGATCTCGATGTACGAGATATCTCGTGTCGAGATGTCTCGTGTTAACCACTTGGAGTGTTAATGTGAAGTGGTGAACTTCAAGTAATACATCACTATTTCTCTCATGTAGAAGACAGGTACGTTTCGGTGGTTGTCTCGACGAGGTAACTCGTCATTAGCAAGATTGACCAGATCTTGAAGAACGGAATATCTCGCAAGTAGATAAATTGACCATATCTCGATGTACGAGATATCTCGTGTCGAGATGTCTCGTGTTAACCACTTGGAGTGTTAATATGAAGTGGTGAACTTCAAGTAATACATCACTATTTCTCTCATGTAGAAGACAGGTACGTTTCGGTGGTTGTCTCGACGAGGTAACTCGTCATTAGCAAGATTGACCAGATCTTGAAGAACGGAATATCTCGCAAGTAGATAAATTGACCATATCTCGATGTACGAGATATCTCGTGTCGAGATGTCTCGTGTTAACCACTTGGAGTGTTAATGTGAAGTGGTGAACTTCAAGTAATACATCACTATTTCTCTCATGTAGAAGACAGGTACGTTTCGGTGGTTGTCTCGACGAGGTAACTCGTCATTAGCAAGATTGACCAGATCTTGAAGAACGGGATATCTCGCAATTAGATAAATTGACCAGATCTCGATGTACGAGATATCTCGTGTCGAGATGTCTCGTGTTAACCACTTGGAGTGTTAATGTGAAGTGGTGAACTTCAAGTAATACATCACTATTTCTCTCATGTAGAAGACAGGTACGTTTCGGTGGTTGTCTCGACGAGGTAACTCGTCATTAGCAAGATTGACCAGATCTTGAAGAACGGGATATCTCGCAATTAGATAAATTGACCAGATCTCGATGTACGAGATATCTCGTGTCGAGATGTCTCGTGTTAACCACTTGGAGTGTTAATGTGAAGTGGTGAACTTCAAGTAATACATCACTATTTCTCTCATGTAGAAGACAGGTACGTTTCGGTGGTTGTCTCGACGAGGTAACTCGTCATTAGCAAGATTGACCAGATCTTGAAGAACGGAATATCTCGCAAGTAGATAAATTGACCATATCTCGATGTACGAGATATCTCGTGTCGAGATGTCTCGTGTTAACCACTTGGAGTGTTAATGTGAAGTGGTGAACTTCAAGTAATACATCACTATTTCTCTCATGTAGAAGACAGGTACGTTTCGGTGGTTGTCTCGACGAGGTAACTCGTCATTAGCAAGATTGACCAGATCTTGAAGAACGGAATATCTCGCAAGTAGATAAATTGACCATATCTCGATGTACGAGATATCTCGTGTCGAGATGTCTCGTGTTAACCACTTGGAGTGTTAATGTGAAGTGGTGAACTTCAAGTAATACATCACTATTTCTCTCATGTAGAAGACAGGTACGTTTCGGTGGTTGTCTCGACGAGGTAACTCGTCATTAGCAAGATTGACCAGATCTTGAAGAACGGGATATCTCGCAATTAGATAAATTGACCAGATCTCGATGTACGAGATATCTCGTGTCGAGATGTCTCGTGTTAACCACTTGGAGTGTTAATGTGAAGTGGTGAACTTCAAGTAATACATCACTATTTCTCTCATGTAGAAGACAGGTACGTTTCGGTGGTTGTCTCGACGAGGTAACTCGTCATTAGCAAGATTGACCAGATCTTGAAGAACGGGATATCTCGCAATTAGATAAATTGACCAGATCTCGATGTACGAGATATCTCGTGTCGAGATGTCTCGTGTTAACCACTTGGAGTGTTAATGTGAAGTGGTGAACTTCAAGTAATACATCACTATTTCTCTCATGTAGAAGACAGGTACGTTTCGGTGGTTGTCTCGACGAGGTAACTCGTCATTAGCAAGATTGACCAGATCTTGAAGAACGGGATATCTCGCAATTAGATAAATTGACCAGATCTCGATGTACGAGATATCTCGTGTCGAGATGTCTCGTGTTAACCACTTGGAGTGTTAATGTGAAGTGGTGAACTTCAAGTAATACATCACTATTTCTCTCATGTAGAAGACAGGTACGTTTCGGTGGTTGTCTCGACGAGGTAACTCGTCATTAGCAAGATTGACCAGATCTTGAAGAACGGAATATCTCGCAAGTAGATAAATTGACCATATCTCGATGTACGAGATATCTCGTGTCGAGATGTCTCGTGTTAACCACTTGGAGTGTTAATGTGAAGTGGTGAACTTCAAGTAATACATCACTATTTCTCTCATGTAGAAGACAGGTACGTTTCGGTGGTTGTCTCGACGAGGTAACTCGTCATTAGCAAGATTGACCAGATCTTGAAGAACGGAATATCTCGCAAGTAGATAAATTGACCATATCTCGATGTACGAGATATCTCGTGTCGAGATGTCTCGTGTTAACCACTTGGAGTGTTAATGTGAAGTGGTGAACTTCAAGTAATACATCACTATTTCTCTCATGTAGAAGACAGGTACGTTTCGGTGGTTGTCTCGACGAGGTAACTCGTCATTAGCAAGATTGACCAGATCTTGAAGAACGGGATATCTCGCAATTAGATAAATTGACCAGATCTCGATGTACGAGATATCTCGTGTCGAGATGTCTCGTGTTAACCACTTGGAGTGTTAATGTGAAGTGGTGAACTTCAAGTAATACATCACTATTTCTCTCATGTAGAAGACAGGTACGTTTCGGTGGTTGTCTCGACGAGGTAACTCGTCATTAGCAAGATTGACCAGATCTTGAAGAACGGGATATCTCGCAATTAGATAAATTGACCAGATCTCGATGTACGAGATATCTCGTGTCGAGATGTCTCGTGTTAACCACTTGGAGTGTTAATGTGAAGTGGTGAACTTCAAGTAATACATCACTATTTCTCTCATGTAGAAGACAGGTACGTTTCGGTGGTTGTCTCGACGAGGTAACTCGTCATTAGCAAGATTGACCAGATCTTGAAGAACGGAATATCTCGCAAGTAGATAAATTGACCATATCTCGATGTACGAGATATCTCGTGTCGAGATGTCTCGTGTTAACCACTTGGAGTGTTAATGTGAAGTGGTGAACTTCAAGTAATACATCACTATTTCTCTCATGTAGAAGACAGGTACGTTTCGGTGGTTGTCTCGACGAGGTAACTCGTCATTAGCAAGATTGACCAGATCTTGAAGAACGGAATATCTCGCAAGTAGATAAATTGACCATATCTCGATGTACGAGATATCTCGAGTCGAGATGTCTCGTGTTAACCACTTGGAGTGTTAATGTGAAGTGGTGAACTTCAAGTAATACATCACTATTTCTCTCATGTAGAAGACAGGTACGTTTCGGTGGTTGTCTCGACGAGGTAACTCGTCATTAGCAAGATTGACCAGATCTTGAAGAACGGGATATCTCGCAATTAGATAAATTGACCAGATCTCGATGTACGAGATATCTCGTGTCGAGATGTCTCGTGTTAACCACTTGGAGTGTTAATGTGAAGTGGTGAACTTCAAGTAATACATCACTATTTCTCTCATGTAGAAGACAGGTACGTTTCGGTGGTTGTCTCGACGAGGTAACTCGTCATTAGCAAGATTGACCAGATCTTGAAGAACGGGATATCTCGCAATTAGATAAATTGACCAGATCTCGATGTACGAGATATCTCGTGTCGAGATGTCTCGTGTTAACCACTTGGAGTGTTAATGTGAAGTGGTGAACTTCAAGTAATACATCACTATTTCTCTCATGTAGAAGACAGGTACGTTTCGGTGGTTGTCTCGACGAGGTAACTCGTCATTAGCAAGATTGACCAGATCTTGAAGAACGGGATATCTCGCAATTAGATAAATTGACCAGATCTCGATGTACGAGATATCTCGTGTCGAGATGTCTCGTGTTAACCACTTGGAGTGTTAATGTGAAGTGGTGAACTTCAAGTAATACATCACTATTTCTCTCATGTAGAAGACAGGTACGTTTCGGTGGTTGTCTCGACGAGGTAACTCGTCATTAGCAAGATTGACCAGATCTTGAAGAACGGGATATCTCGCAATTAGATAAATTGACCAGATCTCGATGTACGAGATATCTCGTGTCGAGATGTCTCGTGTTAACCACTTGGAGTGTTAATGTGAAGTGGTGAACTTCAAGTAATACATCACTATTTCTCTCATGTAGAAGACAGGTACGTTTCGGTTGTTGTCTCGACGAGGTAACTCGTCATTAGCAAGATTGACCAGATCTTGAAGAACGGGATATCTCGCAATTAGATAAATTGACCAGATCTCGATGTACGAGATATCTCGTGTCGAGATGTCTCGTGTTAACCACTTGGAGTGTTAATGTGAAGTGGTGAACTTCAAGTAATACATCACTATTTCTCTCATGTAGAAGACAGGTACGTTTCGGTGGTTGTCTCGACGAGGTAACTCGTCATTAGCAAGATTGACCAGATCTTGAAGAACGGAATATCTCGCAAGTAGATAAATTGACCATATCTCGATGTACGAGATATCTCGTGTCGAGATGTCTCGTGTTAACCACTTGGAGTGTTAATGTGAAGTGGTGAACTTCAAGTAATACATCACTATTTCTCTCATGTAGAAGACAGGTACGTTTCGGTGGTTGTCTCGACGAGGTAACTCGTCATTAGCAAGATTGACCAGATCTTGAAGAACGGAATATCTCGCATGTAGATAAATTGACCATATCTCGATGTACGAGATATCTCGAGTCGAGATGTCTCGTGTTAACCACTTGGAGTGTTAATGTGAAGTGGTGAACTTCAAGTAATACATCACTATTTCTCTCATGTAGAAGACAGGTACGTTTCGGTGGTTGTCTCGACGAGGTAACTCGTCATTAGCAAGATTGACCAGATCTTGAAGAACGGGATATCTCGCAATTAGATAAATTGACCAGATCTCGATGTACGAGATATCTCGTGTCGAGATGTCTCGTGTTAACCACTTGGAGTGTTAATGTGAAGTGGTGAACTTCAAGTAATACATCACTATTTCTCTCATGTAGAAGACAGGTACGTTTCGGTGGTTGTCTCGACGAGGTAACTCGTCATTAGCAAGATTGACCAGATCTTGAAGAACGGGATATCTCGCAATTAGATAAATTGACCAGATCTCGATGTACGAGATATCTCGTGTCGAGATGTCTCGTGTTAACCACTTGGAGTGTTAATGTGAAGTGGTGAACTTCAAGTAATACATCACTATTTCTCTCATGTAGAAGACAGGTACGTTTCGGTGGTTGTCTCGACGAGGTAACTCGTCATTAGCAAGATTGACCAGATCTTGAAGAACGGGATATCTCGCAATTAGATAAATTGACCAGATCTCGATGTACGAGATATCTCGTGTCGAGATGTCTCGTGTTAACCACTTGGAGTGTTAATGTGAAGTGGTGAACTTCAAGTAATACATCACTATTTCTCTCATGTAGAAGACAGGTACGTTTCGGTGGTTGTCTCGACGAGGTAACTCGTCATTAGCAAGATTGACCAGATCTTGAAGAACGGGATATCTCGCAATTAGATAAATTGACCAGATCTCGATGTACGAGATATCTCGTGTCGAGATGTCTCGTGTTAACCACTTGGAGTGTTAATGTGAAGTGGTGAACTTCAAGTAATACATCACTATTTCTCTCATGTAGAAGACAGGTACGTTTCGGTGGTTGTCTCGACGAGGTAACTCGTCATTAGCAAGATTGACCAGATCTTGAAGAACGGAATATCTCGCAAGTAGATAAATTGACCATATCTCGATGTACGAGATATCTCGTGTCGAGATGTCTCGTGTTAACCACTTGGAGTGTTAATGTGAAGTGGTGAACTTCAAGTAATACATCACTATTTCTCTCATGTAGCAGACAGGTACGTTTCGGTGGTTGTCTCGACGAGGTAACTCGTCATTAGCAAGATTGACCAGATCTTGAAGAACGGGATATCTCGCAATTAGATAAATTGACCAGATCTCGATGTACGAGATATCTCGTGTCGAGATGTCTCGTGTTAACCACTTGGAGTGTTAATGTGAAGTGGTGAACTTCAAGTAATACATCACTATTTCTCTCATGTAGAAGACAGGTACGTTTCGGTGGTTGTCTCGACGAGGTAACTCGTCATTAGCAAGATTGAACAGATCTTGAAGAACGGAATATCTCGCAAGTAGATAAATTGACCATATCTCGATGTACGAGATATCTCGTGTCGAGATGTCTCGTGTTAACCACTTGGAGTGTTAATGTGAAGTGGTGAACTTCAAGTAATACATCACTATTTCTCTCATGTAGAAGACAGGTACGTTTCGGTGGTTGTCTCGACGAGGTAACTCGTCATTAGCAAGATTGACCAGATCTTGAAGAACGGAATATCTCGCAAGTAGATAAATTGACCATATCTCGATGTACGAGATATCTCGTGTCGAGATGTCTCGTGTTAACCACTTGGAGTGTTATGTAAAGTGGTGAACTTCAAGTAATACATCACTATTTCTCTCATGTAGAAGACAGGTACGTTTCGGTGGTTGTCTTGACGAGGTAACTCGTCATTAGCAAGATTGACCAGATCTTGAAGAACGGGATATCTCGCAATTAGATAAATTGACCAGATCTCGATGTACGAGATATCTCGTGTCGAGATGTCTCGTGTTAACCACTTGGAGTGTTAATGTGAAGTGGTGAACTTCAAGTAATACATCACTATTTCTCTCATGTAGAAGACAGGTACGTTTCGGTGGTTGTCTCGACGAGGTAACTCGTCATTAGCAAGATTGACCAGATCTTGAAGAACGGGATATCTCGCAATTATAGATAAATTGACCAGATCTCGATGTACGAGATATCTCGTGTCGAGATGTCTCGTGTTAACCACTTGGAGTGTTAATGTGAAGTGGTGAACTTCAAGTAATACATCACTATTTCTCTCATGTAGAAGACAGGTACGTTTCGGTGGTTGTCTCGACGAGGTAACTCGTCATTAGCAAGATTGACCAGATCTTGAAGAACGGGATATCTCGCAATTAGATAAATTGACCAGATCTCGATGTACGAGATATCTCGTGTCGAGATGTCTCGTGTTAACCACTTGGAGTGTTAATGTGAAGTGGTGAACTTCAAGTAATACATCACTATTTCTCTCATGTAGAAGACAGGTACGTTTCGGTGGTTGTCTCGACGAGGTAACTCGTCATTAGCAAGATTGACCAGATCTTGAAGAACGGGATATCTCGCAATTAGATAAATTGACCAGATCTCGATGTACGAGATATCTCGTGTCGAGATGTCTCGTGTTAACCACTTGGAGTGTTAATGTGAAGTGGTGAACTTCAAGTAATACATCACTATTTCTCTCATGTAGAAGACAGGTACGTTTCGGTTGTTGTCTCGACGAGGTAACTCGTCATTAGCAAGATTGACCAGATCTTGAAGAACGGGATATCTCGCAATTAGATAAATTGACCAGATCTCGATGTACGAGATATCTCGTGTCGAGATGTCTCGTGTTAACCACTTGGAGTGTTAATGTGAAGTGGTGAACTTCAAGTAATACATCACTATTTCTCTCATGTAGAAGACAGGTACGTTTCGGTGGTTGTCTCGACGAGGTAACTCGTCATTAGCAAGATTGACCAGATCTTGAAGAACGGAATATCTCGCAAGTAGATAAATTGACCATATCTCGATGTACGAGATATCTCGTGTCGAGATGTCTCGTGTTAACCACTTGGAGTGTTAATGTGAAGTGGTGAACTTCAAGTAATACATCACTATTTCTCTCATGTAGAAGACAGGTACGTTTCGGTGGTTGTCTCGACGAGGTAACTCGTCATTAGCAAGATTGACCAGATCTTGAAGAACGGAATATCTCGCAAGTAGATAAATTGACCATATCTCGATGTACGAGATATCTCGAGTCGAGATGTCTCGTGTTAACCACTTGGAGTGTTAATGTGAAGTGGTGAACTTCAAGTAATACATCACTATTTCTCTCATGTAGAAGACAGGTACGTTTCGGTGGTTGTCTCGACGAGGTAACTCGTCATTAGCAAGATTGACCAGATCTTGAAGAACGGGATATCTCGCAATTAGATAAATTGACCAGATCTCGATGTACGAGATATCTCGTGTCGAGATGTCTCGTGTTAACCACTTGGAGTGTTAATGTGAAGTGGTGAACTTCAAGTAATACATCACTATTTCTCTCATGTAGAAGACAGGTACGTTTCGGTGGTTGTCTCGACGAGGTAACTTGTCATTAGCAAGATTGACCAGATCTTGAAGAACGGGATATCTCGCAATTAGATAAATTGACCAGATCTCGATGTACGAGATATCTCGTGTCGAGATGTCTCGTGTTAACCACTTGGAGTGTTAATGTGAAGTGGTGAACTTCAAGTAATACATCACTATTTCTCTCATGTAGAAGACAGGTACGTTTCGGTGGTTGTCTCGACGAGGTAACTCGTCATTAGCAAGATTGACCAGATCTTGAAGAACGGGATATCTCGCAATTAGATAAATTGACCAGATCTCGATGTACGAGATATCTCGTGTCGAGATGTCTCGTGTTAACCACTTGGAGTGTTAATGTGAAGTGGTGAACTTCAAGTAATACATCACTATTTCTCTCATGTAGAAGACAGGTACGTTTCGGTGGTTGTCTCGACGAGGTAACTCGTCATTAGCAAGATTGACCAGATCTTGAAGAACGGGATATCTCGCAATTAGATAAATTGACCAGATCTCGATGTACGAGATATCTCGTGTCGAGATGTCTCGTGTTAACCACTTGGAGTGTTAATGTGAAGTGGTGAACTTCAAGTAATACATCACTATTTCTCTCATGTAGAAGACAGGTACGTTTCGGTGGTTGTCTCGACGAGGTAACTCGTCATTAGCAAGATTGACCAGATCTTGAAGAACGGAATATCTCGCAAGTAGATAAATTGACCATATCTCGATGTACGAGATATCTCGTGTCGAGATGTCTCGTGTTAACCACTTGGAGTGTTAATGTGAAGTGGTGAACTTCAAGTAATACATCACTATTTCTCTCATGTAGAAGACAGGTACGTTTCGGTGGTTGTCTCGACGAGGTAACTCGTCATTAGCAAGATTGACCAGATCTTGAAGAACGGGATATCTCGCAATTAGATAAATTGACCAGATCTCGATGTACGAGATATCTCGTGTCGAGATGTCTCGTGTTAACCACTTGGAGTGTTAATGTGAAGTGGTGAACTTCAAGTAATACATCACTATTTCTCTCATGTAGAAGACAGGTACGTTTCGGTGGTTGTCTCGACGAGGTAACTCGTCATTAGCAAGATTGAACAGATCTTGAAGAACGGAATATCTCGCAAGTAGATAAATTGACCATATCTCGATGTACGAGATATCTCGTGTCGAGATGTCTCGTGTTAACCACTTGGAGTGTTAATGTGAAGTGGTGAACTTCAAGTAATACATCACTATTTCTCTCATGTAGAAGACAGGTACGTTTCGGTGGTTGTCTCGACGAGGTAACTCGTCATTAGCAAGATTGACCAGATCTTGAAGAACGGAATATCTCGCAAGTAGATAAATTGACCATATCTCGATGTACGAGATATCTCGTGTCGAGATGTCTCGTGTTAACCACTTGGAGTGTTAATGTGAAGTGGTGAACTTCAAGTAATACATCACTATTTCTCTCATGTAGAAGACAGGTACGTTTCGGTGGTTGTCTCGACGAGGTAACTCGTCATTAGCAAGATTGACCAGATCTTGAAGAACGGAATATCTCGCAAGTAGATAAATTGACCATATCTCGATGTACGAGATATCTCGTGTCGAGATGTCTCGTGTTAACCACTTGGAGTGTTAATGTGAAGTGGTGAACTTCAAGTAATACATCACTATTTCTCTCATGTAGAAGACAGGTACGTTTCGGTGGTTGTCTCGACGAGGTAACTCGTCATTAGCAAGATTGACCAGATCTTGAAGAACGGGATATCTCGCAATTAGATAAATTGACCAGATCTCGATGTACGAGATATCTCGTGTCGAGATGTCTCGTGTTAACCACTTGGAGTGTTAATGTGAAGTGGTGAACTTCAAGTAATACATCACTATTTCTCTCATGTAGAAGACAGGTACGTTTCGGTGGTTGTCTCGACGAGGTAACTCGTCATTAGCAAGATTGACCAGATCTTGAAGAACGGGATATCTCGCAATTAGATAAATTGACCAGATCTCGATGTACGAGATATCTCGTGTCGAGATGTCTCGTGTTAACCACTTGGAGTGTTAATGTGAAGTGGTGAACTTCAAGTAATACATCACTATTTCTCTCATGTAGAAGACAGGTACGTTTCGGTGGTTGTCTCGACGAGGTAACTCGTCATTAGCAAGATTGACCAGATCTTGAAGAACGGGATATCTCGCAATTAGATAAATTGACCAGATCTCGATGTACGAGATATCTCGTGTCGAGATGTCTCGTGTTAACCACTTGGAGTGTTAATGTGAAGTGGTGAACTTCAAGTAATACATCACTATTTCTCTCATGTAGAAGACAGGTACGTTTCGGTGGTTGTCTCGACGAGGTAACTCGTCATTAGCAAGATTGACCAGATCTTGAAGAACGGAATATCTCGCAAGTAGATAAATTGACCATATCTCGATGTACGAGATATCTCGTGTCGAGATGTCTCGTGTTAACCACTTGGAGTGTTAATGTGAAGTGGTGAACTTCAAGTAATACATCACTATTTCTCTCATGTAGAAGACAGGTACGTTTCGGTGGTTGTCTCGACGAGGTAACTCGTCATTAGCAAGATTGACCAGATCTTGAAGAACGGAATATCTCGCAAGTAGATAAATTGACCATATCTCGATGTACGAGATATCTCGTGTCGAGATGTCTCGTGTTAACCACTTGGAGTGTTAATGTGAAGTGGTGAACTTCAAGTAATACATCACTATTTCTCTCATGTAGAAGACAGGTACGTTTCGGTGGTTGTCTCGACGAGGTATCTCGCCATTAGCAAAATTGACCAGATCTTGATGGACGGGATACCTCGCAATTAGATAAATTGACCAGATCTCGATGTACGAGATATAAACGTAGGCAAGTTATTAGTGCTCCATGTTTACCTTTGGAATGGATCCCTTCTCATATGGAGAGGAAATGAAATGGCAGGTTTCTCGGCAAAGGATGGAATCTCATAGCTATATACTTCTCTTGTAAAAACAAACTTTTTGCGAGCAAGAAACTTCAGAACAATATCTCTTGGGAAATTGTCGCTGTCGATTTTATTGATATCACCAGAGTTATTACTCGAGCCAATCGCCTTTAGCTAAGTCTTTGGTTTTAAAATGACAGAATGTTTATTCATTTTATGAAAACGCTTTTAGGTTTCCTTGAAATCGTATAACATTTCTATACCGTTGTCAACAGCACAATAAAGTACCATTATGGTTGTTGTTTCTATTGATATCACCAGAGCTTTTTTTTCTACTCGGGCCGATTTTTGTTAGATGTGAATCCGGATTTAAAATACAACAAAATTATTCTTTATTTTATGAAAACGTTTTAGGATTTTCCTGAAAGATTACTTTTTCCAGCCGTTGTTAAAACTCAGTTGCCGACACGCCTTTGTGTTGTCGACTTTATTGATAGCACCAACGCACTACTACTAGGGCCGACTGTCAGAAGCTATGCCTCTGCTTTTAAAATGCCATAGAATATATAATTATTTTTTAAACGTTTTTAGGTTTCCCTGAAAGAGTACATTTCCATGCTGTTGTCAACAACACAGTTTAACATTGTTATCATTGTGTACTCTATTGATATCACTACTACTCTAGCCGACTGCCTTTAACTACGCCTCTGGTTTCAAAATGCTACAGAATATTTAATTATTTTATGATAACGCTTTTAGTTTTCCCTGAAGAGTATAACATTTTTATACCGATATCAGCAACACTTGAACACCGTTATCGACTTTTTTGATATTAAGAGATACTACTTGGGCCGACCAACCTTTAGCTACACCTCTGGTTTTAAACTGTCCTAAGAAGTTCTTCATTTTATGGAAAACGTTTTAAGATTTTTCTTAAAGAGTATAGCAATTTCCACACATGCCGTTGTTATCCTCACAGCAGAGCACCGTTATCAGTATCAACTTTATTTACTATATCACCAGAGCTACTACTCAGGCCGATTGTCCATAGCTATGTCTCTGGTTTCAAGATATAACAAAGTATTTTTTTATTGTGTAGAAACGTCTGAGATTTCTCTGAAAGAGTACATTTTCATGCCGTTAACAGAGTGGGACACCGTTATAGTTGTCGACTTGATGGGTATCACTAGAGCTACTAGTCAGCCCGATTGTCCTTAGCTATGCCTCTGGATTCAAAATATAACAAAATATTTCTTTATTTTAGAAAACGTTTTGATTTCCCTGAAAGAGTACAGCATTTCCATACCGTTCTCAGCAACACAGTAAAGCACCATTATCGCCCTCGACCTTATGGATCTCACCAGAGCGTTAAGTCCCCCGGTATGTCAGATGCCAAAACTAATTAACAGCGCGTGTTTTTCCACGGTAGTCCATGCCTCCTCTCGCAATTGGTTGTAAGACCTTGGAACGTATGAAACAGAAATTGAGCACGTATGTGAGAAACAAAGACTGGAAGATATTCCGTAACACACATGGAAGGGCTGTCCGTTGTCTGAGCTCCCCGATGCGTATACTCTCAATAGGCCATGAATCGTGACAATCCCATTCACTAAACACAGAAAATATATCGGTAATTTAAGTTCATCACACTCTTGCTCTCAGTTGAGGTCTCATGTAATAGAAACGCAAGATTAGAGGCATCGTAAAGTTTTAGTACCAAGGGGATTACGACACTGGGAGTAGGACATGTGGTTTCGTAATGCCAAATAATTAGCGATAAATTGGTATCGTTAGAATTAAGACAATACTTTTTTTGTCAATGCTGTCCCTTTGAGTGAATGTGGATGGTCTTAATTTGATGAGTTTTCTCCAGTTGAGTACTTGCTAAACCTTTTGGCCGCGCCCATCTTTTTTGTTTACATAGACCTGAAGACAATGCCTTCTTTTTAGACTGTTGTGGTCAACCATGCGCGTTACTGGAACGTAAATAAGCATATTTGGTGCTCACTATTTTCCCGCTTAACCCTCCAAGTCGTTTCGACGAGGTACCTCGTCCATCAAGATCCCAATATTTTTGCTGTGATGGGACGATATCTCGTCACCAAGATGCTGACCATTTTTTTACGATGACGAGATCAAGATCCGATCAGTTTTCTTGCAATGACAAGTGTCTCGTCCTTCTCGACTGACAGTTGTAACTTTTTTATTTTTGCAATACGAATATGGGTGCATTAGACAATGACGTTACGTCTTTTATTGCGGTCGTTTTTGGTAGGTATTTAATTAACGTCGCACCCGACCAACACAATAGGCTATTCGGTTGTTTTTGGAATTGCGTAGCAATCACCGGGGGTTCGCTAGCGTTATTATTATTTTCTTTTTTATCTCAGCGATCGCTAAAGATAGAATAAAAATTTCAACGGATTTGAAACCTGCGGAAAATTTTACACCAGATAGATACCTTATACAGTTGATTTTCTTTTAAAAATAACTTTTCAATTGAATATCTTTTATATTTCGCAAGAAATTGTGATGTCACGCCCATTGGATCTCTTCGCAATTAAATGGGAATGCGTAGGAATCACACCGGGGTTGGCGAGCGTTAACGAGATCATGATCTTCCTGTTGAACTCTATTTTAACATGTATTATTGAAATCAGGCATGACTACAAGTCAAAATAGATGTTGTTTTTATATATGCTATATTTAACTGTTGTCCTGTAAATAGAAATTTCAAAGCAAAAACAAAAGGAGAATCTGGCATAAAGTCAGAATCACCTATAAAACAAAATGAGAAAAACACATAAAGGGTAACGACGACTACCCATTAGAAAAGGTCACTCCTGTGTATCGGCTCATGTAAACTGCCAAAAATTCTGAAATTTTCGATATTCCCCACTATTTGATGGTGTTGACATTTCACTATGTCGAGAGATTCTCCTGTAAAGATCTAAATAGTTGAAAATAAAGACTTTTGGACTGCGTAGTAATCACTGGGATTGGCGAGCGTTAGCGAGCAGTGGTCACACCTGACCCCACGAAAAGAACTGTCACGGGCAAGGAAACTTTTACATTCGATCGATACCTAATACATTTGATTTTCTTAACGTGTTTCTCCTTAAATGAAGGGGGCGTGGTAGCCCAGTTGGAAGAGTAACGGATTAGCAAATGGAGGCTTGCGAGCTCAAAACGTGGTCCAACCAAAGACTGTTGCGTACGTGGAGGCTGATGTACATTAAATATGTAGTGGCCTAAATGTCATCACATTTGGCATGCTGTGGAAGTTTGGAGAGTAGAGTGTCATATCAGGTGTTGCCCTCGTCATCAGACCGTTGTTCAAGAGTTCGAGCTGTTGTCTCCAGATCTTTTCCTTGTGGATTTATCCCGGACCATCGCCAGTGGCCTATTGTGTTGCTCCAGTGCGACATTAGTTCACTACCTACCTCTCTTTCAATTAAAATTACAATAGCGGTTCGGTTGAGGTTACATATCGATACCTCGGTTTCAATGTGTAACAACTCAAAAAGTATTACTTCGGAGATAATTGACAAAATATATTGAACAACATGTCTTTGGTTGTGTATGCCTCTATCGCCTATTTTGATGAAACAATTACATAGCATTGAAATATCGAGTTGTTTCTCCTCGGAACTGGTAACTTAACTCAGATCACAAAATTTTGGACTTGTTACCCTTTGAAACCAGTGAAAAAATCTGTGTTGCCACCCACAAAATGTTAGGTGGAGAATATGAAAAGAGAAGGATCTAGCGTCATTTTACATGAGTAAAAGCGTTAATTTTGAAAGATAGCAAGTACTAGATACCCAATAACAAAACACAGGACGTGGTAATCATTTTATTAGGTTAGAACTGAAATCAGTACCCAAAAATTAATTGAAAGCAGCTATATTTCGGTTCTGTTATGAAAACCAGTGCTATTAGTCTCAACGTAAGCCAATTGTAAAGCATGCAGACAGTTCGGCAATTTTGCATCTGCCTCGTGTTGTTTTCAATATACGGTAGGGTGAATCATATCGCTCGATTCCGTTTTAAATGGATTTGATCGTAAAAGGCATGTGGTGTCGTCTCCCAAAAATGGTAGCATATGAATTGTACTAAATCGTACATGAGGAAAAAAACAACCAACAGCTAAGAAAATCACGTTCTTATTAGTTAGACATATATTTACACAATTTACAAAGAATCAACATTCATGTATCGAGATGTGCATCTCACGGGTCAGCGCGAGGAAAACTCAACCTCGCTTCTCGCTCTCTCCCCGTCGACTCCCAGTCCCCTCAACGGCAAAGGTCAAAGGCCAGTCGGCGATCCGTCGAAAAGAACCCCTGCCGAAGCGGCTTCTGTTTCAGTCTCCTTTTTGTCGCTCGTAAAACTCGCGAAGCAAAAACAACAGTTGGGTTGCAGCTGGCTCCAATGTTTCACGATCTCACAGGCAGGTGTTTTCAAAAGTATAATGTCGGTCGCTTCAATATGTTGACTTTTTATTAAATAGTGTAGAAATGGTTACCGTTAGTCACATAGAACCACCAGGAAATTTGGAAGTTCCCGGAAGGCCAGAGTTTCTGAGAGATCTGCCTGTCTGTCATTGAAAATATCTTGAAAATAGTGCGAATTTAGGCAGATAGATAGTGAATTTAAGTCGCATTGGAGCAACAAAACGGGCTATTGGTGACGGTCCGAGATAAATCCCGAAAGGAACGACACCTCGTCATCTTGAAGGACGGTCAGATGACACCTGAGCTGGCCCACCACTTCATTAAACTTCAACACCACATCCACGGGAGGTCATTTGAGGCCATGACTGATTTAATGTGTACCAGCCCCCACGTGCACGACGGTTACGAACTCTCAACCCTCTGGTTGCTAATCCACTACTCTTCCAACCGGGTTACCAAGGCCCCTTTTTAATTGGAAAAGCATTTAAATTGCTGTATAAAATAAATTCTATAATAATTCGCACGTTGGCAAAAGAATCTTTTGGAAAGATACTATTGGTCTTTTCCTTAGAATAGAACCATTTGGAAAGAGTCTGTTAGTAATTTCCTTGGAACTTAATCTTTTGGAAGGATTCTGTTTGTCAAAATGCAAAACTATTTCAAAGTTATGCAGAAAGACTGCAGACTGTGAAGTGGAATTATGCCTGTGAACCCCATAGAGTTTTACAGGAATATTAACGAAATTATAGATACATTTTGTGGTAGGTAGGAATTTTAATTAACGTCGCACTGGAGCAACACAACATACTATTTACGACGGTCAGGAATCCAACCCCCAAGTGAAATGGTGGGAAAGTGTAAAATACAGAAATATTGTGTTTCATATATACAGACCAAAGTTTTAATTTTTTTAAATTTCACATTTTTATTAAGTGATAAACATTAAAGTGCCATTCCCCAGCGACAGCAAATTTCTCTTAGTCAAGCCACACATTCGTTCAACATTAGTCCTACGACATTAAATTGGCTGAAATAAGCATGCGCGTTTTTGTGTTTTCTGTAGAGAAACTGAGTATGCTAACGCATTCAATATGTTTTGTTGTATGCTGCTATAGTGTGTAGCCAGGATAACAGAGATAAGAATCAATGAATAGTTAATTTATGCTTTATTATTGTTCTACTTATGAGGTACGTAGGTATTTTAATTAACATAGCAACACCACGGGGCTTCTGGCGACGGTTCGGGATCAAACCCGAAGGGACAACACCACATTTCGTCGCAAAAACACTACGCCATCGGTATCTAGCTTAACAGAAAAAGCCTCTCATAAAGAGAGATAAGGGAAATTTAACAAAATATTTTGCTATTCAAAAGTATATCAATTAAATATTTAGGTCATTATAACGTTTTTAGTCATTTTTTAAGTCAACAAAATCCGGGCTCTTCTCATAAGTTCAACGTTTTACGCATTTACATTTACTTAAGGTGTCTTGATGCTCCAACTGCCAATCAGTCGAGTATTGGCTGAAACTAAATGACGAACAATGCGATGTTAATCTAATTTGGGAAAATTCTTTGCTAACCTAAAGCATATCAATTAAATTTGTAGGTCATATTTTTCATTTTAAGGTCAACAAAATCCTGGCCCTTTCGACAAATACTACGTTTCAAGCATTTACATTTGTTTGAAGTGTCTGGACATCACAACTCAATTAACTACGTTATTCTGAGAAACAAAAAAAAGGGCGAACAGTACAAATCTAATAAATAATAAATCTCTTAATAACATTCCTTGGAAGGGGAACATACTTTACGATGTTATTCGAAATTGCGAAAATCTTTTGCAAATCATAAGTATACAATTATTTTTTAGGTTATTTTTTCACGTTTTTAGGCATGTTTAGACCAACAAACTCCGAGCTGTGCTAATGAATGCAACGCGCATTTACAAGTTGCTTGCCGGGTAGTGCTCATTATTAATTTACTTACATTAGTTTGATTTCTCTCGACGCTCCAAATGACAGTTAACGAAGTTTTGTTGAAACTAAATGGCGAAAAATACAAATCTAACAATTCCAGTCTTGTGAAGGAAGGGGAAAATGCTTTATGTTATTCGAATTTGTGATGTTAAAAAAAAAAAAGAGAATTCTAGATACAAATCACGAATTGTTGCCTGATACAAGCGTTCCTTTTCTATCAGACGAGGAAAATACATGCGTGATTTACCCATGAGGAAAGAGTTTCATAAAATTGACCTTGCAAGAACAAGTTTGCTGTGACCTGTGGTTATCTGTAATGAAGTACTATTTGAGACAAAAATATTTTTCGTTCTTTCTACGAAATATTTGGGGATGCAACAACGTGCATAGAAAAATTGTTACTAGGTGTATTTAAAGTGAAGGTCATTCCTATACCTTAAAAAGTGTTTCGCTAAATGCAGAACTTCTGCTTTTGTTTGAGGGCGATCACACCAAATGCTTTCAAGGAGATATCTTTCAATTTCGACAATTTCAGACAAATAAAACAATCTATAATTGAAATACGTGACATTTTAAGAGTTAATACATTTCACAAGTATGTTTTCCAAGGATTAGCTGTCCTAAACTGTTCATCTAAGATAAATTTCACCTTAACGACAAAATTTCATGTGATTAGGTTGATTACTTTATTCCTCTGATTAAGCGTTATTTGCGAATAGTGTAGCGTTGCTTTTCCTACAACTAAACAACCCTTTAGGAATAAAGGACCACATCTTTCTAAGTAATCTATGGATGCTTTCAACCTTTAGAACGATTCTCTTGGTCCTTTTCTTGGAATAGAATTCTTTGGAACGATTCCTTTTAATAAAATACAGTCTTCTGGAAAGATTTTATTGGCCCTTTCCTTGGAATAGGCTAACCGTCCGAAAAGATTTTATAGCTCCTTTCATTAGAATAGAATTTGTTGAAAATTTTTTATTGCTTCATTTCTAAAATTAAATTCTTGGGAAAGATACTATTGTTCAGTTCCTTAGAATAAAATCCATTTGGATTCTCTTAGTCCGTTCCTTAGAATAGAATCCCTTCCTTGGTTATTGGTTGGAATATTCGTCCTTTCCTTCAGTCTTGATTTTCTATACTGTTATTTTCATTATTTTTATTTTTTCATATTTCATATTTCCGTATCAAATTCACAAATCAAAATTATTTGTAATCTGACGATCTTAATCACGTGTGAAAAGAAAAGTTGACTCCACAGTTCAGAAAATCTGTATAATTCCAGTCGCCCATTTGTCAAAGATGAGTATATTTCACAGCGGATAGCGGGAAAAATATTTCATCACCTTTCTCTACATTAACCCTCCTGGTGCTTGTGGCGACGAAGTAACTCGTCCGTTATCAAAAATGACTAGATTTTAATGGACGAGGTATCTCGTCATTAAAAGAACTTACCTGATCCTGATCTCGTCATCATCAAAAAAAGTTACCGCCGCCGCCGCAAGATTAAAAGCTCGCTTTTTTCGCTCGATTCTTAGACGGTTTCCTGAGAAAGTACGGGTCAGAAAATTACTAAATTAACATGGTATGTTACAAATTGTACAGGGAACAAGATGGAGAAAAATTTTTTTACCGATGCGGCTATTATTTTTGGGTTTATTAAGTGTCGAATAAAGCGAAATTTCTAACGCGAGTTACCAAAACACATACAAATTTTCAGTCTTAAGCCGTGATTTTTTTAGAGTACCTGAAACCTAAATTTTTGCACCACGCCGAGAGTTATTAGAAATTTCAATTTGTGCCTGATAATATTTTTTTGAAATTCAGGAAAAAGCGGGACGTTTTTGTAACATTTTTGTTAAAACTGTCATATCAATATCTTATTACTATTAGTTTTTAAATTTGAAAACATCACAGGAAACATTAGAATGTACTCTTTCTTACGGTACAATTATTTTTAAAATTGGTTCATAAATAAATTCGATGCGATGAAAAGTATAATTTCTCGATATTGTACAAATTGTTCCTCGAGCTGACGCGCGGTGATCAAACGTCAAACGGCCATTATGAAACTCGCTGTGACGTCATGGAACGGAGGCGAGCGGGGGCGGAAGTTTCGCCGTCGCAGGAGATTGACTCAGCGATAGGAGTGTTGGCGAGCAGGGGGAGGAGCCCCCAAGCATAAAAAATAAATGTCATTTGAAAATAAGAGAATGGTTAGCGAGGAAAAGGCCTCTATTCCAGATGATTGTTTCCAAGTAGCAGCATAAACAGTCACTATCAGGGAAAAAATTTTGAATCACTTAAATAGAAAGATATCGTTCCAGAGCTTGAAACTTTTCACTAACTTCAAGAAACATAATCATATGAGGAGTTCGCACACATAATTCTACCTATCAACCTACAGTATTACCTGCATGATATCGAACCAACTTTGACCTTCTTGACCAATAGAAAGGATTCTATTCTAATGAAATGAGCAATTAGATCTTCTTTATAAAGGTTGATAGAACCCCCGGATTCTTTAGAAAGATGTGCTTATTTAATCATTAACCATCCATGTGGTCTCGTTCATAAAAATCTGAACAATTTTTATGATGGTGAGATCAAGATCTGGTCAGTTTTCTTCTTTTGGCGAGATATCTTGTCCATCAAGGTCTGGACTGTTTTCTTGTTTTGCAAGATATATTTTCCATCAAGATCTGGTCAGTTTTCTTTTGATAGGATATTTTGGCCATCCAGAGAGATCAGTTTTCTCCTTTTAACGATGTATCTTGTCCATCAAGGTCAGGACAGTTTTCTTGTTTTAACGAGATGTCCATCAAGATCTAGTGAATTTTCTTCTTAAGACGTGATATCCTCTTCATCAAGATCTGGTCAACGAATGACGAGACATCTCTCGATACCACTGCTTGACAGAGGCCGCAACATGACACGGAACGTTGTCGTTCTGGAAGTAACATTCGTCAATTCCATAAAATTGCCAGAGCGTAGGACGAACCTGATTGTCCTAAATGTTCATGTAGGCATTCAATTTACCAGGAACAACATGCTAAGGTCCCTGGCCATACCACGAAAAACACCCCAAACAAGAAGTCGGATTTTATGCAAATCCGCTGGCGTCCGGTCCATTATTGTAGGACAGTGTATATTTCGTCATCAGCAAGATTGGTTAGATCTCTTGATAGACGATATATCTCGTCGGAACCAATTGAAAGGTTAAGGTCGGCACTGCATTCATTTCATTTTAAGGCGCAAAGGTCACAATTGGACCAGCTACGCCGAACACGAGACAATGTCAAATAAATGATGTCGTGAAAGGGAAAAAAAGAAAGGCAGGTTAATAAGTAGTTTCTTAACTTCGCACTGAAGCAACATAGCGGGCTAATGGCGAAAATCCAGAAACCAACTCGAAGTGAAAGATCCAAGAACAACGCATTGTAACTTTGAACCAGAATCAGTAGATGGGAACAACACTTGAGATTCCACCCCACCTCTCCAAACTTCCACACCACGCCAACGTGAGGACATTTGAGGCCACGACAGATTTAACGTACACCAGCCCCCGTGTACACGATGGTCTTTGGTTGGACCGAGTTTAGAAATTGCTAATGCATTACTCTTCCATTTGGGCTATCCCGGCTCAAAAAAAAAGGATTGGTGAATATGTATATGGTATTTTAATTAACGTCTAGCACTGGAGCAACGGGCTATTAATGGCGTACTGCGATCAATAGCCCCGAAAAAATCCAAGGACAAACACGTAATTTTGAACCAGGGTCAGATGACGAGGCAACACCTGAGCTGCCTCCCCACTCTCCTAACGTCCACAACGTGAGGGCATTTATGCCACAACAGATTTTACGTGCACCAGCCTCCACTTACACGATGATCCTTGGCTGGTAGAGTTTAAACTCGCAACCCTCAGTTGCTAATCCGTTGGTCTTGCAATTGGGGGACCGTCGTGGCCCAGTGAGTATTCCTACTGCGCTAGCAATATTCGATTTGTAGGCGGCACAGGTTAGGTTCCTGTCAGGAGTACAGTTGCGGGGAAAAAAATTTTAACAGTAGAGCAAATTCAAAGATGGCGTTTGATAGGAACCTAAAGTCTTTCTATTAATTCAAATTCATAAAATGTGAATAAGGGACAATCCTTATATTAAATTGTGCACCAACTTCATTATTTCCAATATGAACCCCGCTTGTGACACACAATTTAGAATTTATACCACAATTTAACTTCTTATACCAAAGTTCATGTTATTAGGAACTGCCGTTTCGAAGTTATGAGGACAGAAAGATTGGAGATGCTAATGTTAAATCAGTTTCTTAGACTTTTATGGATATAATCTTAAATAATATTTCTATAGCGCTGATATGTACCGCATGTTACTGTTAAACATCCCAAGCACAATACACTTAGTATTTTATTTTAAAAATAGTTTTAGTATGCAATAATAATTATTAAATAAATGTTTGAAAAAATGATGACTTCGAAACATATTATATATTTTAAAGGGAATCGATTCAGAAGGACTCTAGTATGGTCATACAAAATTTCAGCTCTTTCCGATAGTTAGTTTTTGAGCTGCATGAAATTTCACAATTACCGCGATTTTAGGAACAAACCAGAAATTTATAAAACGCCTGAAAAACCTCGGATAATAGTTCTCCGATCGTTTGCACTTGCACAGTAGATATAATGATGTAATTCTAGAATCGTTTGCACTTGTATAATAAATATAATAATTCTCGGATTGCTGAAAAATACGTTTGAAATAGTGTTGAAATTTGAAATTCGAGTAGCTATAACTACAATTAATCTCCATCTACGAATAGCGTCTTTCTATGTGGAGATAATCCCTGAAATTGAAGCTAGCTTTAACATTGAATATCTCGGGATATATTGATAGTAAAGTCATGAACTTTTATGTTTAGACTAATTTAACTATGGATAATCTGATTATGACATCAAAACACGCTGTTTTCATTAGAAATTTTCTTTGAGCAAAATTTGATGTGAAGATGTCCCCTTGTGCAACGTTTTTGTATTTGAATTTGTAGAGGATGTTATTCCCTATTGAATGATACCTTTGAATTTGCTCTAGTATGAATAGTGCTCGAAAAAAAGGAGGCGGTTCCAGTTTTATTCTGCGACTGTACATTTCTCCTGTGTGTTTCTCTCTTCTGTGTCAGTAAAACTTTCATTGTGTCTATTACTTGGTATTGAACACAGGGTTTTCACGAATCAGGAAAAACATGAAAAACCTGGAATTGTCAGGAATTTAATTTTGTCCCAAAAAAAATCATGGAAAAGACAGTGAAAATTACAAATTTTCCTCTAAAACCTGGTACTTGCCTCAATGACCAAGAAAATGATTGATCATGGCTTCTCAGACGCTTTGGAGAAAAGTATCCAATAAGATTTGTACACAGTTTCGTATCACTTTATTTTATGAATTTAATTTTTCAACCGATTTTAAAAGAAACGGCTAATATTTAACCGGTAAATAATTTTGTTTCGCCAACTGGCTTAAATTGAAGATTTTCATGCTTATGATCCATTATTTCACAAATTGATTTTTAAGTCAACTATATGTTGGATTATTTGAATAAGTTATTTTAATGCAAAATTACTTGTGCTTTGTATATTAACTTTTACAGTGTATACTTCTTAAATTGGCTTATATTATTGGCGATTGAATGCTAAATTATTTCTTCATTGTTTTTCACTTTAAAAATGTCGTGAATGCTTAAGTATGACCTGTAATTTTGTAAAAATTTATCTGGAGAACCTGGAAAAGTCAGGGAATTTTATTTTTGAAATAGAGACCCTGTGTACGTCTTGTGTCTGATGCGGCATGACCAAATATGGCCATTGCGCCATAAAGCCACCAAACCAACCAACCAAACTAGCTCTTTCGACGGCCCAAAAGAATAATTTTGGACCAGAGTAGGAATAGAGCCAATGACTAAAAATTTTTTTGAAAACTATGACTTACTAAATGGCTTTTTTCGAACAGTTAAAAAACTATCCAGTTAAGGAAATGGCTGGAAAAACCATCTAGGAAGGAAATCGATCTTTCCCGGAGGCCCATTTTAACCGTTCATCTCTTATACGCGGAATCGATTGAACTACGACTAAACCAGCCTTTTAAGAACCGTTTCCGCACCACCAGCTTTTTGCCGGAAATGTTAGTCCATCTGACAAGAAAAAACTTGTCTTAACTTCGCTTAATTCGCACTACTGATTGTAACTTAATAGCCCGCTTAAGTAAAAGTTCAGGGATGGTCATGAGCTGGCGAAGTCGGACGGACAATGGAAGAATTGTCTGCCTTTCTCCTTGCTTCTGGATGTTTTCTTTTATTGTTTTCCAAATCTGAAACAAACTCGTTTTCAGCAGTGGCCTCGAGGAAAACGCGGATTTCATGCTCGTGGATTCAAACGTGGATTTCATATAAAAAAAATATTTTTGACGTTGATGCGGTTTAACCCTTGAAATGGTTTCGACGAGATATCTCATCCTTCAAGATTTTGTCAGTTTTGTTTATTGACAAGATATATCGTCATCGCGATGTTGCCGATCTGCCTACATATGACGAAGAAATCAACATCTTGACATGTTTTCTTCTAATAACGAGGTATCGCGTCCATCAAGATGTGTTAATGGTTTTGCTAATGACGAGATATATCGTCAAGACAACCACCAGTAGGGTTAATTGGTAATTTTTAGTTAACGTCGTACTAGAGCAACACAACGGGCTATTGACGACGGTCCGGGATCAGTCCCTTAATGGAAAGATCCGAGAACAACGCTTCGTAATTTTGAACCACGGCCAGATGACGAAGCAACACCTGAGCTGGTACCCCACTTTCCAAACTTCCACGCCAACCCAACGTGAGGACTTTCGGCCACGACAGATTTAAGGTGCACAGCCGCCTCTACACCATACGTTTACAAACATCCCTGCCCGGACCCGGATTCGAACCAGGAACCTTCCGATCCAGAGGCTAACACCTTAACCACTATACCGGTTGGTCGGCCCAGTAGAGTTAAAAACGGAACAGAAAACTGGCGGCAATCATAAAAATTTTAGCGTTTCAAATGTTTTCCTTATGAATTCGCCGACCAACCGGTATAGTGGTTAAGGTGTTAGCCTCTAGATCGGAAGGTTCGTGGTTCGAATCCGGGTCCGGGCATGGATGTTTGTAAACGTATGGTGTAGAGGCGGCTGGTGCACCTTAAATCTGTCGTGGCCGAAAGTCCTCACGTTGGGTTGGCGTGGAAGTTTGGAGTGTGGGGTGCCAGCTCAGGTGTTGCTTCGTCATCTGACCGTGGTTCAAAATTACGAGGTGTTGTCCTCGAATCTTTCCCTTAAGGGACTGATTCTGGACCGTCGTCAATGGCCCGTTGTGTTGCTCTAGTACGACGTTAACTAAAATTACCATTACCATTACCTTATGAATTCGAGGAGCAGCGGAAACCTGATAGGGAAGAGTAACGGACGGGCCACTGGAGGTTTGCAAGTTCGAATCCAAGCAAAGACCCCGGGAGCAGAAAGTGTTTAAAACTGCGACGCACGTCGCAGAACAATTTCTTGCAGAACAATTTTCCTTATTTTATCTAAATTTTGGACGATTTTTTTTAAATCAAAAGTCACAATGTTCTGCAGTGCAAAGTGCGCTCCTTTCTAAACTTTTTTTTTCTTTTCTAGCTACGGAACAACTTTCCTACACCGCCCAAATTGACACAAACACTTTATAAATGAAACACATCTTCTATGTCAGTGACAAAATATTTAATTTCAAAAGTTATCGACATAATTGCAAATTCTGAGAGTACGCCTTGGTTTTAAATAAAGTAAGTTAATTAATTTTGATGTTTTTTTTACAAATATATAATAAATATTTAGCCGATAACGACTGGTTTTGATTATACTGTCCGGTTAAACGTCTGGTTTTGATTTTACTGCAGTTTTCAAAAATCGGACAAAATGCCTGCAGAACAATTACAATTGCTTGGAGTTGTATTGCAGAACACTGAATATAATTCTGCACCTGGGCCAAAGACCGTCGTGTACAAAGGTGTCGTCGTGTCAAACTTCCTCACGTTGGTGAGGTTTGGCAGTTTGGAGAGGTTTGTATGCCAGCTCAGGTGTTGCCTCGCCATCTGACCGTGATTCAAAATTACGTGGTGTTGTCCTCGGATCTTTCCCTCTTGGGATTATCCCGGACCGTCGTCAATAGCCCATGGTGTTGCTCCAGAACGACGTTAATCAAAATTCTTACTTACATTATCATCGGAAGCGCTACTCCCTTCCAATCCAACCATATGCACAGTAGCCAGTTGTGTTGCTCCAGTGTGACGTAAATTAAAATACCTACCTACAAACCATATACACAACTAGAGGTGGGCAGAATCGAGTACTTTTAAGAATCGAATACTTGGTATTCGATACTTAGGAGCCCACATGCAGAGTTATATTCATTGTTCTGCAACAAAACTCCAAATAATTGCTATTTAAAACCAAGGAATACTTTCAGAATTTGTAATGCTGTCGATAACTTTTGAAGTTAAATATTTTGTCACTGACATAGAAGATGCATCATTTATAAAATGTTTGTGTTAATTTGGGCAGTGTAGGGAAGTTGTTCCGTAGCTGGAAAGACGACCAACCGGTATAGTGGTTAAGGTGTTAGCCTCTAGATCGGAAGGTTCCTGGCACGATTACGGGTCCGGGCATGGATGTTGTAATCGTATGGTGTAGAGGCGGCTGGTGCACCTTAAATCTGTCGTGGCCGAAAGTCCTCACGTTGGGTTGGTGTGGAAGTTTGGTAATGTTAATGGTAATTTTAGTTAAGTATTTCGTACTAGAGCAACACAACGGGATATGTGTGGAAGTTTGGAGAATGGGATGCCAGCTCAGGTGTTGCTTCGTCATCTGACCGAGGTTCAAAATTACGAGGTGTTGTCCTCGGATCTTTCCCTTAAAGTACTGATCCCGGACCATCGTCAATAGCATGTTGTGTTGCTCTAGTACGACGTTACTATACCTAACTAAAATTACCATTACCATTACCGTAGCTGGAAAAGAAAAAAAAGGCGTGGCAAGGAGAGCACTTGCACTGCAGAACATCGTAACTTATGATTTTAAAAAAATCGTCCAAACTTTTCATAAAATTAAGGAAAATTTGCTCTGCAAAGACTTTTGTCTGTTCTGCGACGTGCGTCGAATTTTTAAGCACTTTCTGTTCCCGGGCTTACGAATATCGAATCAGTATTCGAATACATATACAAAACATGACTTTCCATTTTTAAACTAACAAAAATTATCTTCACATTGCAGTGTAAAGACTTTCCACATTTCCCTGGGTCCCATTTTCTTCTGGTACCGGTACCACGGTAAAGCGACCCCCCAGTATGTAGGCCTGCCCTCAAAAATTTCCACTGAATACGAGGTAGGTAGGTCGTCGAATTAACGTCACTCCGGAGCAACACAACGGGCTATTCCACTGCATAAGGTTGTCGGAAAAAGTAAATTTCTTTTGATTTAATTGAGACTGCCTCAAGGAAACATTTGAGATGTTCAGAACTACAGTGGATCAAGTCCATTTTAATACACATTTTGAGATACCCATCCAGATAAAGATTCTGCTCATGTGTGTACTTTTTCTATTCCCCGGGTTTTTCTCCTGCTATCTCTCTGGTACCAAAGCAACTAGGTACTTGATTCAAGATGCACTAAAATGGTTAAACTTAGCCTTTTGACTACGGCTATATATATATAACTGTCGCGATTCTTATAACTTTCAAGGTACAACTGCTGTACTGACCGTTGTCTAAATTCTCTCTAGGCGTGATTCTTATAACTTTCAAGGTACAACCTCTGTACTGGCCATAGTCTAAATTCTCTCTTGGTGCGATTCTT
This sequence comes from Metellina segmentata, assembly GCA_947359465.1. NCBI lineage: Eukaryota > Metazoa > Arthropoda > Arachnida > Araneae > Tetragnathidae > Metellina > Metellina segmentata. Next base: position 146,278,091 of record OX375872.1, on the reverse strand, counting down.
ATAACCTTCAAGGTACAACTGCTGTACCGGCCATAGTCTAAAAGTTAAAGGAGTTCGGGTGTGTGATTATTAGTTTGATCAGAAAGGGGACTTCAACCACTCTTGCTCTGAACGCCTCATTTGTTCCTTCACAAAAGAAGGTTGGCCTCAAATCGAAAACAAACCTCGTGACCTAAGTCGAAATGCAAGTCGGCACGAGAGGGACCAGTCTTGTTTTGCATGCCCTCAACATTCGAAATTGCTTCAAATCAATCTGTCCACATCAAACGAAAAGAAAAGCATTTAGTTCAAAATAATAACAAGCTCGCGGTATTTTGCAGATGAACTTTTTCTCCTCGTTTCCGCGTGCTGGTCAAGTGGCTAGTTCCCCCAATTCGACGCCAGAATCCAGAAATTAGCCAGGCAATCGATCAACTGAACAGCTGATTGAATCGAGGGAGCAAAGCGGTTCTTGTGAAAGCGTGGCACTCGAGTTGAGCGAGGTTCTGCCTGGGAAGCGGAAACAAAAAAAACAAAGAATTGAGAATTTGGAATTCTCACTAGTTCGCGTTTCTGGAACAAGCAGCTTACCGTGTGAAAGCAGCAGATAAAAAGCGTTTTCGGTTCGAATTCCTAGAAACGCGTTTCCTTTGGAACTTCCTTCGGGTCGCGGTAGCCCGATTGGAAGCATAACGGACTAGTAACCGGAGGGTTGTAAGTTCCAATCCAGCCAAAGATCGTCGTGTACAAAGGGGCTGGTGCACGTTAAATTTGTCGTGGAGTCAAATGTCCTTCGTGTTGTGGAAGTTTGTAGAGTGGGGCGGCAGCTAAGGTGTGACCTCACACCTTAGCTGTGGGGAGAGGGAGGTTGGTATTTTTAATTAACATCGCACTGGTGCAACACAATGGGCTATTGGCGACTGTCCAGGATATCAAACACGAGGGGAAAGATCGAAGGACAGCACGACATAATTTTGAACCACGGTCAAAAGATGAGGCCACACCTGAACTGACGCCCCACTCTCCAACTTCCACACCAGGCCAACAGGAGGACGTTTGAGACCACGACCGATTGAACGTGCAACAGCCCCCTTTGTACACGACGGTCTTTGATCGGATTCGCACTCGAAACCCTCCGTATTAGGGGGAGGATAAAGCTTGTGGAACAATTCATGGTCTATACCAGTGGGGTCTGCGGAACCTCAAGGTTCTGTGGAAAATATAGAATACTAGGGGGCTCCGTCCCCTGCTCCCCAACCCTCGGGGATTGACTCTGCAAAAGAAGTGTTGGTTTGCGTCCTTTTGCAGAGTCAATCTCCTGCGACGGCTAAACTATCTTAATTCGTATAATCCTGATTTGACTTTCCAATCCATGACGTCACAGCGAGATCTTCCGTGCCAGCAAAGAACAAACCATGTTAATTTCGTAATTTTCTGATCCGTACTTTCTCGGGAAACCGTCTAAGAATCGAGCTAAACAACCCAGTTTTCAATCCTGCGGCGGCGGTAACTTTGTTTTGATATAGAGAGATTTCACTATTCAAAATGATGGCTCAATTTCAAGAAATATGAAATATTTCATCTTTTTCGGATTGTTTTACGGACCGCTGTAGCCCAGCTGGAAGACAAACGTATTAGCAACTGGAGTGCTGTGAGTTCAGAACTCGGAACAGCCAATGACCACCGTTCGTGCAAGCGGGGGCTGTTGTACGTTAAATCTGTCATGGCGATGACGGAAGCGTTCTATGAAACTGTTTTTGCATTGGCGAAATATGAAACCTTTTTCTAATGGAGAAGAAATTGTTAAGCCTTGTCTCCAAATATTTCCATGCGATTTCGGTAATAAAGGTAATGAAAGGAAATCAAACGAAATCGCTATGTCAAGTCACAGTTACGAGAAGTATCGAGGGACTCTCTCCAGTTAAGCATTTTTATAAGAGGAATTGATTATAATTTTAATGTCTTTGAAGAACTTGCTTTTCTGGAGTCAGTGCATGATAAAACAAGAGGATCAGACATATTTGAAAAAGTAAAATCATGCCTAGAAAATCTAAAATTAGAGTATAGTAAACTCATCAATGTGTATACTGACAGAGCGCTGTCAGTCATAGGTAAAGTCAATGGCACTACAATTTTGCTTGAAAAATCTCTAAGTTTTGTCCATTACTAAAATATTCCTTTATTATTCACCAAGAGGCACTGTATGAAAAAACTTTAAAAAAAGCAGTATATTGTTACCGGTTGTGAAATATGTGAATACATTAGAACAACAGTATTAAAAATACGAGAATTCGGAGAATATTGCGAATTATTAGACTTTGAGAATATGGTGAAATCGGTCCTTCATTGTGTGAGGTGCGCTGGCTTTCTAGAAGAAAGGTTCCGAGTAGATTTTGGAATTTGAAAATTCTATTTAGGATATTTTAGAACAGGTAAATTTATTACCTGATGAAAGAATCCTATTTTTGATAAAAACGGGCTATTTGATTTGGCATTTTTAGTTGATGTTACAAGCCATATCAATGTTTTAAATTCGAAACTATAAGGCAAGAATAAATATTTTATTAGCTTAGTAAATAGCATCAATTCATTTAAAATGAAATTTAAACTGTTCATCTCTCAGTTAGAAAATCAGGATTTGAGTCAATTTTTCATACTTGGAAGAGTATATAGGGAATTCTGCTGCGAATAATAACAATTTGACCAAATATACTATAAAAAAATGAAGTTATTGCAAGGGTCATTTGAAAGTCGTTTTTATGACTTGGCTAAAGAAGAAAACTACATTCTCTTATTTATAAATCTATTTTTACTGAGTGTACTAAAAGTAATGAAGATGCATAGTAACATACAAATTGAGCTTAATGATTAAAAAATTAATTCATTAGTGAAAATGAAATCTGAATAGCTTTTTTCTAATCAAAATGCTTTCCAACATGATTAATTTCAGGCGTTCATTACTCTGTGAACATTTCCCAGAACTAAAAAAATTTGCAAAAAATTATATATGTCGTTTCGGAACGACATACAGATAGATGTGAACAGGCATTTTCATCCATGAAATTTATTAAAAGCGAAACGAGGTCGCGAATAACTGATTCAAATTTGAAGATTTCTCTGCTGCTCTCAGTAACGAGTTTAACACCTAACATTGAGAGACTAGCAAAATCCAAATGGGCTCAAAAGTCTTATTAATGGTAAGTAATCTTTATGTGCTGTAATAGATATTGTTTTACATACAATAATTAAATTATTTAGAAATGTTTATTATGTCTATAAACATACTTTTATTGAAAAGGTTATTAAGGATATGCCAGGCCCATGAACGTAAAAAGTTAGAAAAGGTGCTTGAGTTGTATGGCGCATCTGAACTCGTATATGAAAAAAACTGACTCATGGTATGTAAAAGGTTGGCCATCCCTGTTCTAGACCCTTTTTTGTTGCATAGAAACATTTTAATGATATTTTTATGTTTAGTTTTAATAAACAATAGCATTGGCCTATAAATATTTAAAATATAAATTAATAAATTTTTACAAATTATAATTATTTTTTAAAAATTACGTTGAGGAATGGGTCGTATTGACCATTTTCCTTCGTGCAGGCCAATGTAAACTAGCCTTTGAAATATAGTTGTCAAGAGGTAGAACATTAAAATAATGATAATTATGTATGAAATTTTAAAGAAATTTGTCAAAAACTTCAAATGTGCTACTACAAATGTGTAAATCTATTCTACCAATTTGAAAAATAATGCTACCAAAATAAACTACATACATTTTTCTAGGGAATGAACTAGAATCAAAAGGATAATTAAACATAAATTGTACAAGCTATTGAAAAATGAATACAAGATTTTTGATAGTTTTACAGACCTATTTCTTAAATAAATGGCCATAATTCAAATACAATTCAACGCAGAATAAATATTTTAGTTCATTCCCTTGAGAACATTATAAAGAACAAGTTATTAAAAAAAAAGTTTTACAAGAATCCATCAATAACTTTTTGTGTTATAACATTTGAAGTGAGGAAATAGGAAATAATGCATAAAAATTAATTTAGAGTAAAAAATAGTTTGAAGTGTATCGTTTACTCTCTCTTGCTTTTATTGTTTGTGTAAACAATTTTGTTCTTCCCTTCTCTTTAAAAATGCTGACAATATTTCCAAAAGAGAAACCCTTTAAACTTTCAAAATTTATATTTGCAAAAAAAAAAAAAAATTTAATTTAAATTTTGACAGTTTTTGGTCTTTTAACGGCTACTTACAGTGTTTCCATACCTACTTTCGGTTTTCCCACCGTGATTAAAACCTTAATATCTCTGTAACTAATTAACTTAGAATATATATATATATATATATATTGGAAAGTCGAATAAATACTCTATCAAACAAGATCACAAACTGTTTTTTTTTTTTTAATTTTTGGTCAAAAATGACATTTTAGCGTGTTTGTATACCTTAAATAGTAATTTTTTAAGTTTTTCATTCCACAGGGTCATGTTATAAGCCACAACGTCTTCCGCAAAACTTCTATTCACCCATTCTACGGTACTCTTCGGATACTTTGACCGGCTGTGTAAAGTGTATAACCAGATAACGAAATACAGGTAAACCATTTTTAATATCACCTTTATTTTAAAATACTGAGACGGGCCCCGAATGAATTTGTAGTAAATTACTACCAGTTATGATCGGATTAAAAAAATTAATATGAAACGTAGTCAAGTTGGTTGGTTGGTTTTAAGTTTAATGTCGCAAGGGCCATATTTGAATAAGCTGGGCTTCACACAAGACAACGTAAATCTAGTCAGGTAAGTGGTGGAAAATATAACTTGAATCTCAATAGTAAATACCAAAATAAATCTGAAGATGGTCCCTTATTCAAATGAGATGCTCAGTTGCTCTTTGAAGACATTATTCCCAGTCTGATGACAATGGTTTGACTGTGCCACTCAGATGGAAATAACAGAGTTTTCGCACCCGTTTTGACTGGTTGCAAGTATGTGTATGACCGATTACGATATATGGGTAAACCATTTTAAAATTAACCTTTATTTTACCTTCCTAAATACAGGGACGGACACGAATGTTTTTTCGTTAACTACCGATCTTATGAACGGTAATTGGTAATTTTTAGTTAACGTCGTACTAGAGCTACACAATGGGCTATTGACGACGGTCCGGGATCAGTCCCTTAAGGGAAAGATCCGAGGACAACACCTCGTAATTTTGAATCACGGTCAGATGACGAAGCAACACCTGAGCTGGCACCCCACTCTCCAAACTTCCACGCCAACCCAACGTGAGGACTTTCGGCCACGACAGATTTAAGGTGCACCAGCCGCCTCTACACCATACGTTTACAAACATCCATGCCCGAACCCGGATTCGAACCAGGAACCTTCCGATCTAGAGGCTAACACCTTAACCACTATACCGGTTGATCTTATGATCGGAGTTGCACGGTTGGAAGAGCGACGGATTAGCAACAGGAGGGTTGCGAGTTCGAATCCAACCACAGACCGTTGTGTGTAAAGGTAGATGGTGCACATTAAATCTGTTGTGGCCTCAAATGTCCTCACGTTGGCTTGATGTGGATGCCTGGAGAGTGGGGTGTCAGCTCAGGTGTGGCCTCGCCATCCGACCGTGGTTCAAAATGATGGTGTGATCGTCGGATCTTTCCCTTCGGGGTTTTATCCCGGACCATCGCCGATAGTCTGTTGTATTACTCCAGTGTGACGTTAATTAAATACCTAACTACCTTATGATCGGGAAAAAAATTTACTGTGCCACGTCTAGTCAAGTAAGATGTACGGTTGATTTTTTTTATTTTATGGCATTAGGACCATATTTGTGACTAATCTGCGCAAATTACAAGACAGACGAAGTCAAATTATCTGGTCAGTTAATAATTAATTACTTGCAAATTCGAAAATAATAGCAAATATAAATATGAAGGCGGCCCCTCATGCAAATAAGATTATCATTTGTTCATAACAAACATTATTCCAAATCTGATGATAATGGTTTGATTGTGCGTCTCTAGGGATACAAGTGATGTTCAAATGCTTTTTGACCGGCTGTGTACAGCGGTCGAGTTCCTGACGCAATCGAAAATTGAGTAACTAACTCACGGTCCTTGTCTGTGAAGTGCGTTGTCCATCAGATAAAATTTGTCAGATATCTGAAGTGAAAGCTGCCGCATCGATAGCGGACTTTGCTGCAATTGACATGATTTACGTCATTGGTTTTTGAGATAAGTGTAACAGTTCCGTTGGAAAAGACACAAATCTCGCTCCATCTCTAAGGCCATGAAGAACATTTCCGGCGTCGAGATATTACGCCTCACGTCGCCGCTATAGATAGGATTGCGTGTAGTCAATAAATAGGAATGAAGTGATGAGAATACCCTCAATCTTTCATGGTCAAACTTTATCTAGCTGATTATTCTAGTAGTATGTGGTTCATGTCTGTTGGAAGATGGTATTATTCAATTTGATTTTCATGAACCAACTGCTGTACATTTTATTTCAATTCAAGCTAAATTGTGTCTTGAGCGGTATTGCCAAATATGGCCCTTGCGCCAGAAATCCAACCAATCAACGAACCCGACGATTTTGATAATTTTCCTCCATTACTGTTGAATAACTTGGCCTTATTGTTATTCTTTTGTCCCTCGTTCAATCTTTTACCCTTTCTGGTAATTTCAAAAGTATGTGTTTTGTGTCTGTCGGTAGATGATACGATTTAATTTTATTTGTATGAACCAACACCAGATAATTGTATTTGAATGCACAAATAATGGTCTTTACAATTCGATGGAACTGTCTTGTATTTTGCATAGCTTGGACGAATATGGCCTTTGTGCTAGAAAACCCAACCAACTGATAAAAGTATCCAATTTCGACGGGAACAAAGCTCAGTACTTTCTGACAATTTTTGGCTGTCTGTCTTGTGTATAAGTAAAAGGGTTAACTTTACAATAGAACTATCCGTTTCACGAGTACAGAAAATTATATTTTGGGAATATGGGACTTGAGCACACAGGCAGTCTGAATTTTTTGCCATTTTTCTACAAAGCCTGAATTTTAAAATTCAATCTAGAACATTTTAAAATTAATTTAATGGGCATTTAAATAGCATAAAGATGACAGATTCTAAATTTATTTTTTTCCGTGCTTCCGTTTCATCTTGCGGAGGAACGCTTTCAGCCGAAGAACAAAACAAATAAAAAGTTTTAACATCATTTATGTTGTTCTTTTCTCTATCTCCTACATCGTTAAAAATTTCAACGGTTTTGAAATCTGCGGAAAATTTCTTATCAGATCGATACCTAAAAATCTGATTTTCTTTAAATGAATAATTTTTAAATTTTAACTTTTATACTTTTTCCAATACGAACGCCGCTGCCAGGAATGACCTTCGTGTGATTCGACAAATCACAGATTTCATTTCCTGCGCTCAAAAAAACATTTTTGACTTGCATTGTTTCGTTTTTTTTTGTAAAATCGGGATCGTTAAAGATAGATTGAAAATTTCAACCGATTTGAAATCTGCGGAAAATTTTACACCTGATAGATTCCTTATACGTTTGATTTTCTTTTAATAAATAATTTTTCAATTAAATATTTATATTTTCGCAAGAGATTGTGACGTCACGCCATCTCTTCGCAATTCGAATTTGGTCGAATTTGTTAATAACGCGGTCATCACGGCGTTGCCCGTGGTGTTGGTCTGCGAAGCAAACCATAGTTCATTAAATTCATAATTTGTTTTTCGAAACACACCGACAGCATTGGCAACGCCACGATGGCTGTTATCGAATAGGCTGCGAATTCACATTTGTTTTGCTTCGCAAACCAAATGGGATTTCGTAGCAATCACCGGGGATTAGCGATCAGTGGTCACACCTCACCCCACGAAGAGATTTGTGATGGGCAACGCCGTGCTGGCCACGCAGTCAAGGTTTATAGAAGGGGAATAGGTTTGCTCCTCCACGCAGTGGCTAGTTTTATTGTAATACTAGCTAAAACGGTTCTTTACAGTCCAACAAAACTATCCATTCACGGGTACAAAACTTTGTACTGATACTTTTTGATACTGCTTTATCCCTTCTCCATGCTATGACCCTCAATGCTAAGAGGGTTTGAGCTGTTAATAACTGAGAGGGGGGAGTTAAATGAAAAACTACAAAAATACATCAAACGGGCATTTAGGAAAATTAAGCGTGGTTTTATATTTATTTTCACATTCTAAGATACCGATGAATGTATGATAAAAAGCACTATCTGAAATAAAGCGTAAACAAAGCAGTAAAATTTAATAACCAACGATAGTAATTCGAAAATAACACATCAATATTAATTTTTTACCCGAACTTTTGTGTCTGTGAGTGACCTTTCTATTACACTGTTCTCTTACAGCAGAGAACAATTATTTTTGATGGGCTCTTCTACAATTAGATGTTTTCACCTGTCAATTAAGATGTATTGCATAATTTTGATGTGACAATTTTATACTAAAAGTAAATGAAATACAACTAATTATGTTTTTGAGTAGGATACATGTGGGTGCAATGATAGCATGTCTGGTCGTTATTCTGATGAAAGTACCATGTTTCTCTATCGTATCTAAGATACGTGTTTAAAACGTTCAGTTAACTTTTTCAGCTTCTAAAGGCCACGGTTGCCCAGTTGAAAAAGCAACGGATTAGCAACAGGGGGGTTGCAAGTTCGAAGCTAGGTCCATTCAAAGACAATCGTGGGCACATGTGCTAGTGCACGTTAAATCTGTCGTTACCACAAATGTTCTCAAGTTTGCGTGGTGTGGAAGCTTGGGGAGTGGGGTGCCAGCTCAGGTGTTGCTCTCGTTATCGGGCCGTGGCTCAAAATGAAGAGGTGTTGTCCTTGGATATTTCTATTCTGGATTGATCCCGGACTGTCATAAATAGCCAGTTATTTAATACTCCAGTGCGACGTTAATTAACTAGCTGCCTACCTTTCAGAGTTTAGTTTCCAAAGAACTAGTGATGAGTTAAAGTTTAAAAATGGTTCAGAAAATCTTTAGTGGATATATATCTTCTCAATATGTCTATGTTTCATGAGATTCACCTGTAAAACAGGACCGCCAAAGTATAATATTTTAATCCTATGGGAAGGGGGGGGGGTTCCATAGAATAATTCCACCTTACAATCTATGGTCTTTCTTGCATTATTTCTAACAGGTTTTGACCTTGAATAAAAGAATCTTTCGAACGTATTCTAGTCTAAGAAAAGGAGCACTAGAATCTCTCCTGAGAATTCATTTATAAGAAAAGGAGTAATCGAATATATCTAAAGGGATCGATTCTAAAAGTAAGGAAGCAATGGAATCTTTCCAAGGAATTATATTCTAAAGAGAGGAGTAATACGATAATAATAAGAGGATATATAATAAGAGGAGTAATAAATAATAAGAGGATACATAAAACGGATTCTACTCTAAGTAAATGAACAACCGATTCTTTGCAAAGGGTTCTATTTCGAGGGTAAGACAGATAAAATCGTTAGAAAGAAAAACTAATCAAAGAAAATTAGTATATAATAGAATATTTCTAAAAAATTATCTAAGGAAAGAAGCAATAGAATCTTTTTAAATGACTGTATTACAAAGAAATGAGCAATGGAATTTTTCGAAGGATTCTATTCCAAGGAAGGACCGATAGAATCGTTCCAAAGAAAGATTATATTCTAAGGGAAGGGGCAATAGAATCTTTCTAATGGTTGAAAGAATGTATGGTCAAAGGAAATAAAAACCAAATTTCCAAGTAATTGGTGATGGTTGGATTCTTTATTATAATTTTATGTGCGAACCCATAACACACACACACACACACATATATTGACCCCAGTGTCAGGGTGCTCCTTGATCCCACTAATGTATGAGTGTCTCGGTTTGAATACAAAATATACATGGCCGATTTAAAAATGTCCCAGTTTAAAAGAAACCTAAGAAAGTAGTCATATGTATATTTTAAAAGAAACCTGTGATGGTCAAATATTCAACCATAAAAAAATTACGGAAGGAGGCGAGTTCAGGCCCTCATGACATTGGTCTGATTGGCTGTCATAAAACCTATTGAGTCTTTACGAATGACCCTGTATATTTACCCATATCTTTTATATTTGAGGGACATATATTCAACCATCAGAAATACTGTGGGAGGGGTTTTGGATCTCTGATAATTGGTCTGATTAACTATCATAAAACCTATTGAGTCTAGTCTTGCGTGTCCCTGTATATTTACCCATATCTCTGATATCTGATGGCAATATAATAAATCATAAAAGAATACTGTGGTAGAGGTATGTGCCTCTGGGAACTGGTCTCATATGCTATCATAAAACCTATTGAGACTCGTCGAATGACCCTATCGTCTGATACCTCTGATGTCTCTGAATATCTCTGATATCTGATGTCCCCCTGCTGCTATATGATGTCTGAAATCCATAAAGTCAATCATAAAAATATTGTGGGAAGGGTTTGGGTCTGATTAGCTATCATAACACCTATTGAGACTAGTCGAGATGCCCCTCTATATTTACCCATATCTCTGATATCTGATGACAATATAATAAATCATAAAAGAATACTGTGGTAGAGATATGGGCCTCTGGGAACTGGTCTCATATGCTATCATAAAACCTATTGAGACTCGTCGAGTGACCCTATCGACTGATACCTCTGATGTCTCTGAATATCTCTGATATCTGATGTCCCCCTGCTGCTATATGATGTCTGAAATCCATAAAGTCAATCATAAAAATATTGTGGGAAAGGTTTGGGTCTGATTAGCTATCATAACACCTATTGAGACTAGTCGAGATGCCCCTCTATATTTACCCATATCTCTGATATCTGATGACAATATAATAAATCATAAAAGAATACTGTGGTAGAGATATGGGCCTCTGGGAACTGGTCTCATATGCTATCATAAAACCTATTGAGACTCGTCGAGTCACCCTATCGACTGATACCTCTGATGTCTCTGAATATCTATGATATCTGATGTCCCCCTGCTGCTATATGATGTCTGAAATCCATAAAGTCAATCATAAAAATATTGTGGGAAGGGTTTGGGTCTGATTAGCTATCATAACACCTATTGAGTCTAGTCGAGATGCCCCTCTATATTTACCCATATCTCTGATATCTGATGACGATATAATAAATCATAAAAGAATGCTGTGGTAGAGATATGGGCCTCTGGGAACTGGTCTCATATGCTATCATAAAACCTATTGAGACTCGTCGAGTGACCCTATCGACTGATACCTCTGATGTCTCTGAATATCTCTGATATCTGATGTCCCCCTGCTGCTATATGATGTCTGAAATCCATAAAGTCAATCATAAAAATATTGTGGGAAGGGTTTGGGTCTGATTAGCTATCATAACACCTATTGAGTCTAGTCGAGATGCCCCTCTATATTTACCCATATCTCTGATATCTGATGACGATATAATAAATCATAAAAGAATACTGTGGTAGAGATATGGGCCTCTGGGAACTGGTCTCATATGCTATCATAAAACCTATTGAGACTCGTCGAGTGACCCTATCGACTGATACCTCTGATGTCTCTGAATATCTCTGATATCCGATGTCCCCCTGCTGCTATATGATGTCTGAAATCCATAAAGTCAATCATAAAAATATTGTGGGAAGGGTTTGGGTCTGATTAGCTATCATAACACCTATTGAGTCTAGTCGAGATGCCCCTCTATATTTACCCATATCTCTGATATCTGATGACGATATAATAAATCATAAAAGAATACTGTGGTAGAGATATGGGCCTCTGGGAACTGGTCTCATATGCTATCATAAAACCTATTGAGACTCGTCGAGTGACCCTATCGACTGATACCTCTGATGTCTCTGAATATCTCTGATATCTGATGTCCCCCTGCTGCTATATGATGTCTGAAATCCATAAAGTCAATCATAAAAATATTGTGGGAAGGGTTTGGGTCTGATTAGCTATCATAACACCTATTGAGTCTAGTCGAGATGCCCCTCTATATTTACCCATATCTCTGATATCTGATGACGATATAATAAATCATAAAAGAATACTGTGGTAGAGATATGGGCCTCTGGGAACTGGTCTCATATGCTATCATAAAACCTATTGAGACTCGTCGAGTGACCCTATCGACTGATACCTCTGATGTCTCTGAATATCTCTGATATCCGATGTCCCCCTGCTGCTATATGATGTCTGAAATCCATAAAGTCAATCATAAAAATATTGTGGGAAGGGTTTGGGTCTGATTAGCTATCATAACACCTATTGAGTCTAGTCGAGATGCCCCTCTATATTTACCCATATCTCTGATATCTGATGGCAATATAATAAATCATAAAAGAATACAGTGGTAAAGATATGGGCCTCTGGGAACTGGTCTCATTTGCTATCATAAAACCTATTAAGTCTTTTCGAGTGACCCTACGGTCAGATATCTCTGAATATATATGATCTCTGATGTCGCTGCTGTTATATGATTTCCGAAAGCCATATAGTCAATCATAAAAATATTGTGGGAAGGGTTTGGGTCTGATTAGCTATCATAACACTTATTGAGTCTAGTCGAGATGCCCCTCTATATTTACCCATATCTCTGATATCGGATGGCAATATAATAAACCATAAAAGAATACTGTGGTAGAGGTTTGGGCCTCTAGGAACTGGTCTCATTTGCTATCATAAAACCTATTAAGTCTTTTCGAGTGACCCTACGGTCAGATATCTCTGAATATATATGATCTCTGATGTCGCTGCTGTTATATGATTTCCGAAAGCCATATAATCAATTATAAAATTATTGTGGGAAGGGTTTGGGGTCTCCTGGAATTGGTCTGATTAGCTATCATGAATCCTATTGAATCTCATCGAATGACCCTGTATATTTCCCCAAATTAGCTGTATGTTTGTTATACTTATCTTTGATATCTAGGGCCATAAAATCAACCATAAAAGATACTGTAGGATGGGGATTGGGTATATGGGAACTGGTCTGATTAGATAATATATACCTTATTGAATCTAGTCTAATGACTCTACCTTTATTACCTGTATATATGTATTATATATTACTGATGTGTGTAGGAGTTGGTCCGAAACATAAAAACTCAGAGTTGAGCCCCTGGCAAAATACTGTTCCAAGATAAAACGCACTCGCTTCTTATCGCCTTTCTGGCCCTTCACCATAAAATCCAAAACCAGCTAGCTTTGTATCCTCTAATCCAGCGGTTCCCAACCTGTGGTACGTATACCCCTGGGGGTACGTGGATGACCGGTTAGGGGTACTTTTAAAATAATATTGATAATGACGGAAAACATCAGAAAAAGGAGTTTAAATAAAAACAAAAAAATAAGTTATGGTTTTAATTTACAATTCCTACATTTTTCATTCTTGCATTTAAAAATATAGCCACTCGTGCTTATGCATGCAATTTTGCAACCTCATTTTATTTTCACACAAGCTGCTGCTCACTAGCATGTTTCGTTAGAAATGAAACTGCACTATCATTGCTGGTCAAGATTTGGGTTGTATGGATTGAGCTTATTTAGCCTTTAGACTACGGCCGGAACAGCAGTTGTCCCATGATCGTGCCAAGAAAGAATTTAGACTACGGCCGTACAGCAATTGTACCTTGAAAGTTATAAAATCACGTCAAGAAAGAATCACGCTTGTTATATCTATAGCCGTAGTCAAAAGGTTAATTCTTCGATCATTAAATACATTTTAGGGGATTAAAAAATTTTGTAATTTTTTTTACCTTAAAAATTCGCCGACCAACCGGTATAGTGGTTAAGGTGTTAGCCTCTAGATCGGAAGGTTCCTGGTTCGAATCCGGGTCCGGGCATGGATGTTTGTAAGCGTATGGTGTAGAGGCGGCTGGTGCACCTTAAATCTGTCGTGGCCGAAAGTCCTCACGTTGGGTTGGCGTGGAAGTTTGGAGAGTGGGGTGCCAGCTCAGGTGTTGCTTCGTCATCTGACCGTGGTTCAAAATTACGAGGTGTTGTCCTCGGATCTTTCCCTTAAGGGACTGATCCCGGACCGTCGTCAATAGCCCGTTGTGTTGCTCTAGTACGACGTTAACTAAAATTACCATTACCATTACCTTAAAAATTCTTTAAAATTTTTACTTAAAAATTCCACTCTTCTTGGTTTTTAAATTTTTTATGTATGATAATATGTATATTGAAAACGAAGGAAAAGATAGAAAGATTTAATGGCGCCAAAATTTTGAAATATAAATTGTAAAAATCAAAGTAAAAAAATAAAAACCTATAAATGTCAGTAGGTTAATTGGATTCGTTTGATTATTTAGCTAAAAGATATTATTTTATATTACCCGAGGTGGTTCTTTGAAAGACCCTAGCAACCGTGTTATGATTGGCGTTGAAGATTGGAGTGGGGGTGCCAAAACATTGTTATGGCACATGGCGCTTCTAACCCACTGCTCGGCAGTGTAATGAAGAGAGGGGGTAATCAAACATGAAAAGTCTACGGGTCAAAGAGTACGGGAAAGAAAATAGTTTGGGAACCGCTGTCGAATTCAATAAAGTGGGTGAGCTCTTTCGTGAAAACCTTTCGAGGCTCATTAAACGAACCAATTTGTAAAGAATCGGAGGTTGTAAGGTTACGTGCGTTGACAGTCCAGAATAATTTCCGACGCACATTTTTTCTGTTACGTCGCAAAAAGATATGGAACACTTCCCGGGACAAATCAATGAGACCTCAGCACGCAACCTCAATGCATAGATTCCAGGTATCGATGTGTTTTCGTTAGTTCGTTTTTATATCTATTTCCTTTACTTCTGCAGAGAGAGAGAGAGAAGAGCCCGTTTAGTATTACGAGACCATCACGGCGGTGCCTAATGTTTATGTCGCATGTGAAGGCATATATACTCTTACACTCACTCTACTTTATTGAAAATCTAGGGCAATCGATTCTCTAGAGGCGCACTTAGGGCAATTAGGTTTATAAAGCTGAGCTTCTCAGATGTAACGAATTGGACTTCTCGATTCGCGTTTCGAAAATTTCCTAGAAATATTTGCGACTAGTGAATTCCCTGGTGACTTCCTCCGATGCAAAACCGATGATACCTGTTCCAAACTGTCTCCAGTTCTATGTAGGGAAAAATTTATTTTTCTTACTTGGATCTTGTAGTGGGCAGTTTTGTCTCGATAAGGCATCTCGTTAATTACTAAAGTTGATCGTATCTTGTTTGACGAGGTATCTCGTCAATTGTAAAACTGACCGTATCTTGATTGATGAAATATCTTTTCAATAGCAAAACTGACCATACCTTGATTGACGAGGTATCTCGTTAATACAGTACAAACTCCCAAATCCGTCCCGGACGTTCGAAAACCGGAATTGTCCAAAATGCGTACGTTTTCCTAACCGGAGTTTTTTGGTTTTCTCACTTTTTTATATATTTTCGACAATTTCTAGAGAACAAGGAGCTAAACCATGGCCTAATTGATGAAACAACGCAAAATAACGGACTTGTTCAGAGTAAATACCACTCAGAAAAATTAGATTTGCAAGTAAAATTTGTTGCATTGTATTAAAAAGGTTTATTACCTTTTTAATCATAAGTTACGATATTCTGCAGTGCAAAGCGCGTTCCTTACCACACCATTTTTTTCTTCTCTAGCTACGGAACAACCACCCTACACCGCTCAAATTACCAAACACTTTTTTACTAACACATCTTCTATGTCAATGACAAAATATTTCGCTTCAAAAGTTATCGACAGTATGGCAAATTCTGAAAGTATGCCTTGGTTTTAAATAAAGTAAGTTAATTAATTTTGATGTGTTTTAATCTAAATATGTTATACACATTTAGCCGATAACTGTTTTACGTCTATTTTTGATTTTACTGTAGCTTTCAAAATTCGGACAAAATGACTGCAGAATCATTGCAATTGCTTAGAGTTGTGTCTCACGTTGGGTTGGTGTGGAAGTTTGGAGAGTGGGGTGCCAGCTCAGGTGTTACTTCGTCATCTGACCGTGGTTCAAAATTACGAGGTGTTGTCCTCGGATCTTTCCCTTAAGGGACTGATCCCGGACCGTCGTCAATAGCCCGTTGTGTAGCTCTAGTACGACGTTAACAAAAATTACCTTACCTTACCTTAGAGTTGTGATGCAGAACACTGAATATAATTCTGCACCTGGGCCGAACCGTTGTGATCTTCAGGAAGACTAACACGCATCGAATAGTCCGTTGTGTTGCTTCATTTCACCGTTAATTAATATACCTACCTACCTACTTAACTCACATCCTTCCACTCGAAGGACGACTTAATCTTGCCGAAAAGAAAAGACTCGAAATCCCAGCCCAACTAATTAAATATGAAAATATTAATCGGACAAAAAGTCCAGTTCAAAAAGGACAGAAGATAACATCTCGTGCGGTCATTAGCGAAAGAACAGTCCCCACCGCCCTTTTGACCACGTGCGTCGTCCTCTGACTCATTCCCGTCTCCTCCCTTGGATCGATATCTCAGAAACTCCGAAGTCCTTCTCTTACCAATAGCCCGTTGTGTTGAACCAATGTGGTGTCAATTAAAAATACCATACCATACCTTCTCGAGCAGCGGTAGCCCAGTTGATGGTAATTAGGTAATTTTAATTAACGTGTTACAAGAGCAACACAACGGGCTATTGACGACGGTCCGGGATCAATCCCATAAGGGAAAGATCCGAGCCCAGTTGATGGAGAAACAGTAGGTTGGTATTTTTAATTAACGTAGCAGTGGAGCAACACAACGGGCTATTGTTGACGGTCCGGTATCAATCCCCTAAGGGAAAGATCCGAGCCCAGTTGATGGAGAAACGGTAGGTTGGTATTTTTAATTAACGTTAGTGGGAGCAACATCAACAGCTATTGATGCCGGTCCAAGATCAATCCCCTAAGGGAAAGATCCGAGCCCAGTTGATGGAGAAATGGCAGGTTGGTATTTTTAATTAACGTAGTAGTGGGGGGGGGAGCAACATAAAGAACTATTGACGATGGTCCGGGATCAATCCCAACTTGAAATATCCGAGGACAACACCCCGTAATTTTAACCACGGACAAATGGACTAGCAACTGGAGGGTTGCGAGTTTGAAAGGGGGTCTGGTGCACTTTAAATCTGCTGTAGCCATAATTGAGCTCGCGTTGATGTGGTGTTGAAATTTAGAAAATGGGGTGCCAGCTCAGGTGTTGCTTCGTCATCTGACCGTGGTTCAAATTACGTGGTGTTGTCCCCGGACCTTTAACTTTGGGACTGATCCCGAATCGTCGTCGCCCGCCAACCAACAGGTATGTGGGTTAAGGTGTTAGCCTCTAGATCGGAAGGTTCCTGGTTCGAATCCGAGTCCAGGCATTTTTTTATAAGCGTATGGTGAAGAGGCGGCTGGTGCACGTTAAATCTGTCGTGGCCGGAAGTCCTCACGTTGGTTTAGTGTGGAAGTTTGGTAATGGTAATGGTAATTTTAGTTAAGTATTTCGTACAAGAGCTACACAACGGGCTATGTGTGGAAGTTTGGAGAAGGGTGCCAGCTCAGGTGTTGCTTCGTCATCTGACCGTGGTTCAAAATTACGAGGTGTTGTTCTCGGATCTTTCCCTCAAAGAATTGATCCCGGACCATCGTCAATACCCCTTTTTGTTGTTCTAGTCCGACGTTAATTAAAAATATGATACCATACTGGTTGCTAATCCGCAGATCTTGTAACCGGGCTGCCGACGAAAGAGACGGTCCGGAATGCATCCCGGACAGTCGCCAATAGCCCTTTGTGTTGCTTCAGTTCGACGTTAACTAATTTCCGACCTACCTACCTTCTCGCAGCATCAACGAACCGAAAGCGAAACACTATAACTCCCA
The DNA here is from genome assembly GCA_947359465.1 of Metellina segmentata. Lineage (NCBI taxonomy): Eukaryota > Metazoa > Arthropoda > Arachnida > Araneae > Tetragnathidae > Metellina > Metellina segmentata. The sequence continues at coordinate 146,260,172 of OX375872.1, read as the reverse complement.
TCCTTGTGTATGAGCACGTGCTGCGTTACATATTTCAAGCCGCCCTTCGGACACTGGAATATTCTTTTTCCGCATCGGGCGCAATCCTGCCACCGGAAGTCCAAGGCCGCCTGAAGGAAACTGTACCTGCGATGTCATCACCCAAAATGGCCTTTGCCGCTTTGAAACGTCTCGTCCTTCTCGTCAGGGATGAAATCGAGAGAAAGATTCGGTTTTCTTGCGAATCTCGGATTGGCCTTGTGGGTGGTTCAACGATCTGCGCGACGGGAATTGTCTCACCAGAGTGCCGGCGTGACGAAAGATCGCCAGCTTCACGTTCGGGGCGATTTATGAGGCCATCGTGCCAAGGGAAGTCGCATGGGTCTTTGTCCTTTTCATGACTGCTCAATTTGCGTTTGATAAGTAAAGCGCGTGATTTATCCAATGTCAGTGGATTCTTCACCCCAGGTGCATTTCAAATGAGCGATCATGGTTGGTTTTTTCGGGGTTTTATGGCGCAAGGGCCATTTTGCCATCCTGCTCCAGACACAAGACATAAAACCAGGCCCCCCGCACATCAATCTGTGTACCTCGTTGCCAACTGTTATGACGGGCCCTTCCTCCATATCACCTTTACACACTGCTTATGTTTGAACAGAGACATTTTGAATTTCTTTTAGCATCATTTTCCCTAGTTTAATTTTAAAACATACTCCATATAGGTATATAAGAAGGACATATATACGATATAACAAACAAGACATTTAGGTAAAGAAGTGTTGGTAATGGTAATTTTTAGTTAACGTCGTACTAGAGCGACACAACGGGCTATTAACGACGGTCCGGAATCAGACCCTTCAGGGAATGATCCGAGGACAATACCTCGTAATTTAGAACCACGGTCAGATGACGAAGCCTGAGCTGGCACCCCACTCTCCAAACTTCCACACCAACCCAACGTGAGGACTTTCGGCCACGACAGATTTAAGGTGCACCAGCCGCCTCTACACCATACATTTACAAACATCCATTCCTCGACCCGGATTCGAACCAGGAACCTTCCTATCTAGAGGCTAACACCTTTACCACTATACCGGTTGGTCGGCCAAAGAAGTGTTGAAGAAACAAAGATAAACATTTGGTTAATATAAACAGTTACTAGTAACATACAGTTTTAATACCCGGAAAATCTAAATGTTATTTGTATATGTACAATTCTACAATTGAAATTAAAAATCATAGCAACTGATTAAAATAGAACTCAAACTTTAATAATTCTTAATAGAAAAAGTATAAGTGTTCTTGAAAAAAACATGAATAAATTATTGTACATTTTACTTGGTTTCATCAAGAAGAATGTTACATTTTAGGGATTTTTACATTTTAATTTTTGACATGTGAAAAATTACTTTCAACATCGTCAATATTTTTATGAATTTTTTAATCGTATTTTTTTGCCCCCTTGTAGCCATCACCTTCTATGTGGGGCCCTGCATACAATATTAACCTTTAGACTACGGCCGGTACAGCAGTTGAACCATGATTGCTCCAAGAAAGAATTTAGACAACGGCCAGTGCAACACCAGTTGTACAGTCGCGGGGGTTAAAATGAACCACCTCCTTTATTTCGAGCACTGTTCACACTAGAGCAAATTCAGATACCATTCAATAGGGAATAACGTCCTCTACAAATTCAAAAAAAAAAAAAAAAACTGCAATTGGGGGGGGGGGGAGCGTTTTCATATCAAAATTTGCTCAAACAACAAAATTTCTAATGGAAAGACCACGTTTTTGAAGGCCATAGTCGGATTCTGCATCGTTAAATTAGTATAAATGTGAGATTGCATGACTTTACTGCCTTTATATCCCGATATTTTAAATCCTAAATTTTGTGCAAATTTCAGGGATCATCTCGAAATAGAGTCGCTACTTGTAGATGGAGATTAATTGTATATTAGTTTGCAACCCAAATTTCAAATTTTAACACTTTCAAACGTTATTTTCAGCGACCCGAGATATATAACAATTTGATAATTACAATATTATATTAACTGTGCAAGTTCAAACGATACGAGAAATTATTATCCGTGGTTTGTCAAACGTTTATTAAACTTTTCGTTGCCCCTTAAAATCACAATAAAAGGAAATTTTAATGTAACTCAAAAATTATCGTTAATTGGTAATTTTTCATTAACGCCCTACTAGAGCAACACAACGGGCTCTTGACGATGGTATTGGATCAACCCCTAAGGGAAAGACCCGAGGACAACACGTAATTCTGAACCACGGTCAGGTAATGGTAATTTTAGTTAACGTCGTGCTAGAGCAACACAGCGGGCTATTGACGACGGTCCGGGATCAATCCATTAAGAGAAAGATTGAGGACAACATCTCGTAATATTGAACCACGGTCAGATGACGAAGCAACACCTGAGCTGGCAACCCACTCTCCAAACTTCCACGCCAACCCAACGTGACGTCTTTCGGCCACGACAGATTGAAGGTGCACCAGCCGCCTCTACACCATACGCTTACAGACATCCATGGCCGGACCCGGATTCGAACCAGGAACATTCTGATCTAGAGGTTAACACCTTAACCACTATACCGGTTGGTTGGCGACGATCTTGAAGGATTAATTTGCGTTCTATATGTAAAACGCGTGATTTGTCTAACGTCAGTAAATGCTTCTTCTTCAGGTGCTTTTTTAATGGGTGATCATTGTACCGAAATACGAAACGTTTTTGAAATTGATTGTTAGGAATTGTTTCTGTAGCCCGGTTGGAAGAGTACGGACTTTCAACCGGAGGTTGCGAGTTCGAATCCAACCAGAGACCTCGTGTACATGGGACTGGTGCACGTTAAATCGGTCTTGGCGTCAAATGCCCTCACTTTGGCGTGGTGTGGGAGTTTGGAGATTGTGGTTCCAGATCAGATTTTGACCTCATATCCGTGATTCAAAGTTTCGAGGTGTTGTCCTTGATGCTCCTAGACAGTCTCCAATGTGTTGCTCCAGTGAGATTTTAATTAAATGCATACCTGTCTACCTACCCACCTACCCAGTCCGGAATCTTTCCCTTCGGAATTGATCCTGGACCTACTCCAATAGCCCATTGTGTTGCTCTAGTGTGACGTTAATTAAAATACCTACCTACCATAAAAAAAAATTCAACCAACATTCAAGTAGTTAGGTATTTAATTAACGTTGCACTAGAGCAACACAGTGGTCTATTCCGACGGTACGATATCAATCCCCGAATGGAAATATCCGGGAACAACACGTAATTTTGATCCACGGCCAGATGACGAGGTAACACCTGAGCTGGCACCCCTCTATACAAACTTCCATGTTACGCCAACGTGAAGGCATTTGAGGCCGTGACAGATTCAATGTGCACCAGCCGCCATGGTATTCGACGGTCTTTTGCTGGAATCGAACTCTCGACACTCCGGTTGCTACTCCGTTACTCTTCCAACTGGGCTACCTCGACACTCAACCAACACTGAAGCACTGCATATGTAAATTTTTTCAGCTATCGTTGCGCTATGGCTGTGGTCAAACAATTTTGGTTTTGTTTACCACGTTTAAAATCTGTAGCGTCTGAAGTATACTTTCCCTTGAAAGCCATGGTAAGTTGCCTTTGAATAACTTTCTGTCCCAAGTGTTTTTAAATGAGTAACACCCAATTTGAAAGGACGATTTTATTTTCAAATTAGCTAATTTGTTTTAAATTAACTTAGCAAAGTGTGAAATGGTTAAGAATCATGAGCGTGCTGTCTCAATCATCTCTTTGTTATTTGTAATCCAGTTCATGGCCTTTGGATTAAATCCAAGTATACATATTTGTTTTATCATACATGTTGATATGAAATGCTGACGTATGCTTTAGACTGGACTTTTCTGGAGTGTTTTACTGATAAATAAAATTAATATTTTACGTTCATAAAAAAAATTAAAGAATAATAATAATAATAATTTATATATATAATCTATTAAACGTAATCTATTCGTCCTCATTATGTTAAAAGATTGAATTAAATTTTAAACTTTGGACATTTAAAGAACAGATTCAAGCGAAAGTTTATTAGGTTACGTCTTCGTAGTCTGCATATTGTGTTTTGTGTTTGGCATAGACTGGCCCACAAAACCCGTCCAAACAAATCTTAGGCTGCTTTACTGAAACATTCCTGGAAATAAATTTTGACCGAAATCGCAAGATTTAACCGTTTTGGTAGTTCAACTTCGAGTCGGAAACTGCCTTACAGTAGACAGCCTCCGAAACAAAACTGATCGAAATCGTCGTCAGTTCAGAACAAGGTACAGCATTGTTTTCTCTTCTTGGATCTTGGCTCGGTGGGTGTCCCCACTGCGCTAGCAACCTTTGAGTTGTAGGTCGCGGTGGCCCGGTTAGAGGAGTAACTGATTAGCAACCGGAGGGTTGCGAGTTCGAACCCAACAAACACCGTCGTGTACAAAAGGGGCTGGTACACGTTAAATCTGTACGTACCGCTTGACTAATGAAAATATAACATCCATTTTCCTCTAGGCGACTACGAAATGGAACAAAAATTTATCAATTCAATGTCACACATTAAATTATTTACTTTGTATTACCTTTATTTGTAACAATATGATTAATGTAACCAAATAATATCATTGATAACTTTCGTGTAGTTTTTGGGGGCCCTCCCATGAGTCACAGTAAATCTGTCGTCCTTGGTCTTCACAAGCGCATCCGTGATGTACAGTCGCGGGAAGAAAATGAGCCACCCGCTAATTCAAAGATTTAATAGGGAATAATGTCCTCTACAAACTCAAAACAGTTGCATAAAAAGATGTCTTCATATCAAATTTTGCATTAAATGTCCAATGGAAACGCCATCTTTTGATGCCTTCACAAATTCTGCATCATTAAATTAGGCTAAATATGAAATTTCACTTCTTTACGATCTTTATATCCGGAGATATTTAATAGTAAATTTTCTCTCAATTTCAGGGATTATCTCTACTTTGAAAATCGCTATTCGTGGATCGAGATTAATTGTAGTTATAACTTCCCGAATTTCAAATTTGAACACTTTCAAACGTATTTATCAGCGCGTGCAAACGATTCGTGAATTATAAATATTTTTTATACAAGCACAAACGATAATATTGTGACTTGTAACCGTGATAAAAGAATTTCGGGAATCGAGAACACAATTCGAAACTGAGAAAATGCTGATCGATGTTCTGTATAATTTGGTATCGTCTGACCAAAAGGCCTACCTGCATTTACTTAATAGAAATCGAACTGATATTCCGATATCCAAAAAGTGACGAGTCGTTTAATTGATCATTGATTAGTAGAGTTCATCTATACGACACATAACTGGTTCAAGGCAGTGCGTTTTAGATTACATGAATGAAAATTCCAACCATTTTCAAAAATTTAAACATTTTTCAGGTTTATCGAACGTTTTTTTAAACTTTTGATTACCCCCTAAAATTTCCGTAATGAGAATTTCAATGTAACGCAAAAACTAACAAGTGGAAGAAGCTGCAATATTGTATGTTCATATTAGACGTCCTTCTAAATAGTCCAATCAAAATATACTAAGGTTTCAATTCGTAATTTTTCAAACATTAATTTAATAATTATTGCTGCACACTAAAAACTATTTGTAGAATAAAATATTAGGTCGATTTTGTTTGGGTTGTTTAACAGTAACATGGAACAAAATATAATTTAGTATTATCATCGTAGAAGTCGGTATCGTCATACAGATATACTTTAATGGATATCTTACTAAATAATATAAGAAACTGATTTAACATTTGGGAGCTCCAATCTTTCTGTACTTTGTATCTGAAGTTAGTTTGATAAGATTCGGAATTATGTCGAAAAAGGGTGTTTCAATTGAAAATAATGAAGTTGGTCCTAAATTTAATATAAGGGCTGCACCTTATACAAATTTTGTGCATTTGAATTTAAACAAGACGTTAGCTCCTGACAAACGCAATCTCTGAATTTGATTTACTGTTAACATTGCTCGAATTATTAGGGGTGGTAAGTTTTTTTATTCCGCGACTAATGCCTAGACTCGTACATTTCTTTTTGTAAGTTTACTACACTTCCTTTAGCCTTTCTATTGATTTGCAACCTTAGCAGGGGAGTCGTTTTCATCCCTTGAAAAGATAGAACAGTTGAAATAATATTAAAATGGGTACTGGGCAAAGAATTGAGTTAGATGACTCTTCAGTACAAAACGACTACAGCTCCGAATTAAACATGTCAAACTTTGCCAATAATTGGGGACCGCGGTAGCCCAGTTGGAAGAGTAACGGATTAGCAACAGGAGGATTGCGAGCTCGAATCCAACCAAAGACCGTCGTGTACGAAGAGGGCAGGGGCGTGTTAAATCTGTCATGGCTTCAATTTTCCTCGCGTTGGCGGGATGCGGAAGTTAGAGTGGAGTGCCAGCTCAGATGTTGCTTCGCCTCCCGACCGTGGTTCAAAATTACGAGGTGGTGTCCTTGGGTCTTTGGTCCTTGGGTCCCTTTGGGATTGATCCCGGACAGTCTCCAACAGTCCGTTGTGTTGCGCCCAGTATATCGTTAATTAAATACATACCTACCCGGTACGTCGCCAATATCCCGTTGTATTGCTCCAGTGCGACGTTAATTAAAATGCAAACATATTTAAACTGTGTTTTTCGCAGCAAGTCCATGCTTTGGGCCTTGTGCCGTTAAACCATGCTGATTAATGCTTGCCTTTGGTTTCAGGCAGTTAACAAAACGGCGTTCTTGACGTATTTGTGCGTGTTCCTGCTGGTCATGGACCTGATCGACTCCCAGTCTATGGAAAAGGCTATACTTGTGAAGGGATTGTACAAAGGAGCTCGTGTGAAAGCAAAGGCTACAGACAAGAAATTCGTACTTTATGGTCTTGGTGCTGTCAAGAAAGCCGGCAAAGGCGCAGTTGAAGGCATCGTCGCAAAACCCCTCAAGTTGGTTGGAGTGGTTTTGGGACCTCTCGGACTGCCTCTCAAGCTTGTAGGCACCGTCTTGAAAGCAAAATCTGTAGTTCATAAGGCGAAAGCAGTGGTTCTCACCGTGAAAAAGTATTCACGAGATTCTGTGCGGAATGGATGAAATCTTCCTACGTTTGGGGAAGAGTACCAAGGAACTGCTCTCTCCACTTGAAGAGGATGTCTCTTGCACAATACTCACGAAATATGACAATATCGAGCTTGCGACACTTGTAGGAGGACTTAAAGGAGAATGATCAACGTCGCCGATGGAATTTGAACTCTGATCTTTAAAAGTTTATTTAAAAGGGCCAAGTTTGGATTTTATTCTACCGCAACTTAGGAACTCTGCGAATTTGTGGTTTGAATCGAGCGAAATTTTAATTCTTGTAACTAGCATTTTAAGAATCTTCCATAATTTTTGAATAATTAAATTTTGAAATATTGTTTTGTGCGAGCGTTTTTTCTAAATAAAAGTTTTAAAAACTGTTTCTGTATATGTAGCTTTGTTCCGATCATCGACCTTCAAATGATTGTTGTTTCTTATGCCTACACTGGCAGACCATCGGAGTGACAGGCCCGTCGTAGACGGCGAGGGGGGTGCGGCTTCTATGCAAGTGAGCCCCATTGGGAGGAAGTCCGACTTGGCTCGAATTTTTAGCCAACAGGCAGCACATCGACACGTCTCGTTTTTTCGGAGAGGTCACATTTTTACGGCATTCAATCATCCTCAGGCACACGGCTGTAATTTTGATCCAAACCAGAGACCATCTAATCCCTGGTTTGGCACCCCCAGAGTATTGATTTATTATGGGAACTTGGAGGACTTTGTGACCAACAGATTTTTCGTGCACCAGTCACTTTTAGCGTACACGGGAGTTTTCGGTCGGCTGGGCTCGAACTCGTGATCAGTCAGTCATGAGCTCGACGCTTTACCGACCAGGCCACCCGGCCTGCAAATGAATAGACTGACCATGTTGGCGGATTCGCTGTCGTAAGATCTCTGAAAGATAAATCACAAATCAACTTCGCTGATTGGCTATATAAGAGCAGAATAGTGTTAGTAATCACGGTGAAATTGTCACTAACCAATCAATAATTCAGGATTCATGCTTTTACCCACAACCACTTGACATCTTCAAACCGAGCAACTGGAAGAAATAACTTATCTCCATCATGGGATACCGACCCTACGATTGGGTTTACGGTAAAGAAATTCCCCATAACGTGAAAAGGAAAACTATTTTGTGTTACGTAAAACAGACATTTTGAGATACAAAATGCCCACGCACTCGCACATACTCAGTCTATATCATTTTAAGGTCGTTGTTTCCGATTAAGAGTTGGTCCAGGACTGTCGCCAATAGCCCGTTGTGTGGCTTCAGTGTGACGTTAATTAAAGTACCTGTCTACCATTCAGATTTGGAATATTTTTCCGTATTCGGCGCACAACGATAGTTTGACGGCCAAATATGGCTCTTACGCTAAAAAATTTCAATCAATATTGAGAACATTAAACGCATTTTTCCTTGACCTTTTGACTGCGGCTATAGATATAACAAGCGCAATTTTTATAATTTTCAAGGTACAGCTGATGTACTAGCCGTTGTCTAAATTCTTCCTTGGCGCGATCATTGTACAACTGCTGTATCGGCAGTAGTCTAAAGCTTAAGGGTTCAGGCATATATCCGTTCTACATCCTGCAGTATTCTGAATGACTGAAAAGTAGTTTTTCCCAGTTGGATCTTTCCTAGGATACTTTCAACCAATAGGGGCCCTAGTAGTCCAGTTGGAGGAAGAGCGGATAAAGAACCAGAGGGCTTCCAGTCACAAATTCGATCCAACCAAAGACGCTTTTACCCACAACCGTGTGCGTGGAGATTGGAACACGTTAAATCTCTTGGCGTGAAAGTTTGGTGGGAACTCGGACCTAGGTTCTAAAAGTACGGAGTGTTTTCGCATTTTTCCCTTCGAGATTGATCCCGGACCGTCGTCAATAGCTCATCCTGATGCTCCAGTTTGACGGTTATTCAACAAATCCACACATGGTAATGGTAATTTTAGTTAACGTCGTACTAGAACAACACAACAGGCTATTGACGACAGTCCGGGATCAGTCCCTTAAGGGAAAGATCCAAGGACAACACATCGTAATTTTGAATCACGGTCAGATGACGAAGCAACAGCTGAGCTGGCACCCCACTCTCCAAACTTCCATAACCAACCCAACGTGAGGACTTTCGGCCCCGACGGATTTAAGGTGCACCACCACACAAATGGATAGGCAGGTCTGTCGCTAGTTCTACATGTGCGTTTGGACCGTTAGCCCAGTTGGGAGAGCAACGAATTAGTTACCGGGGGGTTTTGCAAGTTTGAAACTCGGCTCAGCCAAAGACCGTCATGTACACGGAGGCTGGTGCATACCAAATCTCGTGATCTCAAATGTCCTCATTTTGGCATCTTGCAGAAGGTTGGATAATGGGTACCAGATGTTGACATCCTCATCTGACCGTGTATCAAAATTACATTATCAAAGGCGTTGTTCTTGGAGCTTTTCATTGGTCTAGTCTCGTATTAAAATTGCGAAAGACTGATCGAAAATTTATCTATAATCTTGTCAAAAAATGTTTTTGTAATGTATCTGCCGCAGCTTGGTTATGTGTGGTCCTTGCGCCCTAAAAACCCAACCAATCTTGGTAATTTTTAGTTAACGTCGTACTAGAGCAACACAACTGGCTATTGACGACGGTCCGGGATCAGTCCCTTAAGGGAAAGATCAGAGGACAACACCTCGTAATTTTGAACCACGGTCAGATGACGAAGCAACACCTGAGCTGCAACCAATCTTGGAGTTTCCCTTAGGGATTGCCGACCAAGCGGTATAGTGGTTAAGGTGTTAGCCTCTAGATTGGAAGGTTCCTAGTTTGAATCCGGGTCCGGGCATGGATATTTGTCAGCGTATGGTGTAGAGGCGACTGGTGCACCTTAAACCTGTCGTGGCCGAAAGTCGTTGGGTTGGTGTGGAATTTTGAAGAGTGGGGTGCCAGCTCTGGTGTTGCTTCGTCATCTAACCGTGGTTTAAAACTACGTGGTGCTGTCCTCGTATCTTTTCCTTAGGGATTGATCCCGGACCGTCGTCAATAGCCCATTGTGTTGCTATAGTACGGCGTTAACTAAAATTACCATTACTGGGACCGTCGTCAATAGCCTTGTTCCGCACAGAGATGGTCATTCTTTTGAGAATTGGGTAAAATTGAAAAGGAAAAAAAAATTAATTTCATATCCCACATTTCTGAAGGCAGGTATTTTAATAACGTCCCTCTGGAGCTACACAACGGGCTATTGGCGGCGGTCCGTGATCAAATCCGGAGGAAAAAGATCTAACCCACATTTCTAATTTTTCATCTTTTAAGGTTTTTAACGTTCATCCACCATTCTTCGTTGGAAAACAAAGATTCGTTCTGTATTTTTATATTTTTTAACTTCAATACTTTAAATTTCCTTTTATACTATTTGAAAGCGTAACTTTTAGATTACTTTTTTTTACAACTTAGACTGTTTTGCCTGCTTTTATTTGCCATATTTAATCTTGCGTTTTGCTCAGCTTGTCTGATAAGGGACCTTTGTGCCATAAAGCCCAGATCAAAATTCCGTCCGTTCGGAACCTCTGCCCTTGACGACCCATCTTCCTTTCATAAGTCTAGAAGAATCTGGCGTAAATTAAAGAACTGGATTCATCGCCAAAAAAAATTTTCTTTTATGCTGCGCTTGGGACGGAAGCAGACGGAGCATGTACCTTCGGTCCTTTTTTCTTTGTTCTTCCGTCGTTTAAACTATTTATCTATTAAGAGAAGTTTCTTTCGCATTGAGTGTTTTCGTTTCTTGCGTCATGGGGAGTCCCGTCCGTTATCTGCCCTCGGCTTTCGTTTCGAGGAAAACGAATAACTGACATCTGGTGGACGAAAATCGCACTTCCTTCACATTTGTCTTGAAATAACACTCCTCAATAATTTGTTATTTTTACGAATTGAGAGGCTGACAATCGCAGGTGATTTGAATTCTGAATAGATTTGCAGATGAGTACAACTCGGACTAAACAACGGATCCATTTTTACGCGAAACAAATTTATTTTTACAAATAGAGACTGAAATTTGCAGGTGTTTTGAATCCACAAGATAGATTTTAAAATGAGCGCGGCTCAGATTAAACACAAAGGCCGCATTTTAAAACAAAACAAATTTTTTTTATATATATATATATATTAAGAGGCTGAAATATGCAGGCGAGTTGAAATCACAATATATTTACAGATGAACATGCCTACATCTAACACAACGTCCATTTTATAAAAAGAAATTCCAGCAGGGACACCAATGCCTAGGGAACTGTTGCCTTATCCCAAGCTTTTTAACGGCTTTCCCTGATTCCGAGGGATAACTTACAGATATTCAACACGGACGGTCAAAATTACGGGGTAACTCCACTAGATGTATTAAATCTGCTAGATATTATGGCCTCCATAATTAGAAGGCCGACCAACCAGTATAGTGGTTAAGGTGTTAGCCTCTAGATCGGAAGGTTCCTGGTTCGAATCCGGACATGGATGTTTGTAAGCGTATGGTGTAGAGATGGCTAGCGCACCTTAAATCTGTCGTAGCCAAAAGTCCTCACGTTGGGTTGGTGTGGAAGTTTGGAGAGTGGGGTGCCAACTCAGGCTTCGTCATCTGACCGTGGTTCAAAATTACGAGGTGTTGTCCTCGGATCTTTCCCTTAAGGGCCCGGTTGTGTTGCTCTAGTACGACGTTATCTAAAATTACCATAATTAGAAGACTGACATCAATTTTAGTAGATCGATCCCCTTTACGGCTAGATCCTGTAAAGCCCAAAGGTGGATCAAGTAAAGTGGGGGCCCCAAGCGGTAAAATTTTCGGGGCCCTCAAACTCAATTTAGAAAAAAAGTTTCAAGAAAACTATCATTAAGTTAGTAACTGAAGAAATGCTTTATTTCTTGCAAATTTGTCAATTATTCTGGCAGTGCTAATTCGGTACAAAATTGTTTACTCCATATTTTATGGCAAAATTAAATCTTTCTTCCCCCATTGTGCTCCTTAAAAATTGTTACAAGCTTTAAATCAGAAAACTATCTTTCTCCTGACGTATTAGCTCACGTTGGTTTGGTGTGGAAGTTTGGAGAGTGGGGTGCCAGCTCAGGCTTCGTCATCTACCCTGGTTCAAAATTACGTGGTGTTGTACTCTGTTCCTTCCCTTAGGGGATTGACCCCGGTCCACTCTTCCTGCAAAACGGTGGTACGTTCAGATAACGATGATGGCGGTGTATAGCGATCACGCACTTTCCTCTCCAATGTAGACCACAAAGATTCAATAATATTGAGATCTGGTGGCCAGGGGAGATATGACCAATCATCCTCGTGCTCAGAAAACCAGTCCTGGACGATTTGAGCAGTGTGAACAAGGGCTTTGTCGTCTTGGAAGACACCATCACCATTTGGGAACTAAGTTTGTACCATGGGATAGACTTGATCAGTCAAAATGTTCACACAATCCTTGGCCTTAATGTACCCTTGCAAAGTAATCATGGGGCCCAACAGAAAACCACAATATGGCTCCCCAAACCATCACAGAACCCCCGCCATGTTTCACTCATGGTAACAAGCAGTCTATTATAGGCTTGAGATGGCGTTCGCCAGAAGTAAACTCGGCCAGAAGTGGGAAACAGAAACAAGACTCATCTGACCAAATTACTGTCTTCCATTGCTCCCTAGTCCAGGCTTTATGACCTAAACACCACTTTTTCCTGTTGCAGGCATTAGCATCACTGATGAATGGTTTTTGAATTGCAGCTCGGCCAGAAATACCCAGCTTATGAAGCATGAAGCTCCATACTTGTTTTGGTACTCACAGGGTTTGTAAGCAGGATATTTGATTGTAGCAGTAGCAGCTGTGGTCTTATTTTTAGTCATAATCCTTCTAAATTATCAGTCTGTCACGATCACTCAACACACACTTTCGTCCGCACTGTGATTTAGCGGATGATGATTTACCGCTTTTCAAATATGCGGAATACATCCTAGATAGAGTACCTCTTGATATACTTCGGCTATCTTGCTTCTTATACACCCACCAGACGAGCTCCAACAATTTTCCCACGTTCAAAGTCTGTTAGCTCCGACATAATGCAATTACAACTTCACAGAACAGTGGCCCGACAACGACTGACCTGCGCAACGTATTTACGACGTCATATAGGTGGCGTCAGTAGGCGAAAACACCAGAGCCACCTACACATTTCACTAGAATAAACATTTATTTTCAAGCATGCATTTCACGAGGTTTTTCCATATTTTTGTCCAACCCCTGTAATATTTATGGGTAGGTAAGGCAAGGTAATTTTAGTTAACGTCGTACTAGGGCAACACAACGGGCTATTGACGACGGTCCGGGATCAGTCCCTTAATGGAAAGATCCGAGGATAACACTTCGTAATTTTGAACCACGGTCAGATGACGAAGCAACACCTGACTGGCACCCCCACTCTCCAAACTTCCACACCAACCCAACTTGAGGACTTTCGGCCACGACAGATTTAAGGTGCACCAGCCGCCTCTACACCATACGCTAACAAACATCCATGCCCGGACCCGAACCTTCCGATCTAAAGGCTAACACCTTAACCACTATACCGGTTGGTCGGCGTAATATTTATGGGAGACGAAAATTATTTTCAATTTGTTGGGGTCATGTGGTGTTGTCCTTGAATCTTTCCCTTCATGTTTTATCCTGGATCGTCGCCAATAGCCTGTTAGCTCCAGTGCGACGTTAATTAAAATACCTACCTAACAATTTATTGGGTCGAAATAACTTTTCCAATCTCTAGGAGCAAGAATTTTTTCAATTTGTAGAGATGGAAGAATATTTCCAACACAATCCGTCATTTTTCAATCTACCAGTTTTATCGTAGTTTTGTGTCTTGGACTTTAATCAACTTTTTGTTAAAACATTACCAAGTCGCAATCTTCTATCATATCCGCAGTTTAATTTTTTCACACAAAACACAATTGAAATAACTGTTTGGCGCTAAAAAAAATCCGCGATCTATACTTCAAAGGAAAACAAACGTTCTATGATTTTTTATTGGTGGGTGAATCAACGGTAGAGGGGTGGTAATGGTAATTTTAGTTAACGTCGTACTAGAGCAACACAACGGGCTATTGACGACGGTCCGGAATCAGTCCTTTAAGGGAAAGATTCGAGGATAACACCTCGTAATTTTGAACCACGGTCAGATGACGAAGCAACACCCGAGTTGGCACCCCACTCTCCAAACTTCCACGCCAACCCAACGTGAGGACTTTCGGCCACGACATCACAATATGCAGAACCTCGATAAAGATTAGCGGTTTTTTTAATGGTTATACTTTCAGCTTTGAATAACTAACCTTCCAATTAAAACATGAAACATTTTGAAATGTCCTACAAAAAATCCTCAAGATTTTAGTCCAAATTTTCTGTTTTGACACCAATTGAATGAAAAACAAGCTTATAAAGTTAAACCATTTTTTTACATGAATTTCGAGATTGAGCAAGTTATCGGTCTACAGAAATGATTCTACTCGTAAGAAAATATTTTTATTATACTCCTAAATGTAAAATTTACAAAGTGTTAATAACATTGGGAATAAATAGTGTAAAATAACTTTTGTAATTGGGCAATTTGAAATATAGATATACAAAGAATAAAATTTTCTGCTCTACATAGCAACGTTTTTCAATTTCAATATGAACATATGGACCTTTTAAAGTTTATTGCTTACCAATTAGTGGAACTAAATAAAATGTATAAAAAAGCAGTAACATTCTACATATTTACTTGCATTTCATGTAAGAGTATTTGGTGAGATGAGAATCTACGGCTCATCATTTTTTAACACTTCAATTCATCTATAAAAATTATTAGTGTAATCCATAAATTATGCACATTATATTTTTGTTTCTGCATACAATAAATTAAGATCAAAACAAAGTTTGAAAATGTTATACAGAGTAGAATTTTAAAATATTTTATGAGCTGTGTAAGAATTAGGGAATATAGTGAATTATGAACTAATAACAAATGTTGCAACTTGAAAATCTTAAAATCAACATTTCAGAAATTCATTTACCTAATTTACAAAAAGCAAAGGATGTAATAGATGTTAAAAAAATTAATTTGATTGTATAATTCAGATTAACAGAAATACAATTCTTACATCTGGTGTATTACATGAAACTAAATATTTTTAAAAATATTTGGGAAGACGAACAAGTGGTACGAAGACAAAATGCAGTTGTATTTTCAATAAGGTACTCATTCAGTTGACCAGTGCTTTGGCAGGGGTAACAGCATTTTCTTATGCAAATTGCCAAAACATGATTAAAATCCTGTTTAAGAGTTAAAAAATAGCACTGTCTTGACTCGAATCTGCATCAATTTATACAAAAAAATTAAACTGGTAGGTTAAATTGACTTTGAGTATTTGTTTACAATGGTCAGTAACATAAATTACAAGTCAATAAAATTATGTTTGATTAAGAAACCAATATGTTCTTTTAGTGCAAATTTAAACATTTTCAATATGATGCAAATAGTAGACTTTGAAATAGTCCATCTATATGCATCTGGACAACTGTATTGCCTCTAATATTTACAGTGTGTACAATCTGGGACTGAGATTATACCACAGGGTTCCCACGGGTGTAAGAAAGTGCTTATTTTGATCTTCCATTTCTAAAAGCCCTTATAAGTACTTATTTTTCGTCAATAGTCCTTAGAAAGTGCTCATTTTCCTTTGAAAACAAAATTCAGTTTTCAAATGACGATATTTTTCACAGCTAGTTTTGACCTCTTTAGAGCCCGACCGGTAGTAAAACTGCTTACGAGAAGAATGCGATGCCTTATTGCCTCAATTTAAAGAGTTTTTAGAAACACTCAATGCATCATCCAAAAACTTTGATCCGAAATCTGACAGACTAGACAGTTTATTAAGTGATTTTTTAATTAAAGATGCACAGCAAATGAAAAATAATGAAAATTCTTATGAGTTTATCACATGGACAAGCTACAGTAGAACGTAGGTTCAGTGTAAATAAATCATTAGAGGTTGAAAACTTAAAGAATCTTGCATTGCCCAGAGGCTCATTTATGAGAATGCAAATAATTCTAATGATATTCACACTATAACAAAAGAGATAAGAAAGTTGGTCTCAAGACAAAAATAATTATTTCATTTAAAAGAACAACGTAACATGAAAATCAGAAAACAGCAGAAAAAGGAAAATAGATGAGCTAAACTATTTAAAATCTAAAAAGTGCTTTTCATCAAGCTGATATTACAGACATGGAAAATTCAGCAGAACTTCTAATAAGGCAGAATCTGCTAAAAGTATTTCCTTTAAATAAAAGCAAATCCACTGCGAAGAGATATAAAAGAAAATATATCCGAAATTAAGGAATTGGACAACTGGATTTCTGAAGTCAATTGAAAAACAGATGATTATCAGGATTTTTAAAAATATTTTTCATTGACAAGTGATAATTTTTTTTTAATATTTGTAACATATTTTTTTGGTGCATTTTATTTGTTACAATCAATAAAGTTACATTAGTTCAATCATTAGAATTTTAAACTTCATTACTCTTTCATATAATTTAATTTGAGGATTTTTTAAGTAAATAATATTTTAAGCCTCGGAAGATTGTGTTAAGTTTAAAAGTTATTTTCCTTGCTGTCTCCATTCTATAATTTGTTTATGTACTTGCATATCAATATGTGTACACGTAAATACCCATATATTAACTGCTGACATTTGTAAAGATCAGACGGGGCTTATTTAAAAAAATCTCATTTTTGTGGCATTATTTTGTGTATAACTTTTAGAAAATAGATTTGAATATTAAATTTTTTTACATACTACTGTTATAAGATTAACTAATCTGTAAGAGCATTCCACTTAGTTGAAAGTTATGTATTAAATTGTATAATACGGCTTCTAGTGTTTTATTTAAGTCCTTAATTTTAGTTAGAAAAAAGAGTGGGAACCCTGATACTAAATCCAATGGACAAAGGGGTTTCACTATTGTTTTATAAAATTTAAATTCTTATAAGAATGAAAATTGCGTTTCTTACTGATAAAATAGCAAATATCCACAATCAATAAAAACGTCTGGTAGTAATTGTGAAATAAATGTCATTGAATAGCAACAAGCAGTTTTTAGAATTGGTGAAAATAAACGCAAAATGTATTTTATTCATGACACGTTTAAGAAAATTCCAATTCTGTGGATAAAGTTTTACTCAATCGATAGCACCTGTTTAAGCAATCAAATTTTCAAAACAATTTTGAGCAAATTGGGGTAGGTTAAATAAAATTAAAGAAAAAATTTGGTCAAGGGGAAAATGGGACATTTTCTAACTCAAAAAGTGGATTTAAAAATTCAATTAGCTTGGCTTGTATCTAAAAAATAAATTTTTTAAATGTTAAATTGCATTTTTCTTTTGATAAATACACGTTACAATACCTTTAAAACCAAAATTTATTTTTGTGATAACCTATTTCCCTTTGCTTGAGAGTACACACGAGTTCAATTGAAGCATTTATCACCCTGCTGTTAGAATGAATCTTACAAAATATAGTTTGATTGAGAAAACAGATTAGTAAAAACAAATCTATATATATATATATATATATATAAATGAATACATTTATAGAAACGAAGTTAGTGACAAAATATTTAAAGTTTGAACGCAATCCTAACAAAATTTTGATTATCCACCAAACATTTACATCTTATATTGGTTACACAGCTCATACACTTGACACTTCATAAAAACCTCAAATCATACAAGTAAATTCAAATATGAAGTGACCTTCAAGGTCCAATTATTTAGAAATAAAGTTTCAAAACATTGAAAAATTGATGTTCTTTATCCATAGTGATATTTTACATTGGCACTTACACTACAGCCATTCATACATTTTTATAAGGAACAACATTTACATTAGAATTTAAAGCTTTGCCAGCCAATAAGCAAATGTCTATTAAATGCAGACACATGTATACGTCATACAGACTGGACTGTCTAGGAATCTTTTGGTACGAATACAAGATACACTTATGAAACTTGTGTTACGTGTAATACAACTGAATTCATATAAAAATAGACATTGTTTAGCTTCAATTTAGCTCCTAATTGTGTTATTTTTTAATAACTTTCCTGATGAAAAAAAACTCAGCTCAGCTCCTAAACATAGGAGCAATAATAGTATCATATACTGTACTATAAAAAACATAATATACTAATTTTTGTGCACACTTTGCCCAAAATACATAGCATATCTGCCAACAACCAGAACTGCATCTATTGCTTCATACATTGATAACTAGCCTTCTTCACACCAACAAAATGCCACAGTGTCTGCCACCCACTTAATAAATCACTTTAATCTATGCTTGGTAAAATTATAAAGCAGCTCATTTTATAAATAGCATTCCAAGTTGACTTTATATAAAAGCAAGTACTTTTCAATGACATTAAAAAAATTTAATAACAGAATCCATATGAAAACTCAGTGCGATCAAGGTTTCATTTTCCAATCGATAATCATTCTGTTAGACGGAAAATTAAAACTCGCAGGTTTTTATAAGGACAAAATTGCCCATACAGGGATCAAGTTTTCTAAAATGCAGTAAGTAAAGTATGTTGAAGTTTAACTTTGAATCTTTGAAGTATTCTGAGAATATGCATAGCCTCTCAGTTGCAGTAGGTGGTGACAATTTCTATTCCTACTTTATAATCAAAGATGAGTGAATACCCAGAAATAAACAATATGCTTTAGAACATTATTCTTTTTGCCCAGTTAGCACAAAAACGTTTTCATTTAAGTGTTGGTTTCAATTTTATTAATAAGTGATTTTATTGATACTGAGCAATGAATTTAGAATTTACTTTATTCTAGTAAAGAAACAAAAGTAAACTTTTTAGATAAATTTCTTAAAAATGGCATTTCAGTATTTTACTTAAAATATTTCAGTTCACAATTCCAAAATTAATCAAAGTATCAAATGGGAACTAACAATTGATTAAGATATTGAAAACCAAGACATTGTCAAATAAAAAAAATCATTTGATATGTTAAAAACACAAATGTTGCAACAGAGTAATAGCAATTGTTTTCCTAGTTCTGTAATCAGCTATCAGAAACTCGACATTCCATAGGAGGTATTAAAATGCAACAAATAATTTATAATTAATCTAATACAGTTGTTGCACTGAAAAATAGATACATTTGAAAGTGACTGAGGGGGAAACAGGAAATATTCACATTGAAACAAGACAAAATGTTTTATAATTAAAAAAAATTATACATTGAGAAAATTGTCAAGTTGTGAGTTTCAAATGAGGAATGTAGGTTTTACTTTTTAGATATGAAATAAGTTTCATGACTTAATTCATTTAAGTTGGTCAAATGTAAATGACAATGCACTACTTTAGCATTAATATCATTACACTTTATTTTAATACATTTCCAGCAGTCACTAGTAAAAATATTTATTTAATACCACTGAATGATGCTTTTATGTTTATTAGATAAAAAGGGAAAAAACTTCGCAAGTATAACTACAATATATACTTCCTAAAATATTTAAAATCTTCTAAGTCTTACTCTTTGAAACTGTCCAAATCTTTTGAAACCTGGTGAAGAATGCAAAATGTAACAAATAATTGCAACAAGGCATGTCTATAAACAGTTTTGCACACTAAGTATTATTTAAAGTTCAATTAGCATTTAATATAAATCAAAGCATTCTTATAAGGTAATTAAATATAATATGGAATTTATTTCAATATAAACAATGCTAATCTTCACGTGATTTCAATTGTTTTACATGGTAATTGATGAAACAATGATTGATGACTAAGTATGATCATGAAAATTTCATGATGGTTCATTTTGATTTTAATGCTGTTTTCATTATGCATGCTAAAAAATAAAGGGTACTAAAATGCATGCATTACCTCAAATAAAAATTCTTCACTATAAACTCTGAATCATACACAAAAGCATAATGCAATTACAAATCACATTTCAAAATATAATTTCCTTAAATAGCAAGGTTTACTGAGTAAAGTTTCACTTTGATAAGGTTTGCTATGAAGTAGAATTGTATTAAACTGTCGATTTTGGTGACACGAGGATTAAGAATTTATTTGTATGTGGATATCCAAACTATACGGAGCTTGATTAACAATATGGTATGGATATTCAGATTTTCTTGATAAAGCAGCTAGCCTGATAAATTTAAAAATTAACCTTAAAATATTGAATTTCAATAAAAACTGATATTGTACTGTAAAAACTACTTTTCTTTCAAAATCATAGAATATGAAAAAGGCTGCTGTTTTTAACTTGTAACTCGTAGCTATATAGTTGGGATAGCAAATCCAGAATCTAGCAATAACAATAAAAGCAACACATTTTTCAACATTCCTATTCTATTAGATTACACTAAATTGAAACACTCCACTGCTCTAAATATTTCCTAAGGGAATCGTAGAAGTTAAATATAAATAGCAATTGTACAAAAGTATATACTGTGTGCTTAACATTTTAAAATTACTTTAAACAATATTAGCAAAAACTGACAACTCGACTCTTGACAGAAAAAAAATTCAGGAATACAAATTTGGAAAGGGGAAGTAAAACAACAAATTTAAAGACAGTTGATGTAGTATGCACATTTAATTTAACTTTCTCTTTACCAGTAATTAAATAAGAAATTAGACAAATATTTTCAGTGAACTACAAAATATTAAGGATTAGAATTCAAAAATTGATTTGGAATCAAGTATATATCTCAATTCAAAAACTTAACTTGTTTGATATTGAGAATATGCTTCAAACTTGATACCTCAAAATCAATGCAAAAATTTCGTGAAAATTAGAACTTCAATTTATTCGCTAGTTACTATAACAGTCATGGCAAACTTCAATGCATTACATTGCAAACAACTTTATTGAATTATAAAGGGAGACAAATAGCATGGCAAGACAAAATAAGCAAGGCATCTTGTGCCAAGTGCACTATTTACACTATCATTGCATATTTCTCAAACAATGAGGCAAAAAAGATCTAACAGATAATACAGTCGTGGAAACATTTTTTGACTCATTAGACTTCTGTAGCTCATTGGCCACTTAAAAATAGAAATTTTCATGCAAGTTAATTTTGTACCTTCCTATTTGTTAATATAAAATAAAGGTATTTTCTGCCAATCTCCATTTTACAATTAGTCCAGTTGTGACTTCATCTAAAAAAATCTTTAGTAGCAACACTACTTTTAAAACTGAAATCAGTAACATGTTTTCTAAAATAATGCAATTATTCAAGGGAATTCAAAAACTCATTAGAAAAAGAATAGCACAATTTATTTCTTTTGCAACTTAGGTAAGTACTGGGACAGTTTCCAAATCCCAATTTTTAAGAGATGGTATTTTTAAATTAATTACATTTCTTGCTGGGTTTATGTAAATAAATGTACTAATTTTAGCTGCAAAATAATCATTTTTAAATAGTTACAGTACTTGTATGTAATCACGAACATTTGAAAAACTGAAAAGAGCAAATAGCATATGGGCAATTTGTAAATGACTAATAAAAAAATTTCATGAAAATGATACCTTTTAAATATTATATTTTTAGATAAGCCAGTCAATTCCTTTAGACTTCTTAAATGCCTATAAAAAAAAGCATGCTCAAAGCTGTAAAGGTAGCAGAACCAGAGCCTTCATCTTAAGCATTCCACGAATTATTTAATAAAGAAATGAACTCTAACTTTAAAATGATGATTTAAATATATTACAATGTATTTCTGGTCAGAACAAGCTAATTATCAATGGCAGTGGTTTTCAAATTGATGACCATCATATATGTACAATTATAAAGCTCAACTGTATCATACTTCCATTTCATTGTTCTGAGAACTTCTCAAATTATTCTACATCTTATATTACTTCGACTCCCATGAACTTCAAAAACTAATGTCTAATTTTATGTGGATTCAAAACTACGGAGTGAGACTTCTGCCTTCTAAGTTAACATAATTAAAACTAACAAAAGTTAGTTCTACAAAATCCAAGTCCGTATGTCATTTTTGTTAGAAACTAAGGCACCATTTGAAAAGAAATTTGCCACATATCTTAATTTTTTCATAGGTGAATATATAGCATAGTATAAATACTCAATTTCTGTTTAGTTTTTAAAGTTAAGTTGATTTACAAGTTAACCATCTAAGATTTTAGGAGAAAACTAGTTTTTAATTTCTATTTATAATAGGCTCCTCACTTCTCATTTTTCTGGGTAAAAAGATCAAAGGGGTTTTTAATTTTCTGGCCCACTCATACTTTAAAATCAGGGTTTAACAACCACAATTACTGAAAGATCCTTAAGAGGGTTAATATTGAGTTTTAATAGAATATTTTGTCTGAAAATTAAGATGTTTCATGTAAAAATTTCAAATGACCTTACTAAGTTCAATCAAATTAATTACAATAAATCAGGTGAAAGAACAAAGCATAAATTAATTTTTGAAAAATAATTTGATACAAGTATATATTAAAATGGAATAATCTTGTATGAAACTCATTGTCACATGAGGAAATAAAAGCATCAATTGCTAGAATTCATTCTAAAAATTCAACTTCAAAATTACTATTTTCTTCAATCTGATGTCATTTCATAAACGAAAATTTCCCCAAAAGTTGATTGATTTATATATAAAAAAGAAAATATTAGTTATTTTTTACGAAAACCTCAATTTGTTGACAAATACCGATTTAAGAACTAATTTTGTGTAAAGACTATCCATATTAATATTGGGCAGTTTTAAAATATTTGATCACTCTCTGCTATCAATACAACTTTTAAAAAAAAGTTTTTCATCAAAATATCAATTGTTTTTAATTTTCAGCTTATGAACTTCAAAGCAAAAGGTACAAAATACTAAAGTAAATGAAACTGCATGTAAGCAAAGCAATTATTTTTTAATTTACAAAAAAATTCAACTAATTGCGTAAACACTTATTTATTTAACTCTAGAGGCAGATAACCTTGACTATTAAAGTATTTGATTGAAAAAATAACATGTTGAAGCAATAGTCCAAATTTTATTCCTCAGTGATAATTCAAGCAGGCAGAATACATTAAGTCGTAAGATTCAGAATTCTTAATATAGTAACATTTTGCTTGAGGTGTCACAAAATAAAAGTAGATACTCTGGACATTGAGTTCCCATACAAAATACTAACCTACAATGTTGTCAAGTTGCTCTTGTAATTTTCCACATATGCATTTTTTTTTACTCTCTGTGCTATTCTAGTACAAAATAGATTTCAGCATAAGTACTTGGGAAGGGACATGCCTCCCAGAGGCTGAATAAGTAGTACAAATACTTAGATTCATTTATCAACATCAAAAGAAAGAAATGTGAATATCTGCAGATATTTTATATACCTTATATTTTAATGTAAAATTCACAAAAAGTACAACTACACACTTTTTGCCCCCTTTATTTGTATTTTTGAAACATGATTATTTTGAAAAGGGTTTTAGAATGTCAGGTCTGTCATTTTAGGAAAGATGTTGGAACATTTCTGTCCAAAGAAGTGCCCCGAGTTTACCTTATCTTCCTCTGAATATATTTAAATTATAATTAATTGATAGAGGCAATAGTAAAAAGTATTTGTTTTATAAAATTTAGGTGAAAAACAAGTAGATAAGGTAAATAAACACAGGATTCAAACTATTTTCTGAATGTACAATTTGAAGAATTTTGTAGATCCTTCATACATCCTTTATCACAAACAAAACATAGGTATGGGAAAAAACCGTTTTTTAAACAATCCATTAGGATAATTACGCAATCAAGCACAAGATTATTAAAATTTAGAAATAGCTGACAATTAGAAGCAGTTTTCAAACAGATCCACAACTTTAGTAATATTTACAAGGCACGATCAATCTTTTAAATTATTTATTACTTTGAAAATAATTTATTTTATAAATAAATACTTTTCTTTGGAAAAATTGAATCCCTCCAAAAATAAGATAAAGAAATACATTTTTAATGAGATTTGCAAAGAACCCCAAAGTAAAGAAATAAAATTTGTTTTAAAGCAGTTTTATTATTTTTAAGTTCAATAATTAAGTCTTAGAAAACAAAATGGTTTAGATATTTGACATTAAGACTGATAAATGTACTGTTTGTAATGAAACTCATAAAAATGTAGCTCTACCAGTAATCTCTTAATAAACAGGATTTATAACTCAAATACATACCTCAAATGAAAATTTCCCCTGTTAAATAAAAAAAGGAGGGTGAATTTTGCTAATATTGTAATCCACAAAACAATCTTTTCATAAACTATAATTTTCAATTTATTAAAATGTTAAGATTTCACACTTTTATACAATGTATTAGGGCGAGTCTTGAGGGGAATCTAGGATATTCTTAAGATTTTTTTAAAACTTAAAACTTATGAAAACTGGAACTCTGTCTTGATAAGTCCCAATCTCCATCAGAATCAGTATTTTTTTTTAAATTTTAAAAGCCAATTTTTATACTTCATGTATGTTCTCGTTTGTTTCTTTTTCAACAGTCAAAGTTCTTTTGAATATTTCCATCCCAGGTTTGTAGCTCAGATACAAATGGATGTACAAATAAAATGTGAAAACATTATTTGAGAATTATTGTGAATTATTTGTTAACTGAATGGGTTGAAGTAGTAGAAACACATCACAAAAAATCGTATATTATCAAATTTTTATTTTCATTTCAGTGAATCCAAATGTGTACGAAAATATATTCATTAAAAATTAAGTTAAATTTGGTTTGATACTTTAAGCAGAACTAATGCAAGCATTTTAAAATACAATATACAACTCTTTTGAAATTCAACACGGAACAGAAATCATGATTATGAAAATATATACACTGATCTTGCATAAGTTT
The DNA here is from genome assembly GCA_947359465.1 of Metellina segmentata. Lineage (NCBI taxonomy): Eukaryota > Metazoa > Arthropoda > Arachnida > Araneae > Tetragnathidae > Metellina > Metellina segmentata. Next base: position 146,235,113 of record OX375872.1, on the reverse strand, counting down.
TAGGTATGTTTTAGGACCTGAGATAAAGATTTAACATTTCTTGGCTATGCTATTCAAAGGGTAGAATTGTAGTGCTAATTCCTGCAGTGATACCTTGCCAATAGGCTGGCTGAAACCAGTTTTCTGCAGTTTCCATGGCATTAACAGAATCCTGTTTTGTGGGGAAAACTGCAGTGCACTGAATGCTCAGTCATTAAAAAACAATATTAAAATCTGAATGAATAAAAGCAATATTTACATAAATAGCAAGCAAAAATAGTTAGAAAACATTACAATAAAATAAGTTACAAAAGAATTCTAAAAAGTTTGACCATATCAAGATGAGACAAATAATTTAAAAGCTTAAACAGCATATTCTTTGGGAAACTAAAAACTATACTCAAGTCTAATTTCTTTGGAAACTAAAAGAATTATAAAACATGACTAATTCCTCTCCAAAAAAAATCACAATTTCTTAATGCATAAAAATTTACTAATCTCTTAAGAGAAAGAAAAACAAAAGATGGAATATATTTACACATAAAATCTCTTAAATAAAGGAACTTCATATGTGACTACTAATGCTAGATACTCTATACAATCTGATTGAATTCAAAAGGTTTAGCATTTAATAAATCTGATGACAAATTCATCCAACTAAGTAAAATTCATTAATTCATCAATTTTACATCAAACTAAAAGTTAAATTCTGATTAAATTCATTGATTATGCAAAACTTTATATAAAATCAATATTACCTCTTGTAGCAAAGTAAAGAGCTCATAATGATAGTGATTGTTACTGGCATCAAGCAGCATGTACATTTGTAAATGTACATCCAACAATACAGTTATTAAAAATAAAATCCATCTCTTAAGTGGTCCTTTAATGTGGATAAACCACTTAGATTGATTTTGGATTGGGATAATGGTCACACCTTAATTCAGGTACAGGAATCAGTTCCTCCTGCATATACATTTGCAGAGAGCATCACAGAAAAACAAATGCAGAAATTTGCATAGGAAGATTCCTTCAATCTACATGATCTTGGAATATAAGTCTAGCATAACCAGGATCCCCAGATAATGGTGTGGCACAAAATGGACAAGCTGCACGAAAGCCATTGGTTCCATGGGGAATGGGTACAGATGCCCAATATCTGAAAGAAATGCTTCAGATTAACAAGATGAAAAATTAGTGAAACATTAACTTGGAATAAAATGTTTAGCAGGGCATCTACTATGAAAATTCTTCATAATTAGGGATGTTAGTTAAAAGATAATATTTAATAACCAACTATTAAATCAATAAAAATGTTTTTGGTCAGTATTTGAAAAGTGGCATCACAAAATTCAGCACTTTTCAGATGCAAACAAAGAATATTTATTTTTAATGCTAATGCATATGCATTTTAAAATTATAGGTTAATCTTTAATGAATACAAAAACTGGTCCTCTTAACCATGTGTGAATCATAAGATCATTTGTTTTTCTTGATTGGTAAATGAGAAGCTACTAATTGTTAACAGGATTATTTTTTTAAATAATGGAAACTTGTAAACTAAGTTTGAGATGTTTTTTTTTATACTTCATTTTAGATTTAAGTGATCAAATTCAAGTGTTTTTACTTATGAAGAGAACTTGAAATGTACACATAATAACACAAATTCATAAGTTGAAAATTACGCTTGATTTGAACAAGGAGAAGACTTAAGAGTACACTTTTAAATGTTTGCAACAAATTTATAGATAACCAGAAAATATAATTAATTTATATAAGCTCAAAACTACTTTAGTTGATTCAAACATTGGAAATTATAAGCATCAGACTTTTAAATGGATTTAGAATCACTACAACCCTCAATGGCTACAAAGGGATTTAAACCCAGAGCCTGTTGAATAGATCCAGAGCAATACCTACTAGACATTCAAAAATTTTAGATCAGACACAAAAATGAGCTGCTTTAAGCAGAAAATTTAAAGGTAAGAAATAGGATACAAGAAATTTCATTGAACACTTCATGTATGTAGTGACAAAGAGAACAGGTGAAAAACATTTGTGTTCACAAAATCAGAAAGCTTGAGAAATACTATAATAGAGATTGCATCTTGTGATGATAAGTCATTTTGAAATCAATTAAAAATTGACATGCATGATACACATCAATACAATGTAAATACTTAAAATAAAGTAGTTTAAAAAGGTACATTCCAATCTGATATTGGATTTTATAAATTAGGTTGTTATAAGATGTTTCCAAAGGATTAAAACGGTTGAATGCTCTTAGCAGCATTTCAAATATAAAAAATTAACTCAACAGAAAATTATATACAAGGAAACATTTAACATTGATCTTAGATTTACTGTTAATTGTGTCTAGCAGCTTAGGTAAACACAATTAAACTGCAAAACATTAATATATTAAGCTTCATTTCAAAGAATGTATAATTAAAAATTACAATTGAAAGTAATATGAAGGATAAAATAATCATCTTCCAACAAAATCATCTCAATCTATTTTCCCTATATGATGAATACTGTACAAGCACTTATCACTATTTGTCCCCTTTAATAACAAAATTAATTATCATTAAATAAACTTACTTGACAGTTTTCTCAGTTGCCATGTGGCCACAAGGGTTAAAGGCAAAATTTGGTGGCCCACAATCAACATAGAATGATGGCTCAATACCCATTGTGAGCTTAACAATGGGACCAACCTAGAAAATGAAAAAACCTCAAATACAAAAAAAGCTTTTAGTATCTAACACTTAACTTTACAATGGCTAAAATTCTATAAAGAAAAAATCGATTTCAAATGCATTTGCGAAAAGTACAACTTGCTGTACTTTTTATGTAATCCATCAACAGTTAATTGAAATTTTGTAATATTTAACCAGTTATGTATACAACAAACCATATAAAGATAGAAGGAAAACCATATTCGTAGTCTGAAATTTTTATTTTAGACAGCCTTTCTGGACTTGGAACAGTAAAATTATACATGTACCAAACATCCTTCAATTCTTCATAAGGCTTTCATATGCTTAACATAAAGCGAATAAGTTTTCCCCGAGTCCTTTAACCCCTTAACGCATTTGCACGTGTCTGACATGGGCGAAAGTTACCGGCAAATTTGCACATGCCTGTGTTTCACACGGGCGATCTTGTATCTCGCGTTATTTTATTTCTAACGCCCGTCTGAGATCCGTTCTAGTAAAAATAGATAGTCTAGATTGTAGTTAAACTTATTTACCATAGATGGCACCACTATGCAGCATTTTTCTTGTGTAAACCATGTGGCGCATTTTGATGATTAGCAATAAGTTTGTTACAAATTCTTTGTAATAAAGCAGTTGTTTGGTGTGGAAAAGGTAATATATCCATTTTTATTGCATTAAATATCATACAGTTAACCATAAATTAATTTTTTTCAAGTGTTTTTTGTAATTTGTTTAGAAAAAGCTATCTGAGAGGAGTAAAAAGATAAGAAAAGAAACAAGATACTATTGTATGAACTGTAATGTTGGACTTTATGCTGTACCATGCTTCATGGTATATCATACCAAACTGAATTTTCAACCATTCTTATGCTTGCAAGTATGACAATTTGATTTTAATATTTTGAAATTCAAAATAAACATGCAATCAAATCGTTTACCCTTTGTATAATAATTTTTTTTTACTTTTACCCCACCCCTGCTCCCTAGTCACTTCCACAGCTGAAATTTAAAAAAAAAAAAAAAACACCCATGATATTTTTTTTACCATTTTTCCCGAAAAAAACTCGTGCTTTAAGGTGTTAAGCATTTTACTAGCGTGATTTTTTAAACAGATTTTGTATTCCAGCAGATTATCAAAAGTAAAGGTTAGTATTGTTTAGGTAATATTCAAATATTCTGCATTTATTAAAAGCTCTACAAACTGAACCAAATGAAATATTGGTGCTAATCTTTTAAGTTCAAATAATCTTGCATTTATAATTCTATGTATTGACTAAAAACGTTAAATTCAAATGTCCAGATGACACATCAATTGACATAAAAATCAGACAATGTACACAGTTGTTTTAAGATTGCTGGAGACTACAGCAGCCCAAGAAATTTGTGATAAAAATGTAGATGCAAAATTCGATGATTATTATCGTTATTGAGGATTGTTCACAAAGCAAAAACAGAAATTTCTGCAAACAGATCCTAGGATTCAATCCGAATGGATTCTGACTTTGTCACCATCTTAATGAACTCCATACTAAGGCGCCTACAATAGGTCATTGACTGCGACTGCCACAATACGTCTTTATTAATGTTTATAATGTGATTGAACTTCGAACGTTTACACGCTCCCTCAATGGTTTTTATGGATTCTCGGTCAATTTTACACCATTTTATATTAATTTTTCAGCAAATCCGCCTGAAATTGTGCGTAGAATCCAAATTTGTGATAAAAGATGGGGGTTTGCATTGAAATTATAGTAACAAGCACCCAATTTAATATGAAGATGGCCCCCTTAGACAAATTTTAAATATTGATATTTGTAGAAAACATTAATCTCTCGATTGAAATCTTTCGTTTTGTTCTGTGATGCAAATTGTGCAATTGCGATCGGGTGTGTCGTTTTTTTTTTTTTTTTTAAGAGTATACATGTCATACTTATTTGGTTAAAAGGAAAGAGTGTTTTAGTATTGTAGTAATAAATTTTGAAACGCATATTTACTGTGAAAAAATTCTAATGGAAATGATGTCATTAAGAATCCTTAATCTTAATTTACCAGTGAGTCCACTAGCATAATTAGCACTAGTGAGCCTAGTGACAAAATACAAATAGTTCCAAGAAACAGCCCTGTATCTATCAGTATTTAAAAGGAAAAGCCTACTTACAAGTCTTTTTGCAATAGTAAACCTATATACCTGGCACTTAGAAACTGCTTTCAAGGCAGAGATGATAATTGAGAAATTTCGACTTTGACCTCTATTTTGATTTCACTATACACAAAACTTCATTTATGAGCCTTGAGAATGACATTTTCATGCAATGACTTCATAATGTGCAATTGTTATAAATACAGGTTTCAGTTTTCTTGAAAAAAATACATAATCGAGTATTAGAAAACATGAATGCTAAAATTACCAAGTATATGTCTTTGTTTATTTTAACTGAAAATTAAACAACTTATTTATGGAACTCTAGCAACTTTTCAGTTATTTACGAAGCAATGGATCTGACGGATCATGCGACTTTAAAAACAAGACAATTTTAAATTTTGAGATTCAAAGTGTGAGAAACATTGATTTGACTCTGATTGCATTGATTGACTCTGAAACATGTTATTGAGAATTTCCTTTTGCAAAAACACAAGTGAGGAAAATTTACTGTGGTCACAAATAATAAGTATAGTACTCATTTAAAGCCATGTGACAATTTGCATATACTTTTTTTTGAGCTTTTTAATACATTGAATATTCATGAAAAGAATGAAAGTTAAAATAATGACAGCACTCAAACATAAACAAGAAAGGAAACACTACCTTGAGGCACATTGGACAAGTACGAGCATTGCTATCTTTATCTTGACCCCAATCATGAAGACCCTGAACATGACCACAGATCAAATAGACATAAGGTTGCTTATCACTGGACATCAATGTAGACTTCCGTGGAATCACAAGAGTATTTAAACCCACAGGACACTGAGGACGACCAGCATTAAGTTCATCTATCTTTTCTTCCAAAAGATGTTTTGTCTAAGGAAAAAATTTTTCTTTTTAAAACTTCATTATTCAAAACAGCTATTTAAGACTAGTATGTGTACTTTAACTTTTAAAACATGCATCTTTTAGATGCTGATCATTCATGCAGGCATGAGAATGCAAAATTTCAAAAAAGAGGAAAACCAAAATGTGAAACTAAATATAAGCAAGTCAGGTCTCTGCACAGGATTTGGCAATAGTAAAAATTAACATTAGCACAGAGCTTTATTAATTGAATTATGAATTTATAAATAATTAATGGTTCAGCATAAATCTGGAAAAGCAGTGAATTACAAGCACATGCTAAATATCGGCCATCTGAAATAACATAAAGATAGATGTCTCTCTGCATTAAAAAAAAGTTACCGCCGTTGCTGAATTGAGGACATGCGTTTTTCGCTTCTGACGGTTTCCTGAGAAAGTACAGATAAAAAAAATACGAAACTAGCATGGCTTGTTCAAAATTGTACAGAGAACAAGACGAAAGAGATTTCCTGATGTGGCTATTAGTTTAGGGTACATTAAGTGTTAAAGTCGAAAAAAGCGAAATTTCTAAAGCGAGTGAACACAATGCATACAATTTTCAGTCTGCAGCCGTGATTTTTTAAAAAAGAGTACCTCTAAATACAAATTTTTGCACAACAGCGAGGGTTTTTTTAAATTTCAATTTGTGGTTCCCGATTTTTTTTTTAAATTTAGGAAAATTTGGGACATTTTCGTTATTTTATTAAAAATTGTCATATCTATATCTTATTACTACAGTTTTCAAATATTTCAAATAAGAAAACATTGCAGGAAATCTTAAAATGCACTCTTTCTGCTGGTACAATTATTTTTTAAAATTGGTTGATAAATAAATTCATTGCAATGAAAAGTATAATTTTGCTATAGTGTATGGATTGTTCCTCGTGCTGACACGCAGAGAACCACTGTCAAACGGCCTTTATGAAACCTAGGTTCACGGGAATGAAAGCCTTGATGAAACTCACTGTAACATCAATAAATGGAGGCGATCAGAGGGTGGAGGTTTCGCCGTCGCAGTTGATTGACTCTGCGAAAGGAGAGTTGGTTTGCAAAGCAAACTAAATGAGATCTGAGAAAGGAGTGTTGGTTTGTAAAGCAAACCAAATGGGATTGCATAGCAATTACTGGGGGTTGGTGAGCAGGGGGCAGACCCCCTAGTAGACCTGGGCGATGTTCACATTTTTACATCTCGATACATCAGCATTCTAACATCACGATATATTGTGATGTTAACCATGCATTTTATACATAGTAAAAGCAAATCCTTGTTCATACATCACCATATATATAATTTTTTTACAGTTCTTTTTTTCTTTGCTGTTAAGAAATCGTGATAGGAAAAAATAGCAAATAAAGATCTGTGTTGTACATTTAAGAAATATGCATGATTTAGAGGGCGTTGAACTTCGTTCTCCTTGGAGTATAAAACAGATAAGCAGAGCTTGTTTGAGTGTACTTAATCTTTTGCAAAGGAAACGCTGAGGTAGACATGCCGTTACGCTGGCATCGAAGACAATATGAGCAGCTGTCAGAGTTCGAAAGGGGAAGAATCATCGGGATGATGGAAGCTGGGTGGTCACCTCGTCAAGTAGGCCGTTCCGATTTTACTGTGAGGTGTTGGGACCAGTGGACAGAAGAGACGTCATTTACAAGGCGACCAGGCTCAGGACGCCCTCGACAGACCAGTCGTGGAGAAGACCGTCGCATCATACAAAACCAGGGTGTAAAAAAATCATGATTTAAAAAAATAATAATAATCGGATTTATTTGATTTAAATTTCTGTAGGGCCTAAAAATTTGTTAAATAAAAAATTGAGTTTCTGACATATGTGAACCAATATTTATTTAAGTAAACAATCAGAATTTGTACTATGGTAAATCAATATTTATTTTACTAAAAATCATAGTGTGTTTGTTACATGGTAATACATTTAAAAAATGAATTTTCAAAACAAGAGCAAAAGATAAAACATTTGTTTGACTTTAAAACACATGTTGACATCCTACATAATTTTTCTTGAGTAAATTAACATCATCATGTCAACAAATATATCAGTAAGTGTAAGTGAGACCTAAATTACTCTGATTAAATAAATATTTGTTGTGGGAAGTGAAGTGAAAGACGACTGTTTCAGAGTGTATTTTGCACAATAAAAGATGTTCATAGTGTTTAAACTTTCATCCTTTCAAATAGAAAGCTCAGTTGAATTTTTTATTTAATAAATTATTAATCACATTAACTGTGTTATTTTGTATTTATGTCTCAATTAAAAACAAGTAGTTGTGGTGAAAAATCACTATAGCTAAGCCATTGGTCAATCAATTAAATTGGTAACAAGTAGGTTAGGCCTACTTTGTGGGGATTTTCTTTGGCTGTCTTGTCATTTACGTAGAAGTAGGCCTGCTGCTTTATTGTTTGTAACATACAATTATGCATGAACATTGTTAAAACTTTCAAATAGATGTCAACTTATTTTTTACTTTACTGTTTGGCAGAATCTCTGACTCAACAGATTACTTAGTCCATAGACACCTCAGATTATTTGCAAGTGCCCAGTGCCAAACATTTTTTTAAAAGCTCAGTACGAGGTATAGCCATTAGTGCTGAAATCACCATTCAAGTGCAGAAAGTTCAAAGCATTTGACAAATTCTGTGATTTTTCTAGGGTGTATTTACTTAGTTATAAAAATGTAAGATTAGTTGTGATTTAAATCTCAACACCCTGTACGAAACGCACGCGAAGAGCCAACTGCCTCATTGGCCGCTATCCAGACACAGGCAGCACCTTCACTACGGGCCCGTGTCTTCCTGAACCATTGCAAGGCACCTGGCTGAAGGACATCTGGTATCGCGGCACCTATTACATGTGCTGGCAATGACACCCACCCACCGACGCTAAGGATGTAAACGGATTGATTGTAACATCAAGAAACAAGAATGGGTTTTAGGAATTAAACTTTTTGTTCTTAAGTATTCTAAAAGAGAAAAAAAAAACTAATTAAAATATGTAATATTAAGACCAACATAAATTCAGCAAGTAGAGTAGAATTATTCGCTCCCTCGCAGTTTGAAACTTTAATTTTCAAATTCAATCTTTATGTGTGACCTGTCACCTTATTCGCGAAAAAAAATCAGTGTAGAAATTACAAAATTAACTATCACAAGAGATTCTCATCCGGTCTTTCATTGTGGCATCGAAAACCGTGGTGGAAAATCGCACATGCACATACATAAACATTGGAATCGTTGAAAACAAAACCCAAATTTTCCCCCCAATGATGGTAAAAAAAAAATTATGCTGCAAATACTAATCAGGCAACTCAGATATGGTGCATGAGCTAAGAAAGCATCGAAATCGTTGGCGCTGAGCAACAACATGGGGACACCGGAAAACCGCAAGATCAGGGAAAATTGCGATGTCACAATGACCACGATATCTGTGAAAAATCGAGATGTCACAATGCATCGCCATCTTGAAAATCACAAAACCCATGTGGCGAAGTCGACCTCACATCGGTTTTCACTATGTATTGATACATCGCCCAGGCCTACTGTCTAGTATATAAAAACGTCACAAGGACATCCGGTTCTTCAAAGCTTGAAATATACTCTCATTGGCTAGAAACACTGATGATGTCATATTCTTAAAGACAACCAAAATCACGTAAGAAAAACACAGAAAATTACTGAAAAGCGGAACACATGAGAAGAAACCAGGCCTAAGAATGCAAAATTTCAAAAAAGAGCAAAACCAAAATGTGAAATTAAATACACACAAGTCAGGTCTGTGCACAGAATTTCTCTTTTAATTCATTATTTCAAAAAATTTATAAATAATTAATGGTGGACCATAAATCAGGAAAAGCGATGAATCACGAGCACATGCTAAATATGGGCCATCCGAAATAACAACATCAAGGTAGATGTCTGTCTATATTAAAAAAGTTAATGCTGTTGAAAGATTGATAACTAGTTTTTTTTTTGCTAGATTCTTAGATGGTTTCCCAAGAAAGTAAGTAGGAAAATTACGAAACTAATATGGTTTGTTCAAAATTGCACAGGGAACAAGATCAAATTTTTTTTTCCGTAGCGTCTTATTAGTTTAGGGTGCAGTAAGTGTTTAAGTCGAAAAAAGCGAAATTTCTAATGCGATTGAACAAAAGGCGTACAAATTTTCAGTCTTCAGCCATGATTTTCTTTAAAATACCTTTAAAAATGTGAATTTTTGCACAATATTTTTTTTTCTTCCTACATTTCAATTTGGTTCTTTGGTAGTATTTTTTTTTCCGGGACATTTTTGTTACTTTTTTTAAAACTGTCATATCTATATCTTATTATTATTAGTTTTAAAATTTGAAAACATCACAGGAAACGTTAGAATGTACTCTTTCTGACCGTACAATTATTTTTGAAATTGGTTCAAAAATAAATTCGATGATACGAAAAGTAAAATTTTGCGACACTGTACTAAGTGTTCCTCCCGCAGACGCGTGGAGATCCAACATCAAACAGCTTTAATGAAACCGAGGGTCACAGGAATGAAAGCCTCAATGAGACGTCAATGAATGGAGATGAGCAAGGGGCGAAGGTTTCGCTGTCGCAGGAGATTGACTCTGCGAAAGGAGTATTGGTTTGCGAAGCAAACTAAATAGGATCTGTGAAAGGAGTGTTGGTTTGCGAAGCAAACCAAATGGGATTGCGTTGCAATCCCCTGGGGTTGGCAATTAAGGGAAGAAGCCCCCTAGTAGACCTGGGCGATGTTCAAATTTTTACAACGCATACATTGACATTCTAACATTACGATATATTGTGATGTTAACCATGCATTTTAAACATAGTAAAAGCAAAACCTTGTTCCTACTATACCTTGCTATAAAAAATCATGATAGGAAAAAATAACAAATAATGATCTGTGTTGTACATTTAAGAAACACACACGATTTAAAACAAGACTTTGCATATAGTATACACTAGCCACTGCGTTGCACGTGGTGTTTGGTTTGCCACGGGCAACGGTGTGATGTATGGTATTAATCTGGTGTAAAATTTTATGCAGATTTCGAATCAGTTGAAATTTTCAATCTATCTTTAACGATTCCGATTTTACAAAGAAAGAACTTAACAATCCCAGTCAAAATGTTTATTTTTTTTATCTCCTTTGCTGAAATGGAATAGGGCAGGAAACGTAATCAGGTTTTATTTTTACGCGAAGGGCAAAAAATGCAATCTGTTTATTTTTGGAAAGCGAAAGTTCACGTGACGTCACAATCTCTCGCGAAAATATATATATAAAAAAAGAAAATCAAACGTAAAAGGTATCTATCTGGTGTAAAATTTTTCGTAGATTTCAAATCCGTTAAAATTTTTATTCCACCTTTAACGGTCGCCTGAGATAGAAAAAAGCACCGAAGAACGCCAATGATAACTTTAGTAATATCTTTTGCTTCACTGGAATCCGTTTCGCAGGAAATCTAAATGAATTAATCTCGAAACAGAAGAAGGTCATTCAAATGCGTTCTCTCCCATTCTAGAGACAGGAGATAAAAAAAACTGGCATGGTTCCAAAGGCTGACATTAAGGTGATGTAAGGGCCAAAAGTCTAAATTTTTATGTTTCTTCATTCCGTGGAGTAAGGAAAAATAGTGAAAAAACTATTAAATTCATTTCAAATGTTCTAGATAGAATTATAAAATCCGCTATAAAAAAATTCGGACTAACTGTGTGCCAAATCTCATTATTGTAAGTGCCATTGATTCGTCAGGACAAGAAAACAGACAAACAAACACTTCCTTTTATAATATTAGAGGTGTGTGTGTTCAATGCACCATATATGCTCAAGTGGATTCCAAAATTAGCTTATTTAGGAGAAAAACTTCAGCATAAATAAAAATAAAGAGGCATTTGATTGTTTTAAGTAATGGTTACGGCATATATGCCCTAGACGGCCACAGAACTTCACAACAAAAAAAGGATTCAACTTAAAATGTGCAAAATCATTTTTGTCTTAAAATTTTTAAAGTATACTGAATTTCAATTTGGCTAAAAAATATATTCAGAAACGAAAGTCAGCTTCAGGACACAAATGGTTTTGAGAAATTCCTCATTAATTAAAAAGAAATGAAAACAGACCGTTTTAAATTCCCAGATTTTCCAAAATTATTTTGTTCTTAAGCACTCTTAAGGAAAAAACAGAATTAAAGAATGTGATATAAAGACCTAGATAAATTCAGCAAGTAGAGTAGAATTGTTCGCTCCCTCGCAGATTGAAACTTTAATTTTCAATCTTTATATGTGTGACCTGTCACCTTATTGCCCCACCACCACCACCAAAAAAATATCAGCGCAGAAATCTCAAAATTAACTATTACAAAAGATTCTCATAAGTTGGCCTTTCATCGTAAAGCTAAGTACCGTGGTGGAAAATTGCACATGACCATAAACATCGGAATCGTTGCATCGGTCTAAAACAAAAACCCAAATTATGCTAAAAAAAACACTAAATTTCCGCTGGAAATACTGATTACGTAACTCAGATAAGTAAGCATCGAAATCGTTAGCGACAACATCGTGACACAGGAAAACTGTGAGATATGGGAAAATCGCAATGTCACGATGACCGCGAGATCTGTGTTAGCCAAGGGTTGGCTGTGTAAGATCAGAAAAAATCCAGAAGCGATGTCACAATGACCGCTAGATCTACGCTAGCTAAGGGGTGGCTGTGTAAGATCGGAAAAAATCGTGATGCGATGATCGCGAGATCTGCGCTAGCTAAGGTAATGGTAATTCTAGTTAACGTCGTACTAGAGCAACACAACGGGCCATTGACGACTGTCCGGGATCAGTCCCCCAAGGGAAAGATACAAGGACAACACCTTGTAATTTTGAACCACGGTCAGATGACGAAGAAACACATGAGCTGGCATACCCCACTCTCCAAACTTCCACACAAACCCAACGTGAGCGCCAGCTAACGGATGGCTGTGTGGGATCGTGAAAAATCGCAATGTCATGATGCATCGCCATCGTGAAAATTGCAAAACCGATGTGGCGATGTCGACTTCACACCAGTTTTTCACGATGCATCTCTTCATTGCCCAGGTCTACCACTAGTATATAAAACGTAACTAGGACATCTGATTCTTCAAAGATTGAAATATACTCATTGGCTAGAAACACGAATGACGTCATATTCTTAAAAATAGCCCAAATCGCGTTAGAAAAACGCAAAAAATTACTGAAAAGCGGAAAAAAACATGAAAAAATACACAAAAAGTGGAAATCCCCGGAAACGCGGAAGATTCTCATGCCTGGAAGAAACACAAAAAGCGGAAATCCACGGAAACACGGAAGGTTCTCATGCCTGGAAGAAACACAAAAAGCGGAAAACCGCAGAAGATTCTCATGCCTGTTCACGGAACTGCATTTTCTATTTAACTCAATGTCAACCTTTTTGGTAATAACCTCCTATTTAAAAAGGTTCAATTTATTTGAACAGAAATAAATAATAAATACAGTTTTAAAAAGAGTTCACGAAAAAACTACATATTGTTAACTTTTGCATTTCAAAGCCACAATTTTTAATAAACAATATTACTGTTGAGGCTTAAAATTCAAAATCAGCAGACTAAAATAATTATATTTATAGTTATAAAATAGGGATGCAAGTACAATCAAGAAATACATTTCATTCTTAATATTTAAGAAATATTTCATTAATGAATAATGCAAACACATTTCTTACAAATTTAAAACACACACTGATACATCTAATAAAGCCAAATTAGGAATAACACTATGTTTGATAAATTAAAGTTAAAGCATCAAAGATATTAATCTATGAAGATATAATTCAAGCATTTGATAACCTTGACATATTTCATGGGACCTATTTAACTTCAACCTTCAGTCGACCATACTTCAGATTGTTTCATCAAAAAAGCAACTAAAGTAAGTATACAAGTAGTTTTCAAATTTTTATCATCAGCTCACTGCCAAATTGAGCAAGCTGTACTTTCTTTATTTCATGTAAAATGAGTTGAGTTCTTATGAATGTATATTATTAACACATTAAATGTGTACACAATACAACAATTAGTGAACACAATACAACCACATTAATATACCAAGGATATAAAGTGATACAATCCCTTGTGAATCAAGTTTTAGTTTTAACATTCATTATCAAATAAAAGACGGTATAATAAAAATCACAATCAAGATCATTAACAAATTAATGATCCATATGCCCACTAGTCCCTAGTAAACAGCCCTAGCAAGAGCTGTAAGAATATTTTAATATTTAGTACTTAGAAAAAGTCGATTTCTAATTATGGAATGGGTCTACATACAGGTGACTTGCTTAGGCCCTCAGCTGACCGCCAAAGCAATGTGGCTCCACAGAGATCTATAAGTGTTCCATCCTTAAGAATATTTGTATCATCTTCAATCTATAAAAGG